>BLBF01000021.1:33422759-33459759 GCA_015471245.1 Laticauda colubrina | reverse complement strand
AAAGCCTCCAACACAAGAACAGACTGTTGCCAGCCAATCAAAGCCACAAAACAGACAGAAGAAACCAGGAACACCAATCAATCAAACTCCAAGTCCAATGAAATAGGTCCAGGCTCCCAGCCAATCAGAATGAACCAGCCTCAAATTTAAAAACCAGGAGCTGTAAGACCCACATCCATACAGAAGCCTGATGATGGCAGATGAGATTCTGCTGAAACGTTGCTACAACTTTAACAGAACTACAATGACGTGGGATAATACCCGAAGGAAGCTGAACAGCACACATGTAAGTACCCGCGATAACTTAAAAAAACATATATATATATATATATATATATAGTAACCAGTTAGAATACAACTATCCAGCAGATAGGTAGACTAAGCAATTTTAACACAGGGGTTACAATACTGAATGTTAACCTGGGATAATATAATTAATATAGTCCAACAACAGAAACAAATTTTAAAAGAAATGTCCTCTACAACTACTACAGCTTTGAAAACTGGAAGAAAGGCTACCCTGACATTAACAACCACGTTGGCAACAGCTTTGCCTATGGTCCAAAAAGCCATAGAAGAAACGCTACCAGTGGAAAAACAAGCCACTGTCTCAAATGCCAACATTTAATCAATTTTGCTGACCTTACAGGAATCGGTGACAAAGCTACAAGAAACAATGATGAAAAAACATAACGAGACAAGAGCAGACATCAATGAAATAAAAGAGGAGATGGGGAAATTAAAAGCAGAAATGAAAGCGGACATCTCTAAAGTAGAAGATAAAATAGGAATATTGCAACAGGCCTTGGAGAAAAATGAAGCAACAATAAAAGAAGTAGAGAAAAGGACTGAACGAACCGAAAGGAAATTAGAAAGGGAAGATGAAGAATTTTAAAAAATGCGAGTAAAGAAATGGAAGATTCATTGGTCTATCTAGAGATGGACAAGGCGGCTACATACTTGAGATTCCAAAATGTGGAGGAATCCAAGGAAGAGGACTTGGAGCAACTAATGGTGGAAATACTGGTTAGATTATTGGAAAAGGATAAAGATAACATCCTAAGGGAGTTCGACGAAGTTTATAGGGTCAGCACCAACTATGCAAGATGCCATAAATGCCCAAGAGAAGTCCATATACGATTTGCGAGGAGTGTCTCTGATATTATATTTAGGATGTCCAGAGATCAAACAATTATGTACAAAGGCAAAGAAATTCTGATTCTTAAGCAAATACCAAGAAGAGTAAGAGAAACAAGGCGAGACTATAAATTCTTAGCAGCTTATTTAAATCAGAAAAGAATTGTATTTAAATGGTTAATCCCAGAGGGGATGTTAGTCTGTCTCATGGAAAGAAAGGAAAATTAAAATAGATTTCATGGAAAGGGATCAAGAATTTTATGAACGGCTGGTAGGTCAGGAAGACCAGAGTAGCAAGGAGGAACTGGAAATAAATTCACAGGAAGATCAAGGTTATCACAGAAATAAAGAAGGAACTTCAAGAATTCAAGGGAACACCTATTCACATCAGGAGAGAGAAGAAACTTTACTTCAGCAAGCACAAGGAGTGACCTGAGTAATTACAAGACAAAGAGTGAAACAGAATTAATTAAATGGAAGAAGAAAAGAAACTTCGATCAATCAATATAAATGATTTAAATTCGACGATAAAAAGGAAAAGGATATTAGCTAAATTAATCAAACAAAATGCTGATATAATATGCCTATAGGAAGCTCACATCAGGAAAGTCGATGAAAGGTATTGAGATTGCCCGAAATTAGGGAAGCTATTTATTGCACCAGCAGACACAGGAAAAAAGAAAGGGATTGCAATATACGTTAAAGAGGATTTGAAAGCAGATTTAGTATGGTCAGACTCTTAGGGAAGAACTTTGGTTTTGCAAATCTGGATTAATGCTATTTCAATTCTTTTAGTGGTAATTTACGCCCCAGATGAAGATCCGAAAGAGTTTTTTAAACATCTATATTGAAAAATAATAGGATTTGAAGAAAGAAATATTTGTATTATAGGAGATTTCAACTCTATTGCTGATTATTAAAAAGACCATAGTAATGGGGGAAAAAATAAAAAGGGGAAAAGAGAGCTTCCTAAGATATGTAGGGAAATGATGAAGGAGTTAAATTTGGTGAATATATGGAGAAGACTACACCCTGAGGAAAAACAATTTACATTCTGCTCTAATCTGCATCATATGTGGACACGAATTGACATTGCATGGATGAATAGGGAAATAGCAAATGAGATAAAAGGAATTGAAATTCTACCGAATGAATGGGCATACCATAATCCAATTCAGATAATATGGAAGGGTAGGATGAAACCAAAGAAAAGATGGACGTTAACTACTCAATTAATTAGAGAAAAAGAATATACGAATAAACTTAAAGAAGAATTAAATTATTTTTTAAAGGAAAATGATAATGGTGAAACTATGAAACAAAACATTTGGGATACAATGAAGGCAGTAATAAGAGGTATAACAATCTCTTATAACGCTATGAGGAATAAAGAAAAATATGCTCAACAAAATAAATTACAACAACAAATTAAGGAATTAGAATTAAGGAACTCAATTACAGAAGACCCCAAAGGACTTAAGAATGTAAAATTAGATAATAATAGCCAAACATAAATTGAATTTAATTGAACAAGAGAAAATTATTATAAATTTGAATATGACTAAGCAAACCTATTTTGAGCATGCTAATAAACCAGGAAGATGGCTATCTTATAAACTAAAAAAAAGAAAGAAAAAGAGATTTATATACCAACTAATAGATGGAAAGGGGGACATACAACAAGAGATAGAACAGAAAAAAGAAATTGCACATAAATACTTTGAAGAGTTATATAAAAAGGAAGAAGTTAATGAGGATAGAATAAGAAACTATTTAGATGAAATGAAGGATAAAGCAATTGGGGAAGAAATGGTAGAATTATTAAATAAAGATATTACTTGGTCTCAATTGAAATCAGCAATAGAGAATCAGAAAAATAATAAAGCCCCGGGGCCAGATGGGATTCCAGGAGAGTTGTACAGGGAAATTGCAGAACAAATCGGATCCCTTATGGTGGAAGTTTTCAATGATGTCTTATTGGCAGGCAGGATGCCAGACTCATGGAGGGGAGCATTGATTTCACTGATCCTGAAGGAGGAATCGGATCTTCGACATATAAACAACTGTAGGCCAATTTCACTGCTAAACACTGACTACAAAATATTCACCTCAATCATAGCAAACAGACTAAAAAGAATCTTAAATCTGTATATACAAGAAGATCAAAATGGATTTCTCCTGACCAGACAGATTAGGAAGAACTTAAGAACAGTAGTAGATGTCTTAGAATTTTATGAAGCCCACCCCGAAAAACAAATTGCACTTGTGTTTTTAGATGCAGAGAAGGCCTTTAACAATTTAAATTGGCAATTTTTAATTCAAAAAAATTATAATATGAATTTAGGCACTAAATTTGAAAATATTATAACAACTATTTATGACACACAAGGCTAATATTATAATAAACAGGGAATATACCCACTCAATAAAAATAGAAAAAAGAGTTAGACAAAGCTGCCCACTCTCACCCCTGCTCTTCATATTCTCATCAGAAACACTATTAATATGAATTAGACAGAACCCAGAGATAAAAGGATCAAAGGTTAAGAAAGAAGAATACAAATTGCAAGCGTTCGCTGACAATATGTTTTTTTTTTATTGAGGAACCAGCAGAAAGAGGACAAAAATTGATGAACGAATTAGAACAATTTGGAATGGTAGTAGGATTCAAAATTAATAGGAAGAAAACAAAATTAGTGACTAAAAATTTAACAGAAAAACAGAAAAAAGAATTAGAAGAAGTTATGGGAATACAAGTGACAAAGAAAGTTAAATATTTAGGAATATGGCTGACAGCGCATTGCAAGACACTTAAGGAAAGCAATTACGACAAATTGTTGCAACAGGTAAAGGATTTAGAATCATGGGGCAGGTTGCAACTTTCATTATTGGGCAGGATTGTTGTCATTAAAATGAATATTCTTCCAAAATTTTTATACTTATTTCAGATGATCCCAATTAAATTAAAAAAAATATTTTTGAAGAACTTAACAAAATAACCGGCATTAACTCTCTTTCAAAATTCTGGCTTTGTGCTCGAATCTAAAGTTAACATGTTCAGAAGACAGGATATTACATGCAATAGCTCTGTGGACTATACCTTTTCCAAAGAAACTCCATCCCAAATCTCTTAATGTGATCAAGCTTGAGGCAGATATGCAAAGTCATGTTTCAAGAAAAAATGCAAGTTGCGATTTGACATTCAATTATGGGATCCTTTTTGAATGAATGAAAAACTGAGCCCATGAATCAAAGCTTGTCACTATTATTAATAATGCAGTCATCATTTCTGAACAGAAAGACTCCCCATAGTCATCACCAATTTTCCAGCTGTTGTTTGATGTTAGATAGATCAAAGCTAGGTAGAGAACTTCTGAACTCTATGACTATTATAAAGAGGGAATCAATTTTTCATTATTGCTTAGTAACAGAATCATACAGGTGATACAATTTTCACAAAATAAAAAATATTCCCACCAATATCACTAATTGAAACCTGGTACAGTTAGTTCTCAACTCACAATTCTTTTAGCGATTGTTTGAAATTAAACAGCAGTGAAAAAAGTAACATATAACTGATTGCCGTGTTTACAACCATGACAGCATTTCCATGATCACTTGATAAAAATTTGGGTGCTTGGCAACCAGCATATATTTACAATGACTGCAGAATCCTGAGATCACTTGGATCACCATTTGTGAACTTCACAGCTGACTTCTAAGAAGCAAAGAATAGGGGAAGACATAACAACTGTATGATTCACTTAACAACTGCAGCGATTTTGCTTAAGAACATTGGCATAAAAGGTTGTAAAATGGGGTACAACTCACTTAACTGCCTTATTTAGTAATGGAAATTTTAGTCCCAATTATGGTCTTAAGTTAAGGACTAGTCACTAGCTGTTACATTCCACTTGAATGCACATCTTGCCTCATAATGCAGTTTATCATACACTGAACACTTTCTCCCACTCTGAAGATTGATAGAGAATCAAAGTGATTATCCCTTGAAAGAAGCAGAGATTATATCAGTTTGAGAAATAGTGAGAGATAAAACTTCTAAGCTGTAGAAAACAACTATACATTCACTCTGTCTGAAATGCCTAAACAGCCTAATATGGTAAGTACCGTACAGCATGAAGTCAGTTGGAACAAAATATGTGTGACTAGAACAAGGGATATTTTCTTTACTTAGAAAGTACTTAATTCTTTTTTCATTGACAGGGAATCTAGAGAGGATCCTCTGAACTAGACTTCGGCTTCAGAACATGCCATGTTTTGTTAGTATTTAATTGTATTGTAATTTGAGGATTTCATGAAATAACTGCATGTAATTACTTTAAAAACTGGAAGCAGAAAACATTGAGTAGACAAGTGAAAAACCCAAGGAACAATTGAGGGTTAGGGTTAGAAATTTGGGGGAAACATTCTTTAAAAAAAAAAAAAGCCTAGAAATAAGTTCTGTGAGTTATATCCAATTCCTATTTTCCCAGCTGAAGAAGAAGAAAGGTATAATAAATTTAACTGAATAAGGATTAAACAGGATTTGTGAATTTATCCCTTGTTTTTGAAAAACATACAAGGATCAGAAGTAACATCTCAATGCCAGATGTTTTTGAAAACTGAAAAGTCAAAATCAGACTTATTTAAGAAAATGCACCTCTTTTCTTTACATTTTAAAGACAGAGAGCATTACATATCAGAGGAGGTGGGTGCATCTTTTACCTTCTACTTAACAAGAAAAGTTTTTTTTGTCTGCTGTTGGTCTTAGGTGTTTCCTAGGAAAGGACATTGTATGGCTAATTAATCTATTTGACATTCTGTTTTCTGAGCAGATAATAAGAGACTCTCCTCTCCATACAAGTAACTGGAGGAAACTAAAGCTGCATCCTCTTGACTTTCAACTTTATTGAGATTCATTAATTTCAGAGAATCAAACTTTATTGAGATGCACCAGTTTCAGGGATTCCAAAATACATGCTTTCTTCACAGATGCATGAACATTTTGCATTCATATGAAATGATGGTATACATAGTCATATTTGCTCCATAGCATTCATTAGAATGGCTGTGAATGTGACTATTGAAAAGGCAACAAACATCTCACCTTGATCACCAAGAATATTTCTGGAGAAGGATGTGTAAGAGAGAACACAGCTGAACGAGCTAGTGTAGAGATGGCAGAATGAGCACTGTGAGTTCGGAGAAGGCTTTTCATATGTTCCGAATTGAGATCAAAATAAAAATTTTCAGAGATCTACAAAACAGAGAGAAAGACAGCAGTCAAAAAATACTATCAAATCTCTTCATGACTTCACAGCAATCAAAACAATACAAAAGGCAACATCTCAGTATCCAGAAAAGAGAAACTTTTAACTGTAGCTCTGGTGAATATAATATTGAAATCTAGCTTATTCTTGGTAGATAGTTGGGTTTAGTCTTCATATAACAACATGGAACACAAGCAATTCCCTTTGTTTTCTGTGAGATCCGCCAGAGGATGTTTTAGCATAGAAGAAAATAATGGGTTTGGCCTTGTAGCTACTTTTGTTTCCTGTGCCCTACCTAGAGCAACAGGAAACAAAACCAGTGGCATTCAGCCAGATGAAATATTTGCATTTGTTTTTTTTATTTTAGCCATTGCAGGGACTTAGGGTGCCTGTTTTCTCACTCAACCTTTTCAAGCCATGAACAATGACTGATTTGATGAGGATGTTAAGGATACCCAAGACTTAAGGCACACATTTTGCCCTTTAATTCTCCTCAACATGGGAAAGCCAGAAGTGAAAATTCTAGCACAATTACATTGGTGATATCACATATTGTAGAACTATGGGGTTTTGGAGACTATGTGTGATTAATAGGTCACGGACCTATACATTATTTACTGATTTCAGAAAAATTATTACAACAAGAAATAATACATCACACAGAATAAAAAAAATCACACAATTTTAATGGGAAACCTAATAGAAGCTGGAGAGCAATTGGAGAAAGACAGAAACATCTAGGACATGCAGCCCACTAAGTTTTTTTTTCTATTTAAAGTCACCAGGAATTTGAAAGGGGATTAAGTAAGATACAATCTACAAGGAAGTAAAGTTCACTGTTGCTATTTCCTTTGCATCATCTGCTTAAGGCCCTGTCACACTGCCCAACGAATGCAAAACGTTTGTAAAAAGGACACAGCGGACGAGCAAAATGTTCCATCCGTTGTTATCCGCTCTCAAAAGGGGCAAAAATTTGCATAACCAGAGCGGACAACACGGAAAGGAACGGATGGGGGGAGGACGCAGAGCGGATGGAAAGCGAATGCGGAACGGAAGCCTAGCGGATGGAAGCGGATGGGAGCGGATAGGTCCCCTCTGCAAACGTTTTTTCCATTTTAAATGCTTTCTTTGCGTGCTGCATCCGCTTTCATCCTTTCTCCGTCTGTGCTAACGCTGCGCGGCCGTTCCGCATCCGTTCCACTTCCTCCCTGCGTCCGTTTACCGCTGGAACGGATGCAAATTGCGCGGATGCACAGTGGATGCCTAGCGGATATAGCGGATGCGTAACGGATGACAACGGATGCAGAACGGATGTCCCCCGTATGCCTAGAGGATGCACAATGGACGCATTGGATACATTTTCCACTCAAAAGTTTTGAGCAGCTCAAAATCTTTTGAGCGGATGAAGTGTCAATAGACGGATGCTGGACGGATAGAGAGGAAGCAAAACGGAGGCAGTGAGTACAGAATGGAAGCATCGCGTTAACCAACGGATGGTAAGTGTTTTTCTCCGTTTTACATCCTCTTTCCATCCGTTGGTGCAGTGTGACAGGGGCTTTAGCTTCGATGATCCATCCTTCATTCTTCAAAATTTGTAATTGAAAAAAGAATCATTAGGAACTTTCTGCTTCAACTAAAGAGACAAACTCTCTCTTTCAAAAATCTGAATGTTTCTGCTTATCCATTGGAACAGAGGAAATGTAAATAGCGACAAATTTAGGGAAAGAAATGAACCTAAATCATGTTGCCTTAAGAAAGTGCAAATTAGATATCCATCCTGCATGCTTCAGAGCAATCCAGTTAATGTTCTCCATGTCTTTGATAGAAGTATCAGAAGGAACATAAAATAAAATCTGCAACTGACATTCTGCTGTGCTTAACTGGCAGTTTATCTTTTGGTCTGAACTTGGTTCTAGCTGAACAGAGACCTGCACTTCTTGTCATTATCCAAGAGAAATCAGAAACAAGAAGTACCTTTTTCTTTTCTTTCACATCGTAGAGTGCCAGTGATCCAAAGATGGGTTCAACTTCTATTTCAAACCTAGTTCATGGAAAGGAACATGAAAGGAAATACATTGCAAAAAGTTGACTACCTTGTCCTGCTCTAGCAAATTCAACGGTTAAGAATCTGGAGCTCTATATCAAAAGGAATCATGAATAATCAACACCACTGCCATTCCTCCACCCATAAGCAAAATATGACCTGTTTCTTCTAAAACCTTATCTAAATGTAACAAGATGCTCCCCTGCCATTGGATAAATGAACTTTTCTGATATTAAATACTGGTACCCCTTAGAAATCCCAAGATAAATCTACTTACAAACATTTTCACACTATTTTGCTTCATCATTATGGTGGACTTCGATAAATCAAAGAAAGATGGACCCCTTCCCATTTCTCCTCTCTGTAATGACATAGCTGAGGACCTCAGAGTAAAATCAGAACTAGCAGGAATTTTACATAAAGCTTTCTTCTACCATCTCCTTATCAATTAATTGAACACAGATGGTTTTAAGCAAAATTGGATTTTTACCAAAAAGAAAGGCTTTTGCAGTCATCCAACAATGGAAATCTGTAAATAAACAAGTTGTGGGAAATCTTACACAACATTCAGAAATTAACTTCTGAAGTTGTGTAGGATTTCCAACAACTGTTCAAACTTGAGAAGTGTAGTAAGGGAGGAAGGTAACATCTTGCATTTCCTCATTTTCTTCCTATCAATCAAAATCCATTAGAGAGGGAAATGTCTTCTGATTGTCATACCAGGAAATCTCCTTCTGTCTCCATCCTAAGTATGTGGGCAATACAAACTGCATTTCTGGGCATCAGTTTGGCAGGCTGGGCTGCCAGGAGCATGCAGCTTCCACTGCTCAGGAATATGAATCCAAAACCAAAGTAACTTCTTCTCAGGTAACTCTGCCATCTACCTGTTTGCACTGTATCACAGAGGTCTGCTGTGTTCACAGAACTGAGTGATAATGTAGCTCCTTCACACTATGGCAGCAAATGCACATGCATGTGCATCCTCCAGCAAAATCAGTACATGTGAAGCTGTACTTGTATGGCATCTTTTGGCCCCTCTTTTTGCACAGTACCATTGAGCAAAAATAACAGTTAAAAAAACCCAATTTTATTCTACATTCGATCATTTTTTCTACTGGACATTTGGCAGCTCTACGTTGCCAAGAAATTGTGACTTACTTCAGAGACAAGCATTTCACTAAGATCCTCTGCCCAAACTGCTCTTTTGGAATATCTGGGATGCTGCACCGTTCTACTGCCTCTTCCTGGGAAGTCAAAGTAACATATGTCATTGACCCACTTGTGAACCAGAGGCTAAGAGAGATGGAGATTTTGAAAGCTCATAAAATATTATGTTGTTATTCTGCCTTTGCATTTATTTGTGCAACATTCCAAAAATTCTCCTTTATTTGCTAAGGCTAATTTACTTCCCTTGAAAGAGTTCAATCCATGTTTATCGGATTTATTTTTCAAGTATCTCCTGTTTTCCAAATGTGGTGCTTCATTATGGCCTGCTTCATAGCAAAACCGCTGCTTGGAGTTATATCTTCTTCTACTGGTTTGTGCTCCGCCCCCCCCCAATCTATTTGGCTTGACCCTTTAACTATGACTGATAGCTTTCAGTTTTCCTGGTGCCAGGCACTACATATTAAATTGCCATCTTTATAGCTTTACTTGAGCAACTCTCGTACTGGTGCACTATGAAGATGCACTAGCTCAGTGGTTGCCAAAGTGGGCGGTACCGCTCCTGGGGGGGATGACTTAGGGGAGCACTAAGAGGTAAGGGGGGCAGCAAGGGGTTGCTAAGAGGCAAGGGGGTGGCAGAGGAGTGCTGGATGTGGGCCCCTTGGAGGGTGCAATTCAGCTTCCTCCACACCCCACTTGGTGGTGGCTGAGAGGAAGGCGAACCAAGGCTGACCCATTGCCGCTTGGGTCCCACCTGGATTCTCCACATATGCTGGGCCTTGCCTGCTAGGGCGGGGGTAGGGGGAGTTGACCAGGGAGCATGATGCTATACCTCCCGCATCGCCCCTTGCCTACTTCCCTTTCCTCTGCCACCCGCCAGCCTGCGCACTTTGGCTGAATACAGGCCACCATTGTGAGAATGATGCGAGTCAAGCCTTGCGAGAGCGGATCTTCCACCCATTGAGCTTGCATAGCGGTGGCCCACACTCGGCTAAAACACTCAGAGGGGCGGCTGGTAGAGGAGCAATGCAGGTGGTGTAAGCCTTGTGCTTCCTGGTTGTCTCCTGTACTCCCCCTCAGCAGCCACCACCCGCGAGCCCCAGCAGCTGACGAGATGTGGGATGGCAGGAAGCCAAGTAGCAATAGGTCTGCCCTGACTGGTGAGCTAGTCAGGGTAGGCTGGTTCACCTTTCCTGCAGCTCACTTCTCCCACAACTCCTATAGCAAGGTGGCAGTCTCACTTGAAGTTCCAAGTCCTTTCCCCAAGAGACGGAGGGGTGGAAGTCCCACCCGTGGTCCCTTTGTTGACCTGGAAGCCTTGCCTGCCAGCTTTTCCAGGCAATGCGGCACCAGGTGTGAACAGACAATCGCGCCCGGTCCCTGGGACTCTGGGAGACTTCATCACGAGCAATGCTGCCGGGTGACTACTTTGTTGGAAGAGTGTGTGTGTGTGAGTTTCAGGTGTGTGTGTCTCCGGTGTGTGTGTCTCCTAGCTTAGGAGGAGAGAGCGAAGGAGGAAGGGAAAAGAGTGAGAGAGAGAAAGAGAGAGAGGAAGAGACAAGAAAGTAAGGGAAGAAAAGGAAAAGAAAGAAAAAAGGATAGAGAAAGGAAGAGAAAGGAAGAAAAGGATAGACAAAGAAAGAGAGGGGGTGGAAGGAAGGGACAGAAAGAAAGAGAAAGAGAGGGAGGGAGGAAGGAGAAAATGAATGGGCTATACGGAGGGAGGGAGAGAGAGAAAGAGAGGGGGAAAGAGAGAAAGAAGACACAAGAAAGAAAAGAAAAAGGGAAATAAAGAAAAGGGGAGAGAGAAAGGAAGAAAAAGGATAGACAAAGAAAGGGCGGGTAGAAGGAAGGGACAGAAAGAAAGAGAAAGAAAGAAAGAAAGAAAGAAAGAAAGAAAGAAAGAAAGGAAGGAAGGAAGGAAGGAAGGAAGGAAGGGGGGGGGAGGAAGAGGAGGGAGGGAGGGAGGAGAAAGTGAATGAGATATCTAGTCCAACCACCTACTCCAGCAGGGTTAGAAGGGAGTGTGTGTGTGTGTGCGTATTTGTGCGTACATGTGTGTGTGTCTGCATGGCTGTCGAAACTCCAAAAACCAGTCAAGTAGCTCTGGGGAGGTCAGTCATAAATTAGAACACTTGCTAAGCAACTGGCCATTAAGCGAGGACCACTTGTATTTGGTTTGCCACTCACGTAGCCATGCCCACCCAGTCACATGACCACCAACCAAACCTACTCAGTCACATGACTCCCCAAGCCACACCCACAAATTAGGCCATGCCCACAGAACTGGTTGTTAAGAAATTTGAATTCCACCCCTGGATGAGGGGCACTGAGGATGAGTTTGTAGTATCAAGGGGGCGATGGATTGAAAAAGTTTGGGAACCACTGCACTAGCTGATTTCAAGCAATGGGCCATCAATATAGAACTGCAACCAAATTCATCATTTCTACCTAGAAGCCTATTCTTGAGGCATTCTGCCGATTTTCTCCCACCAGCTAGATACCTAAACTACCTAACAGTTCTGAAATTTAGAAGGGATTTATTCTTCGCTAGATTTAATGCTCTCCCAACAGTTATTACTGAAGAGATACCAAATATTCCTTTTGAGCAGGGATTGTCCATGTGATGGAGAAATAATTGAAATGATAGATCATGTTATTTCTTATTATCCCCTCATCAGGAATTATCATCTTCATTTTTCACTAAGTATCCTGGTTATTCTGAAATCTTAAATTGCTACTATCTGATCAATTAGATCTCACTAGATTGACCAAGGTAAGTACTGCTTTATAGTTTTTACATTATGCTGTAATATTCCTCTTTTTTAAAAATATTTTAAAATGTTATATATTTCTCTTTATATCTTAATTAGTGAGTGTTTTATCTTCTGGTTATGAATAAATAAAGATTTGTTGGTTGTTACTTCAAGGGGTTATAATAACAAACAAGCAACTAAAAATAAGCAAGCATGACTTTGGGATGCAAAAGTTGACCAGTCCGTATCCCACCAGGTTTCATAGAAAGCCAAAGGGAATCTCAATATTTCCACTCACTTCATCAGGGGCTGAGTAAAGGGCCAAGATCTCCTGATGCCGGTTCTTTTTGCGTAGCTCCTCATTACTACGGTCAGTCTCTTCAATGGCAGTGCGCACCAGGAGTGAACGGAGTAAAAAGTCAGCTGCAGAATTCTTCAGGTCAAAGATACTGGATGTCCAACTGCCTCGGGGCATATCTTCCAAGGAACCAGAGCAACGCTTGATGTCATCCTGAAAGATAGATGGAGCAGCATTTGTTGTTAAGACAAGGGGGAATGTCTCATTACAGCCCTATAGAGAACAAAGAGTAGTAGTGCTTGCTGGTGACAGCAAATTTAAAGATTGCAAGTGAGCACCAATCCTGAGAGCTGGATGCTGCTCAGAATATATATCAAGTATTGCCTTTTTGCACACAGACATCTTAGCCAAGCTAGCATTGCTGAAAGCTGACTTAGTTTTCTCTTCCAGTGTTAGAGCAGAATACCAGCATATATGAAGTGAGTCAAGAGTTCATACTACAGTACTGAGGAGAGGTAGAAGACAGAGCCTCTTCTCTACTTTCCACCTTTAATGCAATCTACTAATTTCCCCTCTCATTTTGCATCTTAGATTTTGCAAATATCAGATACTACCATTGTAAGTTAAAAAAAATATGGCTTTTGAGAAGCTTTTTTTAATGTAACTTTCCATGCCAGAAGTAAACAAGACAAAAATTAAGTCAGCATAGCTGTATGTATTATTGAGATTCTACTGTATCTTGAAAGTTAAATTATGAATTAAGAGAAGGGGAGGGTTTTGTCCCTTCAAAAGCAGCTGCATGTTTTCAAGACACATTATGAATTGTAATGTGATAATTAAAGTGAAAATGACAAATTGTGGGGAAGCACTTGTACAAAGGTAGTTAAAGGTCACTTGACATGGTCAACTCGCCATGGGACAACTTGCCACGGCCACTTCTCTGAGGGACAATTCACCATGGAAGAAGAGTTGCACTAATATCAAAGAAATGGTGCTACAGAATCATTAAAGAAAGGATGTAAAAGGAGGGACAAAATGAAATGTGAATGATAAAAATTAAAATATTTTAAAAATTATTTTAAATAATTAAATTCAATTGATGGATTGTCTGGCGGTAAGTTGTCCCATGACGAGTTGGCCATAGTAAGTTGTCCCATCCCATCCCTTGGCTTTTCTTTCAACTGTTGCCTCTGGTTATTGAACTCCTTCTGTGCCATATCTTGCCTGTCAATGGCTAAATTAAAATTCCATATTTTGAATTTGAATATACACTAAATACATTAAGCTTACATTGTAAAGCCCATGTCACACTGGCCAACGGATGCAAAAAGGACACAGCGGACGAGCAAAATGTTCCATCCGTTGTTATCCGCTCTCAAAAGGGGTGAAAATTTGCATAACCAGAGCGGATAACACGGACGCGGGGAGGACGCAGGGTGGATGCAAAGCGGATGCGGAACAGAAGCCTAGCGGATGGAAGCGGATGGGAGTGGGTGGCACATCCGCAGGGCTTCCGGGGGGCATCAGCGAAGCGGACGCGGAACGGAAAGAGAGGAAGCAGAGCGGATGCCGAACGGATGAAGCGGATGCAGAGCGGAAGCCTAGCGGATGCACAGCGGAAGCCTAATGGATGCCTGTCGTTCACTGCGCATGCGGGGAGAATGCATTGCATCAGCCCCGCGGATATAACGGAAGCAGCTCGGAAGCAGGTCGCCATTCAGAGGAAAGACCTGCTGCCGGACACATCGACTGCCTTGCCTGCCCTGCCTGCATGTCTGCCTGCCAGCCTTGCTGCCAGCCTTGCTACCAGCCTCCCTGCCAGCTGGTCTGCCTGCCAGCCTTGCTGCCTGCCTTCCTGCCAGCCTTGGTTCATGTCTACCTGCCAGCCTTCCTGCCAGCCTTGGTTCATGTCTGCCTGCCAGCCTTCCTGCCAGCCTTGGTTCATGTCTGCCTGCCAGCCTTGGTGCCTGCCTGCCTGAAAGCCTTCCTGCCATCCTTCCTGCCAGCCTTGGTGCCAGCCTCCCTGCCAGCCTTTCTGAAAGCCTTGGTTCCTGCCAGCCTCTCCGCCAGCCAGCAACCCCACAACCATGCGGAAGCACAGCAAGCCTCAGCCATCTGCTGCCAGCCCTGGCAAGAGGGACAAGGCTACCATCCCACCCCCTGGCCCTCACTCTGGTTCTGCTGGGGCTTCTGCAGCACGGGCTCGCTCTTCTGGGGCTGGCACTTCTGCTGCTTCTGCTTCTGGAGGAGCTGATGACAAGCACTCCAGCATCAGCCACCTCCACAGCACCTGCACCCTTCACCCCTAGGACTGAGCGACCAAGAGGGGTGCCAGAGACTCATTTTTGTCTTATAGCTTGTTGTTAATAAAGTCTATTTATGATTCACACACTTGCTTCATTTCTTTTTTTTAATAAAGTCTTGGTGGAAACTTTTAGAAATGGTTTAAGCCTTTGCATGCTTGAGGGATGGGTTAAGATAGCAGTGGGATGGGCAGGGATACCTTTGGAATGGGTAATAGCTGTGGGATAGATAAACCTCCAGTGCAAGCATAGTGGGACTGTATAGTCCACCCTCCCAGGTGCCACACCTACGGCCCTTTATTATCAATAATAATGTAATAATTATCCACACATGTCAACAAAAACACAACTCTTTATTAAACGCCCTGTTCATTGTAGGCCAACCAAACATACATGGCCCAATCTCATCTGTATGATGAGACAGGCTGAAGGAAGCATCCATTAAGCATCTACCATCCTGTCTTGCCACTCCACTGCTCCAGCTGGGGAGTTGCACCATTGTCTCAGGAGGTTGCGCTGCTTCTTCGCTTCATTTGAGGCTCTGTTGGGGCCTTGCACATCCTCAGTGTCGATCAGGTTTCACCCTTGCCTCCATTCCCCAGGCTCCATGACCCCATTGGCTTGTTGGAGGTCCACGAGCCTGTTCTGCAACACTGGGTAGCGGGTGCGCATGAGATTGTGCAGGATGCAGCAAGCTTCCATGATCCTCCTCACGGTCTCTGGGCAATGCTGCATGGTGGTGAGAAGTACCTGGAACCTGTTGACCAGGATGCCAAAGGCGTTCTCCACCACCCGCCTTCCCCTGGACAGTTTGTAGTTGAAGATCCTCTCTTCACGGGTGAGGAGTTTGGAGGTGTAGGGCTTCATGAGGTAGGTTCTGAGGGAGAAGTCGTCATCCCCCACGATGAAGTAGGACACATCTTGTTTGTCGTTGGGTAGGGGTTCTGGATCTGGGAAGCCCACGATGAGGTTGCATTCCAGCCCCTCCTTGAGGTGACTGGCATTGTATACCTGGGCATCCGAAGATGAGCCATTGCCTGAAGCATCGATGTACATGAACTTGTAGTCAGCATCGACCATGGCAAAGAGGATGATGCTGAAGAAGCCCTTGTAGTTGAAATAAGTGGACCCCGACTTAGCTGGAGATTTGCAGGCCACGTGCTTGCCATCTATGGTTCCAACGGTGTGTGGGAAGTTCCACTTCTGATACCACTGCTCTGCAACTTTCTTCCAGCCTTCTTCAGTGGAGGGGTACTGGAGGAGCTCCTCCTTGTATTCTTCGATGATGGCCTGCACCACTTCTCTGACCACAATGCTGATGGTGTTGGATGGCACCCTCCAGCCATTCTGCATGCTCCTGTAGGAGGTCCCTGAGGCCAGGTGGCGCAGAGTGAGTGCCACCTTGAGCCCAGGTTCCAGGCTGGGCCGGGAGCTGGTGTTTGCCTTGGTCAACCTGGGTGTCAGGCGCTGCACAACTTCGTCAAACATGGCTGGCGGCATCTTCATGAAGTTCTGGAACGCCCGAGTGTCTTCGCTCCTGAGCTCCACCATCAGCTTGTTGTACAGTCCGTCCTCCGCTCTACTGGCAAACCATCTTCGGACCCAGACTCTTTTTGGGTGGCTCCTTTTCTTCTCGCAGTAGTGTTCACAGAGCCTGCAGATGGCTTCGCACTGTTGCAGAACGATGGTGGCTGCCGAAAGGACTTTGTTACAATCCAGGATGGACATGACTGGATGCTGTGGAAGAGGAAGAGGCAGATGAAGGCTGCAGAGGTCTGCTCTGGTGGGCTGCTGGTCTGAAAGTGAGATGCAGACGAGTTGCTCCCCCTTTTTATAGGCAGTATAGGTTTTCCACTAGGATCCTCTAGGCATCCTCTAGACATCCTTAATATCCGAGATAGATCCCCTCTGCGAATGTTTTTTCCGCTTTAAACGCTTTGTTTCCGTGCTGCATCCGTTCTGCATCCGTTCTGCATCTGTTCTGCGTCCGTTTCGCTTCCTCCCTGCGTCCGTTTACCGCTGGAGCGGATGGAGTTGCGCGGATGCAGAACGGATGCCTAGCGGATATAGCGGATGCGTAACGGATGCGTAGCGGATGCGTAGTGGATGCAAAACGGACGAACTGGATACATTTTCCATGCAAAAGTTTTAGGCAGCCCAAAACTTTTGGAGTGGATGAAACGTCCATAAACGAATGCTGGACGGATAGAGAGGAAGCAAAACGGAGGCAGTGAGTACAGAACGGATACATCGCGTTAACCAACGGATGGCAAGCTTTTTTGTCCGTTTTACATCCTCTTTGCATCCGTTGGTTCAGTGTGACATGGGCTTAAGAAGCATATTTATGAAGATTTCTATAAACCAGACTAGTATTGAGGTGTTTTTCAACTTAAAAGTCCAGCTAACACACAGAAGGTTCCAAGTACAATAAATTCAATTCAAATGTGAACTTAGTTTTGGTCACACTCCATACATTTTCTGCTTTTACACCTTTGTTTTACTTTTAAAAAAAATATGATCTGATAATCAAAGGGTGTGTGTTGAGAATTTGGCTTTCTTCAAAAGAACTGGGGAGAAATAGATTTGAGTGTTTTGGTATCTGCTTTCAACTGGCATGGGTTAATTTCCCAACTTGCTTTTTGAATTCCCTGAAGGTTAAGAAAGCTGGCAAAGCCATTCAGGAAAATGATACACAAGTAGTCCTTGATTTACAACCATTTGTTCAGTGACCATTCAAAGTTGCAATAACACAGAAAAAATGACTTATGATGTCATGTGATCACTTTTTGTAACCTTCTGACAAGCAAAGTCAATGGAAAAGTCACTTAGCAACTGTGTTACTAATTTAAGCCCCTGTCACACTGCACCAACGGATGGAAAGAGGATGTAAAATGGACAAAAAAGCTTACCATCTGTTGGTTAATGCGATGTATCCGTTCTGTACTCACTGCCTCCGTTTTGCTTCCTCTCTATCCGTCCAGCATCCATTTATTGACATTTCATCCGCTCAGAAAGTTTTGAGCTTTGTTTTGAGCTTTGTATCCAATTTGTCCATTCTGCATCCGCGCAACTCAAATCCGCTCGGACGCAGGGAGGAAGCGGAACGGATGCAGAACGGATGCCTAGCGGATGCAGCACGGAAACAAAGCATTTAAAACGGAAAAAACGTTCGCAGAGGGGACCTATCTCGGATATTAAGGATGTCTTGAGGATGCCTAGAGGATGCAAAGGGACACATAGTGGAAAACCTATATTGCCGATAAAAAGGGGGAGCAACTCACCTGGATATCACTTTCAGACCAGCAGCCCAGCTGTGCAGACCTCTGCAGCCTTCTTCTGACTCTTGCTCTTCCACAGCATCCAGTCAGGTCAACCGTGGATCGTAACACAGTCCTTTTGGCAGCCACCATCATTCTGCAACAGTGCGAAGCCATCTGCAGGCTCTGTGAACTCTAGTACGGGAAGAAAAAGAGGCGGCCAAGAAGCGTCTGGGTCCGAAGATGGATCGGGAGAAGAGCAGAGTACGGACTGTACAACAAGCTGATGGTGGAGCTGAGGAACGAAGACACTCGTGCATTCCAGAACTTCATGAGGATGCCACCAGCCATGTTTGACGAAGTTGTGCAGCGGCTGAGACCCAGGTTAACCAAGCAGAGCACCAACTTCCGGCCCAGCCTGGAACCTGGGCTCAAGGTGGCACTCACTCTGCACCACCTGGCCTCAGGGACCACCTACAGGAGCATGCAGTATGGCTGGAGGGTGCCACCCAACACCATCAGCATTGTGGTCAGAGAAGTGGTGCAGGCCATCATCGAAGAATACATGGAGGAGCTCCTCCAGTGCCCCTCCACTGAAGAAGGCTGGAGGAAAGTTGCAGAGCAGTGGTATCAGAGGTGGAACTTCCCACACACCGTTGGAGCCATAGATGGCAAGCATGTGGCCTGCAAAGCTCCAGCCAAGTCGGGGTCCACTTATTTCAACTATAAGGGCTTCTTCAGCATCGTCCTCTTCACCATGGTTGATGCTGACTACAAATTCATGTACATCGATGCTTCAGGCAACGGGTCAGCTTCAGATAGCCAGGTATACAATGCCAGTGACCTCAAGGAGGGGCTGAAACGCAAGCCCTCATCGTGGGCCTCCCAGATCCAGACCCCCTACCCAATGACACGCAAGATGTGCCCTACTTCATCGTGGGGGATGGCGCCTTCTCCCTCAGAACCTACCTCATAAAGCTCTACACTTCCAGACTCCTCACCCGTGAAGAGAGGATCTCCAACTACAGGCTGTCCAGGGCAAGGCGGGTGGTGGAGAACGCCTTTGGCATCCTGGCCAACAGGTTCCAGGTACTTCTCACCACCATGCAGCATCGCCCAGAGACCGTGAGGAGGATCGTGGAAGCTTGCTGCATCCTGCACAATCTCATGCGCACCCGCTACCCAGTCTTGCAGAACAGGCTCGTGGACCTCCAACAAGGCAATGTGGACATGGAGCCTGGGGAATGGAGGCAAGGGCGAAACCTGATAGACACTGAGAATGTGCAAGGCCCCAACAGAGCCTCACGTGAAGGGAAGAAGCAGCACGACCTCCTGAAACACTGGTGCAACTTCCCAGCTGGAGCAGTGGAGTGGCAAGACAGGATGATAGATGATTAATGGATGCTTCCATCCGCCTGTCTCATCACACTGATGAGATTGGGCCATGTATGTTGAGTGGCCCTACAATGATCAGGGCATTTAATAAAGAGTTGTGTTTGTGTTGACATGTGTGGATGATTATTACATTATTATTGATAATAAAGGGCCATAGGTGTGGCACCTGGGAGGGTGGACCATATAGTCCCACTATGCTTGCACTGGAGGTTTATCTATCCCACAGCTATTACCCATCCCAAAGGTATCCCTGCTCATTCCACAGGTATCCCTGCCCACCCCACTGCTATCTTAACCCATCCCACAAGCATGCAAAGGCTTAAACCATTTCTAAAAGTTTCCACCAAGACTTTATTAAAAAAAAGAAATTAAAGCAAGTGTGTGAATCAAAGATAGACTTTATTGAACCACAAGCTGTAAAAGAAAACTGACCCAAGTCAAGTGTCCAAATAAAGTCCACAGGTAGCCAGCCAGCCAGTCTCTGGCACTCCTCTTAGTCACTCGGAGGTGTGCCCAGTCTCAGGGGTGAAGGGTCCAGGTGCTGTGGTAGTGAGTGCTGCTGGAGTGCTGGTCTGAAGTACCACTGGGGTGCCTGGTCCCGAGAGGACAACAGGTGATGGTGTGTTGAGAAAGCTCTCGGACAGCTGGCTCAGACCCATGATGTTGAGAGGTCCTTCCTCCATGCCATGGGATGTCAGCCCCAGTACCGACGACAGATGTACTGAGGCCGGACTTGGCTGTGGGGTGGAGGAAGGAGCAGTGTAGTGGGGCTGTCTGGTCTGCAGCTGGGTGAGGACTGGCGTTGGTGGCATCGGTGGCATCAGTGGAACCGGTGGCGACGGTGTCGCCCGATGACTCTGTGCCTGGACTGGGAAGGGCTGCTGCCTGTGCTGCTGGACCTCCTGGTAGCCGTAGCCCTGGTAGGTGAGGGCCTGTGGGAAGCCTTGGAATGGGAGGGACATCACCTGGGGTGGAGGAGCAGACCTGGACTGGGTGGGAGCAGGTTCCTCTGGATCTGGAGGGTTGTGAAGCAGCTCGGTGATCCGGTCCTTCACCACCTGGTACTGGGGTTCCGCCATGTCCCTGAGGGTCTGGTTGACATAGGTGAGGAAGGGCTTGCGGTTGGAGGATGAGGAGTCAGTGTGGACCAGCTGAGAGAGGAGATCTATGCTGGTCCAGATGGTGTCCCTGATCTCCAGCAGGACAGTGTGGCTCTGCCCCTCCTGCTGTCTGGCTCTCTGCCTTTCTGTGGAGGTGGAGCTGGGGGTGGATGCGGGTACGGCTGTGGTGGACGCACCGTCTCCTTTCTCCCACTGCACAAGGGAGTCCTCCACGCGCTCCACCACGGTTACAACACCTGTCCGCGGGTTCTCCGCCGTGGCACGCTCCACAGAAACCTGCCTGGAGACAGGAACTGATTCTCGGCCGGAAGAGGACTGGCTCTCAGCAGGCTGCCGGAGAGAAAGGGTAGACAGAGGGGCTGCTCCTCGGTGGCAGATCTCACCCTCCAAGAAGCTGCACCTGGCCATGACGTAGGTCTCTCTGTCCATCAGCTTAACCGTGGCCTGGCCAGATTTCTTCAGGTGCAGCTTCCCGTACCAGGTGTGCATGTGCTTCCACCAGCCGAGGAGCACCTCCAAAGTGTAGCCCATACTCTCCGCCTTGTCTCTCCAAGCAGCATGCTTCCGCTTGGTGTCCCTGTACAGCCGGTGTCCCTTCTGCCACAGATAGTCATTCTCTCTCAGCCACTCCAGCACCTCATCCTCGTGTTCCTCCTCAATGGAGTATTGCCTCCTCTCCCGTTGTCACATACGCCTCTTCCTCCCTTCGGCAGGACCAGATGGGCCCTCATCAGAGGAGCTCCCAGGTAGTAGAGACTGCTCCTCCACACCACCAGCACCAGCAGGATCATCATCATCATCATCATCACCAGCAGGATCATAATCATCATCATCATCAGCAGCAGCAGCAGCAGAAGCAGCAGCAGGATCAGCAGCAGCAGCACCAGCAACACCAGCAACAGCAGGACCAGGATCAGCAGCAGCAGAGTAAGCACCCGCAGCGCCAGCAAGACCAGGAGCACGAGCAGGACCAGGAGCACGAGCAGGACCAGCAGGACCAGCAGGACGAGCAAGACCAGGAGCACGAGCAGGACGAGCAGGACGAGCAAGTCCAAGAGCACGAGCAGGACAAGCAGGACCAGGAGCAGCTCCAGCAGAGTAAGCACAAGCAGAAGCACCACCACCAGGAGAAGCTTCAGCAGAGTAAGCACCAGCAGAAGCACCACCGCCAGAAGCAGCTTCAGCAGAGTAAGCACGAGCAGAAGCACCACCACCAGGAGCAGCACCAGCAGAAGCTCCAGCACCAGAAGATCGAGCCTGAGCAGTAGAAGCCCCAGCAGAAGCAGAGTCAGGGACGGGGCGGGAGGGTGGCCCTGTCCCTCTTGCCAGGGATGGCGGCAGGTTGCTGAGGCTTTCGCTTCTTCCCCATGGTTGTGGGGTTGCTGGCTGGCAGGGAGGCTGGCAGGGAGGCTTGCAGGCACCAAGGCTGGCAGGAAGCCTGGCAGGAAGCCTGGCAGGCAGGTAGGCACCAAGGCAGGCACGAAGACTGGCAGGCAGGCAGGCACCAAGGCTGGCAGGAAGGCTGGCAGGAAGGCAGGCAGGCAGGCAGGCCCCAAGGCTGGCAGGCAGACTGGCTGGTAGGGAGGCTGGAAGGCAGGCTGGCATCAAGGCTTGTAGGCAGGCAGAGAGCAAGGCTGGCAGGGAGGCTGGCCAGGAGGCTGGGAGGCAGGCTTGGAGGCAGGCTGGCAGCAAGGCTTGCAGGCAGGCATGCAGGCAGGGCAGGCAAGGACTCGATGTATCCGGCAGCAGGTCTTTCCTCCGAATGGTGACCTGCTTGGGAGCTGCTTCCCTTTATATCCGCGGGGCTTACGCAATGCATCCCCCCCGCATGTGCAATTAACGCTCGGCATCCGTTCAGCTTCTGCTGTGCATCCGCTAGGCTTCCGCTCTGCATCCGCTTCATCCGTTGTACATCCGCTAGGCTTCCGCTCTGCATCCGCTTCATCTGCTGTGCATCCGCTGTATCCGTTCCGTGTCTGCTTTGCTGAGGTCCCCCAGAAGCCTAGCGGATGTGCCATCCTCATCCGCTCCCATCCACTTCCATCCGCTGGGCTTCCGTTCCGCATCCGCTTTCCATCCGCTCTGCGTCCTCCCCGTGTCCGTTCCTTTCCGTGTTATCCGCTCTGGTTATGCAAATTTTTGCCCCTTTTGAGAGCGGATAACAACGGATGGAACATTTTGCTCGTCCATTGTGTCCTTTTTACTAACGTTTTGCATCCGTTGGGCAATGTGACAGGGCCTTTAACAACTGCAGACATTCACTTAATAAATATGGGAAGAAAGGTTGTAGAATGTGAGTGAAACTCACTTAACTCTTGCTTAGCAATAGAGACTTTGGAGTCAATTGTGTTCATAAGTCGAGGACTACTCTATATAGACTGTGCTTCTCAATATGACCTCACATTCCAGACATTGTTTGAGATAAGGTTTGGAGTTTATGAGATTGCTGCATATGCTTTTGGCATAACATGACACCGTCCTCTCATTCACATTACACAAAGAAAACAGAAGGTTGCCAAACATGTTGCTTTATATAAATTATTACATTCTCACTTGACTTACTGTTTCTCCTTGATTGCTCCTCTCTTCAACTACTTCATCTAATTCAAAGACTTGCCTAGATAATCCTTTCTGTCTTTCTCTTTGCCTCTCAGCAGTAATGGCATTATACATGGTACTCAGTTTCTGGTACCTAAACAGAGGCAGAAAAAACAATGATGTTACTCCTGTTGGAAAACTATTGATAGCATGAATCCAGAAAAGATTTGAAGACAATTTCATTAAATGCCTAAATTAATTCATCTTTCTATGAATATCTGAGTGAACCATACAATTTCTTAAAAGTTCTGCTTTCTCTAAAATGAAATTATTTCTCTAACACAAAACAAACACTGGCACTATATCACTCTTAGAATAAAACTGGGGTTTTTCACATTTTTCATGGATATTATTTATTATTATTATCTCTTTTATTCATTAAACATGAAACTCAATCAACTGAACATTTAAAAATGTATCACAAATATCATTGACTGGCTCTGATGGTTGGTATGGGTTGCTGCCAGCGTCCTAAGGTATCAACCAAGTATTTTCTTAAGATGTACAATGTTTGGAGTTGCGCAGTTCTTTGCAGTTCCACTGCTGTTATTGAGGAAGCTGCAATTTCTTGATGTATTTTATAAAATTCTTGGACATGGTACCAAGTGCCCCAGTGACAATGGATATCACTGTTACATGTTTCATCCAGAATCGCATAGTTTCGATGGCCAGGTTGCAATATTTTTTGATTTTTTTCCAGTTCTTTTTTTTCAACTCTGGTGTCTCCTTGTACTGCAATATCAATAAATTGTACATTTTGGTTTTTGACAACTATGATATCTGGCATGTTGTGTTCCAAATGACGATCCATCTGTATTTGAAAGTCCCACAATATCTTTACCTTC
This sequence comes from Laticauda colubrina, assembly GCA_015471245.1. Taxonomy (NCBI): domain Eukaryota; kingdom Metazoa; phylum Chordata; class Lepidosauria; order Squamata; family Elapidae; genus Laticauda; species Laticauda colubrina. The sequence goes on along the minus strand of BLBF01000021.1, from coordinate 33,435,571 downwards.
TCATTTTAGATAACTTTTTCCACTTTATGTTCCCATGACTTTTTGGATATAGGTAAGTCGTATTTTTTATATAATGACCAGTGGATTATTTAGCAACTCAGTTGTGTCTTTATGCAATTTTGCTGCATTGACTAGAATAGAATAGAATAGAATAGAATAGAATAGAATACTTTATTGGCCAAGTGTTGGTGGAACCAAAACATCTCTCTTTCTACCACTCCTTCATTATCATCATTCTTAAACCCATGTCACACAGAACCAACGGATGGAAAGAGGATGTAAAACGGAGAGAAACACTTGCCATCCGTTGGTTAATGTGATGCATCCGTTCTATACTCACTGCCTCCGTTTTTCATCCTTATCTCTTATCTCTTTCTCAGGATGACTGTTTCCACAACATCTTCGCAACTGTGAATTGGCTCATTCAACAAGAGACTGAGGGGAGGGGTTTCTAACTACTTTATCCGAACAGAATTGCCTGGGCGGGACTCAGACCCTGCTTTGCTTTTGTCTTGCAATCACTCCATTTCAATAAAAGGTTCCTTTTGATATGCCGCTGTCTCAAAAGTCTATACTTTTTTGATTGGGGAATAGAGGCAGGACCTTATACAGAGATTAGGCAGTGAGACAAGCATGTAAATTTGATCTGAATGGAGAAAGATAATGTATTTTTGATTTTTTTTAAAGAAGGGAGGGGAGAGTGAGAACCTGGCATGGTTCTCAAAATTCTACATTGATCAGTTAAGCCCATGTCACACTGCACCAACGGATGGAAAGAGGATGTAAAACGGAGAGAAACACTTGCCATCCATTGGTTAACGCGATTCATCCGTTCTGTACTCACTGCCTCCGTTTTTCATCCTCTCTATCTGTCCAGCATCGGTCGACTGAGATTCCATCCGCTCAAAAAGTTTTGAGCTGCTCAAGACTTTTTGAGCGGAAAATGTATCCAACGTGTCCGTTCTGCAACCGCAACGCATACGGGGAACATCCGTTCTACATCCGTCGTCATCCATTACGCGTCCGCTAAATCCGCTAGGCATCCGCTGCACATCCGCACAACTCAAATCCGCTCCAGCGGAAAATAGACACAGGGAGGAAGCGGAACGGACGCGGAACGGACGCGCAGCGTTAGTAGCACGGACAGACAAAGGATGAAAGCAGATGCAGCTCGCATACAAAGCATTTAAAACAGAAAAAACGTTCGCAGAGGGGACCTATCTCGGATATTTAGGATATTCTGCAGGATGCCTAGAGGATGCAAAAGGACACCTAGTGGAAAACCTATATTGCCTATAAAAAGGGGGAGCAACTCACCTGGATATCACTTTCAGTCCAGCAGCCCAGCTGTGCAGACCTCTGCAGCCTTCATCTGCCTCTTGCTCTTCCACAGCATCCAGTCATGTCCACCATGGATCGTAACACAGTCCTTTTGGTAGCCAACATCGTTCTGCAACAGTGCAAAGCCATCTACAGGCTCTTTCAACTGTTCTACGGGAAGAAAAGGAGGCGGCCAAGAAGTGTCTGGGTCTGAAGATAGATCGCGAGAAGAGCAGAGTACAGACTGTACAACAAGCTGATGGTGGAGCTGAGGAACGAAGACCCTCGTGCATTCCAGAACTTCATGAGGATGCCTCCAGCCATGTTTGACGAAGTTGTGGAGCGGCTGAGACCCAGGTTGACCAAGGCAAACACCAACTTCCGTCCCAGCCTGGACCCTGGACTGAAGGTGGCACTGACCCTGCACCACCTGGCCTCAGGGACCACCTACAGGAGCATGCAGTACGGCTGAAGGGTGCCACACAACACCATCAGCATTATGGTCAGAGAAGTGGTGCAGGCCATCATCGAAGAATACCTGGAGGAGCTCCTCCAGTGCCCCTCCACTGAAGAAGGCTGGAAGAAAGTTGCAGAGCAGTGGTATCAGAAGTGGAACTTCCCCCACACCGTTGGAGCCATAGATGGCAAGCACGTGCCCTGCAAAGTGCCAGCCAAGTCGGGGTCCACTTATTTCAACTACAAGGGCTTCTTCGGCATCATCCTCTTCGCCATGGTCGATGCTGACTGCAAGTTCATGTACATTGATGCTTCAGGCAACGGCTCATCTTCGGATGCCCAGGTATACAATGCCAGTCACCTCAAGGAGGGGCTGGAATGCAACCTCATCGTGGGCTTCCCAGATCCAGAACCCCTGCCCAACGACAAACAAGATGTGCCCTACTTCATCGTGGGGGATGACGACTTCTCCCTCAGAACCTACCTCATGAAGCCCTACACTTCCAGACTCCTCACCCGTGAAGAGAGGATCTTCAACTACAGGCTGTCCAGGGCAAGGCGGGCGGTGGAGAATGCCTTTGGCATCCTGGCCAACAGGTTCCAGGTACTTCTCACCACCATGCAGCATCGCCCAGAGACCGTGAGGAGGATCGTGGAAGCTTGCTGCATCCTGCACAATCTCATGCGCACCCGCTACCCAGTCTTGCAGAACAGGCTTGTGGACCTCCAACAAGGCAATGGGGACATGGAGCCTGGGGAATGGAGGCAAGGGCAAAACCTGATAGACACTGAGGATGTGCAAGGCCCCAACAGAGCTTCATGTGAAGGGAAGAAGCAGCGCAACCTCCTGAAACACTGGTGCAACTCCCCAACTGGAGCAGTGGAGTGGCAAGACAGGATGATAGATGATTAATGGATGCTTCCTTCAGCCTGTCTCATCACACTGATGAGATTGAGCATTGTAAGTTGGGGGTCCAACAATGAACAGGGCATTTAATAAAGAGTTGTGTTTATGCTGAATGTGTGGATGATTGATTATATTATTATTGATAATAAAGGGCCATAGGTGTGGCACCTGGGAGGGTGGACCATACAGTCCCAGTATGCTTGCACTGGAGGTTTATCTATCCCACAGCTATTACCCATTCCAAAGGTATCCCTGCCCATCCCACAGGTATCCCTGCCCATCCCACAGCTATTACCCGTCCCACAGCTATTACCCATCCCACAGGTATCCCTGCCCATCCCACTGCTATCCTTACCCATCCCACAAGCATGCAAAGCCTTAAACCATTTCTAAAATTTTCCACCAAGACTTCATTGACTAAAATAAATGAAGCAAGTGTATGAAGCAAAGATAATCTTTATTAATAACAAGCTGTAAAAGAAAAATGACCCAAGTCAAGTGTCCAAAGCAAAAATAAAGTAAACAGGTAGCCACCCAGTCTCTGGCACTCTTGTTGGTCACTCTGGCTGCTGCTGGAGTGCTGGTCTGAGGCGCCACTGGGGTGCCTGGCCCTGAGAGGACAACAGGGGACGGTGTGTTGAGGAAGCTCTCAGACAGCTGGCTCAGCCCCGTGATGTTGAGAGCCCCTTCCTCCATGACATGGGGTGTCAGTCCCAAGACCGATGACAGATGTACTGAGGCTGGGCTTGGCTGTGGGGTGGAGGAAGGAGCAGTGTAGTGGGGCTGTCTGGTCTGCAGCTGTGCGAGGACTGGCGTCGGTGGCATGGGTGGCATCTGTGGCGTGGCTGCCATTGGTGGTATCAGTGGCACCGGTGGCGTCCGATGTACCTGTACCTGGACTGGGAAGGGCTGCCTGTGCTGCTGGACCTCCTGGTAGCCATAGCCTTGGTAGGGGAGGAAAGCCTTGGAAGGGCAGTGACATCACCTGGGGTGGAGGAGCAGGCCTGGACTGGGTGGGAGCAGGTTCATGTTGGTCTGGAGGGTTGTGAAGAAGATCGGTGATCCTGTCTTTCACCACCTGGTACTGGGGTTCCGACATGTTCATGAGGGTCTGGTTGACGTAAGTGAGGAAGGGCTTGCAGTTGGAGGATGGGGCGTCAGTGTGTACCAGCTGAGAGAGGAGATCTATGCTGCTCCTGATGGTGTCTCTTATCTCCAGCAGGACAGTGTGGCTCTGCCCCTCCGGTCTGCATCTCTGCCTTTCTGTGGAGGTGGAGCTGGGGGTGGATGCGGGTTGGGGTGTGGTGGAAGTGCCGTCTCCTTTCTCCCACTGCGTCAGGGGGTCCTCCACATGCCCCGCCAGGGGTAGTACAGCTGTCGGCGGGCTCTCCATCGTAGCACGCTCCACAGATACCTGCCTGGACACAGGAGCTGACTCTTTGCCAGAAGAGGACTGGCTCTCAGCAGGCTGACTGAGAGAGAGGGTTGTGAGAGGGGCTGCTCCTCGGTGGCGGATCTCACCCTCCAAGAAGCTGAACTTGGCCATCACGTAGGTCTCCCGGTCCGTCAGCTTGACCGCGGCCTGGCCAGATTTCTTGAGGTGCAGCTTCCCGTACCAGGTGTGCATGTGCTTCCACCAGCCGAGGAGCACCTCCGAAGTGTAGCCCAGGCTCTCCGCCTTCTCTCTCCAAGCAACCTGCTTCCTCTTGGTGTCTCGATAGAGCCTGTGTTCCTTCCGCCAAAGATATTCATTCTCCCTCAGCCACTCCAGCACCTCCTCCTCATGTTCCTCTTCGATTGTGTATTGCCTCCTCTCCCGTTCACGCATCTGCCTCTTCCTCCCTTTGGCAGGGCCATATGGGCCCTCATCAGAAGGGCTTCGAAGTTGTCGGGGCTGCTCCTCCACACCACCACTAGCAGCAGCAGCAGCAACAACAGTAGCAGCAAAAGCAGGACCAGCAGGACCAGGAGCACCAGCAGCACCAGGAGCAGGACCAGGAGCACCAGGAGCACCAGCAGGATCAGGAGCACCAGCAGGACCAGGAGCACCAGCAGGACCAGGAGCACCAGCAGGACCAGGAGCAGTGCCAGCAGAGTAAGCACCAGCAGAAGCACCAGCACCAGCACCAGGAGCAGTGCCAGCAGAGTAAGCACCAGCAGAAGCACCAGCACCAGGAGCAGTGCTGGCAGAGTAAGCACCAGCAGAAGCACCAGCACCAGGAGCAGTGCCAGCAGAGTAAGCACCAGCAGAAGCACCACCACCAGAAGCAGCATCAGCAGAAGTACTACCACCAGAAGCAGCATCAGCAGAGTAAGCACCACCAGAAGCACCACCACCAGAAGCAGCATCAGCAGAAGTACCACCTCCAGAAGCACCACCACCAGAAGCAGCATCAGCAGAAGCACTACCACCAGAAGCAGCATCAGCAGAGTAAGCACCAGCAGATGCACCACCACCAGAAGCAGCATCAGCAGAAGCCCCAGCACCAGAAGATCGAACCCGGGCAGCAGAAGCCCCAGCAGAAGCAGAGTCAGGGCCAGGGGGTGGGAGCGTGGCCCTGTCCCTCTTGCCAGGGCTGGCAGCAGCTGGCTGAGGCTTCCGTTTCTTCCCCATGGTTGTTGGGTTGCTGGCTGGCTGGCTGGCTGGCTGGCAAGCTGTGTCTGGAAGCAGGTCTTTCCTCTGAATGGTGACCTGCTTGCGAGCTGCTTCCCTTTATATCCGCGGGGCTTACGCAATGCATCCTCCCCGCATGCGCAGTGAACGCTAGGCATCCGCTAGGCATCCGCTAGGCATCCGCGAGGCTTCTGCTCTGCAACCGCTTCATCCGCTCGGCATCCACTCTGCATCCGCTCTTTCTGTTCCACGTCCGCTTTGCTGTGCTCCCCCGGAAGCCTTGCGGATGTGCCATCCGCTTCCATCCGCTTCCTATTAGGCTTCCATGGAGCATCTGCTTTCCATCCTGGCTATGTCCTCCCCCCGTCCGTTCCTTTCCGTGTTGTCCGCTCTGGTTATGCAAATTCGGGGCACTTTTGAGAGCGGATAACAACGGATGGAACATTTTGCTCGTCTGCTGTGTCTTTTTTACAAACGTTTTGCATCCGTCGGCCAATGTGACAGGGCCTTTACAGAATTCAGAGAGTTTCAACTGTTACCCTACATTTCTGTATAAACTGCTCTGAGATTTATAAACAGATACTTTAAAGAATGTATATTTGAAGTATTTTCTTCAAGCCAAAGGTAGGAAATTTAACAAAGAGATATGGGAGCATATCTTTTGCAATCATATGCCTGATATATCTGAACAAACAATACCGTGGTAGCCTTTTCAAGACTATGAACTGTAAACACATTGCAAACATAACAAAAATGCCTGGCCCATTTCCCCAGATGTCTCTTCAGAAACATGTATTGATATCCTATTCAATATTTCTCAAACTATAAGCAGACCTCAGCTATTTACATTTAGGAGGTAGGAAATGCTGAACAGAATAACCTACCTTTCTTATATTAAGCACTATCAAGAGCCCTTGGGCCAAAACAACTACATGTAGCCCCAACAACTTGCCACCTTTGCTTGTACATGGCCTTGTGAAAGACAATAGATTTGTCAATCATGTTACTGATGGGGAACAGTTTTAAACCATGAAATTGTGATGCTGACAACAAAGTTAAACGGGTCACAGAGACAGAATGCCTAGGCACATGTTCAAAAATATATAGTTTGTTCAAGGCGTAAAATATCTTACCTGTATAATCAAATGGAAAGTAACAATTTCTTACATTCTTTTTCTTACATTACCATATTACCCACAATTTCCAAAATAAATATTTTCCTCCCTGAATAGACATAATCCTGTTATACTGGCTCAACTGTTTGTTTGTTGCAAAACTATAGTGAAAAAGTAATTGCGAAAAATATTTCCCCAGGTTTTTAGGTCAAGTTGAATGAAATCTTCTTTTGGTTGTCTAATTATTCTGTTTGATCACCATTTTATATTTTATATTATTCTTTTAATACTATATGATTATTTTTCTGTTTGCTTCTGTTGCATGCTTCCCAGATTCACACTAAGTTGAGCAGCCCTATAAATCCAAGGGACTTCAGTTTATTCAGTATATTCTGAAAGTAAAACAATGGATGACAACAAAGGCAGAATTCCATAATATACAATCTTTTACTGAATACTATGGTTCACTATCTTATTCAAAACATGCTGAAATTAACAAGACTTACTGGATTCAGCAATTTAATAAGGCAAAACATGGGCTGCAGGAAAAGGAAATGTACCGATTTCACATAGAAGCTAAGGGTACTCCTCTTCCATACAGTGACCTCCATGTCAAAGAGTCACAAAAATCAAGGTTAGCTGACAATCATGACATATTTCACAGAATCACTGCTGAATCATTGTTAAAACTATAAATATGGCTTTGAATATAGGGACTCCTATGTATCAAATAGTCAATCAACTAAAAAGTAATACAAATACATGTATTCCCAACCCAGATCTAAAAGAGTAAACCGCCTCATGTGTTTAAAACTTACATTATCACCATTACATACAAGAAAATCACTTTTTAATGTTTCTTAAAAAGACTGCAACAATGGAGACACTGTAAATGACAAAAAATGTTACGAAACTTACTTCTTCTTGACAATGACCCAATCTTCTGTGTAGACCTGGACAGCATCTCTTACCCGGGCATCTTGTTTCCTAAAGAAGAAATATGTCTAAAAATACTTTGTAAAAACAACAAGCAGGTTTAATGTCAGACTGCATCTTCATTTCAAGCTTGCTGCCAGCTGCCATGGAAATGTTGGGTAGGGGACCACTGTGTATTTGGGAAGGAGAATGCAGGAAATGAAAATGAAATTTCTGAGAAGCAATGAGGAGGTCTGGTCTCAGGGAGGCCAGCCTGGACTGCTTAACATTTTCAAGCCCAACCATCTTGGCTTCAGGATGCACAAAGAAGGAATTGTGTACTTGGCCAGAAACTTTCTCAAAATAAAGGACTCTCTAAAGGCAGCCCTTTAGAGAGTCCTTTATTTCCCTCAAGAAATGTTCAACAAATAGCCCTGCAATTACCAGTAAGACTCCACTCCACAGTACTCTGAAGGCAGCCACCCTCAGTCCCTTAAACAACAGCCCATATATTACCAGGAAAATCCACAAGGCAAAGTCCAGGCATAACACAAATGCAGGGGTGGGATTCTATCAGTTTGTACCTATTTGCTAGAACCGGATGTTAACATTCCAAACAGTTTGGAGAACCGGTTGTTAGAAGAAATTACTGCCCTAATCCTGTAAGGAAGGCAGGGAGGAAACATTCTGGTGTTGCTTACAGAAACTGCCTCTCCGTTAACCCTTATTACGTTCTTGGCAGGACTAGCTGCTAAAAAATTTGAATCACACCTCTGCACAAATGGCACTCCTCAGGGAAAAGACAAGGTACAAGCAAAGGCACTTCTGCAGGTAAAATAAAGTAAAGGACAAAAGCAGTCTACAAGGCAAATAGCAGTCCTCAAAGCAAGGAAAAAGGCACAAGTCAAAGTTGAGGGAGTGTAATCCAAAACAAAAAATTGTTCATGGCAAAGACTGACTCCCCATAGCTTCTCTTAAAATCAGTCCACTCCAGGTGTTCCTTGTGAGTGGACTGTGAATGGGAGAGTCCTTAGATCCAGTAGGAGAGATAGCTGTTCCTCATCAGAGGTGATCTGTTGCTGTAAGTACCACTGCCTATCATCAGCTGATCCTCCCTTGAGTTTGTGAAGGCAGGCAGCTCTCTGTCCAGTTGACCACCTCTCCCAATGCCTAAGAGACCTGGGACAGCATTGTTGGGACACCTGGCCTCTCCACACACGCCAAGAGAGATGTGCCATCTCCGTCGGATGCTCCTGATTCCAACTCCTCCTCCAAACTGGGCTCCAAGGGGGCATGATAATTAGTAGAACAGATTTAGACAGGTGAGATAGCTGAAAGCTCATGCTGAATTTAACTAGATATAGGTGAGCACTAATTTCTAAACATTATTGCCATTTCTACATGGCATTTTAAAGAGTTATTTTCAATTTTAAATGCATCTCCTCAGCATCACTGAACGAAATATTTCTGCATGTTAAAAGCCAGGCAGAAATATGGTTGAACTTTGAATTCATTTGGATGCACTGACCTTAACACTAATGATTTCAATCTAAGTAATAATTTCTGACATTGTCTTTAGCATTGTCCCAAAGGATGCTTTTTTCAAACAGCAGCAGGAATTTCTTTATTTTTCTTGAAGACATTTCACTTCTCAGCCAAAAAGGATCTTCAGTTCTAACTAACTGGTGAAGAATGGAAAGGATTTATAGTCTTGCAGTCAGACAGTCATTAACACTCTGAGAGGTCCTTGGAACCACCTGGGTCTTCAGAGTCACCTGAACGAGTGTGGAACCATCTTGGGCAGAGGTGGGCAATTAATTTTCCCCAAGTCACCACATGAGAAACTAGGACTGACCTTAAGAATCTCCATAGACATCTATAGCATCCTACACTGTGGAATATTTTAACCTAATGTTCCCATACACATCATGTGAACTACTGTCTCTTATTTCAAATTTGCTAAACCAGAGTTAGAATTTTAAACTTTTATTTTTAACCTGCACGTTTTGTGGTTCAGTGAAGCCATAACTGGTTATTTTCCTTGACTTTATTATCCAAATGCATTATATACACAGTGTAATAATTTAAGATTACTTCTGTTCCCATTTATTTGGCATTTTGTGCCTCATTTTTATGCTTCCAGTTGAAACTCATTACAAAATCCAGCTATAATTTTTGACTTCTTCCAAAATAATTTGAGAATTATGTTAAGGGATATTTTACATCTCATTCCACCCCCTCCTCCTATGTATTTTGCTTCAAAAAGAAATATTTTCCTCCCCTGATGACATGTTTTGCAAGCTAAGTAAGAGAAAATAATACAGTCGGCCAGGTTCTTGGATGCTGATGATCGTTCTAGAAAATTCTTGCAACTCAATATCCAGAAATACACCAAATATATGTCAGGCATATTTTCTATCTTTATGCTATTCTCATGTGAAAAGACAGATAACAAAATAATAACCATGGGTCATTCTAGGAAAAGTCTAAATACATCATCTTGTAATACTCAGTAGTAACACATCTGGTAGTTGTATTCTTCATACTTATACAATCCAAAAGGCCTCAAACAGCATACAATTGCCACTCAGGGATATTTTGTAATTAACTACTAATTTCCTCTTTAAAGCCCATTTTCATTTTAACATGTTTTTGTGCTCAACAGCACAAAATTAAAAAGTTTTAGTTCAGAAAATGCAAGCATCCTGTCAAATTCCCTGTGCTGGTAATGCTTGTGTCTTGTGGGGTAAAAGGAGTGAGGAACTGTATGATAGAACTATTTCAGTAATTATCCATCATACCACTTACCCATCCTCAGGGACACCAGGTTCTAGGGTCCGACAATCCCGGGGTTCATGGGACACTTCCAGGTCATCTTCAGGAAACTCAATCAGGTCACCAAGTGGGCCTGGCTCAGCATCTGGCAAATGAGTGCTAAGGTATTTCTCAAAGTCAATTGGCTCTACCACTTCTGCCAGAGGTAACTGAAGGGCAGGGTAACAAGAAAAGAAAGAAAACAGAGAAACAAGTAAAAAGGAACACAAGATGCAGCTGATTCATTTAAATTACCTGAAGGTCCTGAATCACTCCTATGCCATACTTGTTGTGATGAGGATAAGATGAATCCTTGATCGTTTTTCTCCTATTTAGAATTTTTCAATGTCATAGTCCTCCACTTACAACCACAATTGGGCCAAGAATCTCAATGATTGAGCATAGATAAAGACTTACTTCCTCCATAGCCAGACACTGACTTTTGTCCCTTAAATAACTTCTCTTTTGTTAAGGAAACTAATAAACTCTATCCAACTATAATTTTCTCAACCTTTCCCTTTCTCTCAACTCATTCATTTCCTCCTTCATGTGCTTGTTTTCATAATTTGATTCTCATTCATTTTCCAGATAAGATCAGACTATTTCAACATACAGGAGTTTATTATTTTCTCCACTTTCATTCTGCACACATTTCTTTACTCTTTCTCTTCTTAAGTACCCAAATGAAAGCTGACTCAGTGACTTTGTCTGAGCAACTCTTTATCAGCTAAACAGCCTCACAAGGTGGTTGTTATTGTGGGAAAAAAGAGGTGGGACAATTTTGTATGCTGTCTTGAGTTGTACAAAATAAAGATGGAGTGTAAATCCTCTTCCCCTCCCCCTCTTCAGCTGAAATAACCATCCCTCAAATGTCATTTTTGGCCATATACATGTATATCATGCAATTATTTCCTTTCTTTTCCTTTTCACACAGTTACCTTGTTATTTGATATTCAAATGCATATTCCTCAATACACCGTACAAGGTATCATTTTGATTCTTAGCAACACAAAATAATAATCATTTCATTATAATAATAACAATAATCATTTTATTTTGCACACATTGTCTCACATTAAAATATCTTAGATCTGTGTGTTTTGATCTTGTCTTTACAGTGATATTGGAACCCATCTATACTGCTGATTGGTTGTCTTCATAAACAACAATAGAACCTGTTACCTCAATTTCTATGTCAATCAATAGTTGCTTATAACAAACTAAATTTGCACATAATAGAAATAAACATAAGAATTCAGCCTCCATTGTTGATAAACTTAGATGTTTCTGTCGAATAGACTTCCATCCAATCAGGACCCTTCCTAATAATACCAGAGTACCTGATGTAGATTTACGTGTAGGAACATCTGTAGCGAAACTTGCATCGGCATATGCAGTTAAACCTCCTTAGGCTCCAAATATAATGCATAATGCATTGTTTGTTTCAGATATCTTAACACATGTTTAGCAGCATGCCAGTTCCTTTCAGGTGGCTCAACATTAAATCTTGCTAATTGGTTAACATTGTGTGCTATATCTGGCCTTGCCCAATTACTGAGATAAAATAAACTACCAGTCAAGGACTGATAAATATCTTTATCAAAAACAGTACTTTGAACATCACTGTAGCTAAACTCCTGGCTCATCGGTGTTTTAGCCGGCTTACAAAGTTCCATTTTAGAAGTTTTTAGTAACTGGTTAATTTTATCTGCCTGTGGGATTTTGTAGCCTCCCTTAGTTTTATCTATCTTTCAACCAAGATATTGTTTAATTTTACCTAACTGTTTTATCTTAAATTTCTTTTCGAACAGTGAAATTATTTCAGTAGCTTCTTGCCCAGTTTTGGTTATTAATGCTATGTCACCAGTAAACAATAGCAACAATGAAACTACACCATCACTTTCCTTTTTAAATAAATTAGCAATTCCTAACAGGAGGCATAAAAATTGCCTATCTCCCTACTAAATTCCTTTCTGCCAACCCTCTAAATGTTTATGGACAAATAATGTTTAAATAATTTCAACGGAAGTGCCCACATTGAAAGCCTCTAAGGCAGTGGTCGCCAACCAGTGGGCTGGGGATCACTGGTGTCCATGAGAAAATTTTGGTAGCCTGCAAAGAAATGTCACCCCCAGAGCATCCCCCAAAGCAATTAATCCAGACTGCACGGGAACATAAGGCTGTGCAACCCACATGGCCTGCGGAAACACAAGACTTGCATTGCGAACAACATGAGGCAGTGAGGGGAAGGGAAAAGGGTGGAGGGGGAAACTTGCCCCACTCACCCCATGTGCCTCACCTGGCCACCAGTTTGCTTCTTTCCACTTCTTTCTTCTTCTGCTTTTGGCTACACGCAAGGAAAGCAGCAGAAGTCTTTCTCTCCCCAAAAACTGTGCCAGGAATGAGTCTTTGGGACCCTGCAAGGCCTCCTGCTCCAAAAGGCTGCGCCAGCGAAGACTCACTTCTGGAAGAGTTTGGGGAGGAGAAAGATAGTCTACTGCTGCTTCTGCTGCCTTCCTTGCATGAAGACAAAATTTATCTCTCTCTCTCTCCCTGAGAATGGAGCTGAAAAGCAGGTTAGGAATGTGGCTGCCTTGGAGGGGATGGGGATGTTTGAGGGACCTCTGTGTGTGTGTGTGTGTGTGTGTGTGTGTGTGTGTGTGTGTGTGTG
>BLBF01000021.1:33333984-33396122 GCA_015471245.1 Laticauda colubrina | reverse complement strand
TCAATACAGAATGTTTGGGATACAATGAAGGCATATGTAAGAGGTTTGATAATAGACTATACAAGAAAAAAGAATATTAGGAAAAGACAAACCTCCAAGGCCTTGGAAGATGAATATATAAGACTTGAAAAAGAATTACAGAAAATACCACAGAAAAAAGATATTAAATTGAAACTGGATGTAATTAAGCATAAAATGGAATTAATAGAGAAAGAAGAATTGGCACAGAAAATTAGAAATTCTAAACAGAATTATTTTGAAGATGCAAATAAACCAGGTAGATGGCTAGCATATAAACTGAGAAAGGAGAAGGAATCAAGAAAAATATTGAAACTAATAGATGATCAAGGTCAAGTTTGTTGTGGTAATAAGGAGAAAAAGGAAATTATTCGAGATTATTATGGACAACTATATAAACAAGAGAATATTGATGAGGAAAAAATTAAACAGTATTTACAGAATGTTAACTTACCGAAGATACCTAAAGAGACTGAAGAAATATTAGAAAGCAATATAACAATGATGGAATTAAATGAAGCATTTAAAAGACAAAATAATGGGAAAGCACCAGGTCCAGATGGGCTTCCGGCAGAATTCTACAAAAAATTTCAAGAATCATTGAACACCCCATTGTTAGAAATTATGAATGAAGTTATGTTAAAGAAGATGACACCTAAAACATGGTCAGAGGCTTATATTACACTTATTTTAAAGGAAGAGGCTGACCCGTTGCAAATTAAGAACTATAGACCTATTTCCTTATTGAATGCAGATTATAAAATCTTTGCTTCAATCTTAGCAGAAAGATTGAAAAAATATTTAAATAATTTTATTCATCCAGATCAAAATGGATTTCTGCCAAAGAGACAAATTAGAGACAATATGAGAGTAATTTTGGATACCTTGGAATATTATGAGGCTCATCCTGAAAAACAAATGGCTTTGATATTCCTAGATGCTCAAAAGGCATTTGACAACGTGAACTGGAGATTTATGTTATTACTATTGGAACAGATGGGCTTTGCCAGAAAATTTATTCAAGCAATAGAAGCCATATATAATAAACAGACAGCAAAGGTAATGATGGAGGGAGAATTTACAGATCTTATTAATATAAGAAGAGGCACAAGACAAGGATGTCCCCTATCTCCTTTGTTATTCGTATTAACTTTGGAAGTGTTGAATAGAAATATTAGAGATGACAAAAATATAAAAGGAATGAAAATTAAAAAGGAAGAATTTAAACTACAAGCTTTTGCTGACGATTTAGCTTTTATTCTGGAAGACCCGTTAGAAACCGCTCCAAAGTTATTGGAAAAGATAGAGACATATGGTGAGATGGCTGGCTTGAAAATAAATAAAGATAAAACAAAGATTTTGACAAAAAACATGTTATTGAGACAAAGAGAAGAACTGTCAGATCTTTTGAAAATTCAAGTTACAAATAAGGTTAAGTATCTGGGGATATATTTGACAGCAAGATGTAGCACATTAAAAGAGAATAATTATATTAAACTCAAACAACAGATAATTACAGATTTGAAGAAATGGGAAAATTTACAACTGTCATTAATAGGGAGAATTTCAACAATTAAGATGAATATTTTACCTAGAATTTTATTTCTCTTTCAAACAATACCAATTAGACTTGGAAAAGACTATTTTGAAGATTTAAATAAAACTATGTTGAAGTTTATATGGCAAGGTAAAAAAGCGAGAATAAAGTTAAAACTTTTGCAAGATGCTAGAAATAGAGGAGGTTTTGGCCTACCTAATTGGGAACTGTATTATCAAGCTGCAAGTTTGATGTGGGTCAAAGAATGGATAACATTAAGAAAACATAGATTGTTGACATTAGAAGGACATGATTTATTGTTGGGCTGGCATGCTTTTTTATGGTACAAGGGAACTAAAACACAGGGGTATTTCAGAAGACATTATATACGGGAGTCTTTGTGGTTAAATTGGGAGAAGATAAAAAAACAATGTTACTTGAAAATTCCAGTTTGGTTATCGACTATTGAAGCATTTTCCTATCCTATGATCTATAAAAAGGAACAAACAGTTAGATATGGGGAACTGTTGGATGAAAAGGGTGGACTTAAAACGATCCAAAACTTAGAGGAACAAGGTATAAGGATGAATTGGTTTTCATATGCGCAAATACACTCAAGATATCTTGAAGATTTTAAAACGGAAGGATTCTATGATAAACAGACTGATTTAGATAAGATATTGATGGGTACTGATGAGAAAGTGATTAAAAAGTTATATGGTTATTTATTGGGAATTAAGCTAGAGGAAGAACAAGTTAAAGAAACTATGATTGCTTGGGGGAAGAATTTTGGATATGGGATTGATTTAGAGCAATGGCAAAAATTGTGGTCTCAAAATTATAAAATGACAATGTCAATAGCATATAAAGAAAACTTGTATAAGATGTTTTACAGGGGGCACCTTCCCCCGACAAGAATAGCAAGAATGTTCAAGAACAAATCTGAAAAATGTTGGAAATGTCATCAGATACCTGGCTCATACTATCATATGTGGTGGACTTGTGAGAATGCCAGAAAATATTGGACTAAAATTCACATGTGGTTGGAAAAAATGACAAAGAAACACATAGATTTGAAACCAGAGATCTTTTTATTGGGAATTTTACCTGATATATATAATAAAGACTTGAAATATTTGATTGTAAATGTATTAACAGCGGCTAGGATTGTATTTGCTAAAAACTGGAAGAATGAGAAAATACCATTGCAGGAAGAAATTATTAAGAAAATATTGGAATGTGCTGAGATGAGTAGATTGACATTTGAAATTAGAGAACAAGAAGATAAACAATTTTATGCAATTTGGGGTTTTTTTTATCAATGGTTAGATGATAAAATACAATAATTGAGCATTAGTATTATATATATGAAGGGTTTTTAGGATTGATTTGTTATGATTATATGATAAGTTATAGAATAAACTGTTTGAAGTATTGTTATCTCACAAAGCATGAATGATTAAAAGTATAGTCAGAAAAAGATTTTTTTATTTTTTTTTAGTAATATTAGAATATGGATTGACAATATGAGTGGTTATGCAATATAACTGTAATTGACAGTATAAAATGAATGCACAAAACTGATGAACCAACCGATACACCGGAAGTATATATGAGAGTAGATGTTTTTAATGTTTTGTACGTTTGTTTATTTGTAGAAAATTAATAAAATTAAAAAAAAAAAAGTTTCTTAAATCATAAAGGTTTCTTAAATCATAGTTTGCCAGCATCTTTATAAATGAGTCATAACTGTGAGCTTATATATCACAGTAAATCAAAACATGAGGAAACTACATAATTTTTAGCATTTTGTGTGAGAATGAATTTTCAACAGGAAGATTTTCCTGTATGGCATTTTATAGTTTTTATTTATTAACAGATCTGACTCACCTATTCATCAATAAAGTTTCCTTCTGAAGTTTATATGACTAACAAAACCCCACAAGCAGAAGAACAGATTGTGATTAAAGCCCCTGTCACACTGAACCAACGGATGCAAAGAGGATGTAAAACGGACAAAAAAGCTTGCCATCCATTGGAAAACGTGATGCATCCGTTGTGTACTCACTGCGTACGTCTTTCATATGCTCTATCCGTCACATCCATCTACTGCGATTTCATCCGCTCAAAAAGTTTTGAGCTGCACAAAACTTTTTGAGCGGATGAACTTTCCGCCGCGTATGATATACATACACGACACATATAGGCAACAAACGTTCTATGTCCATTGTCATCCATTGCACATCCGATGTATCCTCTTGGCATCCTCTGGACATCTGCGCAACTCAAATCTGCTGCAGCTGAAAATGGAAAGAGGGAGGAATCGAAAGGTATGCGGAACGTCCACACAGCGTTAGTAGCACGGAAATAGAAAGGATGAAAGCGGATGCAGCTTGGATATAAAGCATTAAAATGGACAAAACGTTTGTATATGGAATGTATCTTGGATATTTAGGATGTCTGGAGGATGTCTAGAGCATGTGGAAAGACACCTAGTGGAAAACCGACATTTCCTATAAAAAGGGGGAGGAAATCACCTGGATCTCACTATCAGTCCAGCAGCCCTGGTGTGCAAACCTCTTCAGCCTTGCTCTTGCTCTTCCACATCATCCACTGATCTCCACCATGGATTATCGTACACTCCTTTTGGTAGCCGCCAAAATTCAACACCAGAACCAAGCCCTCTTCAGACTGTTTCACCTTTTCTATGCAAGGGGAAGAAGGAGACGTCCAAGAGCTGTCTGGGTCCGAAGATGGATCAGGAGAAGAGCGGAGTTTGGACTCTATGACAAGCTGATGGTGGAGCTGAGGAATGAAGACCCTCGTGCATTCCAGTACTTCATGAGGATGCCACCAGCCATGTTTGACGAAGTTGTGGAGCGGCTGAGACCCAGGTTGACCAAGCAGAGCACCAACTTCCGGCCCAGCCTGGACCCTGGACTCAAGGTGGCACTGACTCTGCGCCACCTGGCCTCTGGGACCATGTATAGAAACATACAGTATGCCTGGAGGGTGCCACACAACACCATCAGCATTGTGGTCAGAGAAGTGGTGCAGGCCATCATCAAAGAATACCTGGAGGAGCTCCACCAGTGCCCCTCCACTGAAGAAGGCTGGAAGAAAGTTGCAGAGCAGTGGTATAAGAGGTGAAACTTTCCCCACACCGTTGGAGCCATAGATGGGAAGCATGTGGCCTGCAAAGCTCCACCCAACTCAGGGTCCAATTATTTCAACTACAAGGGCTTTTTCAGTATCATCCTCTTTGCCATGGTTGATGCTGATTACAAGTTCATGTACATTGATGCTTCAGGCAACGGGTCAGCTTCAGATGCCCAGATATATAATGCCAGTGACCTCAAGGGTGGGCTGGAATGCAACCTCATCATGGGTTTCCCAGATCCAGACTCCTGCCCAACGACACGCAAGATGTGCCCTACTTCATCATGGGGGATGACGCCTTCTCCCTCAGAACCTACCTCATGAAGCCCTACACTTCAAGATACCTCACCCGTGAAGAGAGGATCTTCAACTACAGGCTGTCCAGGGCAAGGCGGGTGGTGGAGAACGCCTTTGGCATCCTGGCCAACAGGTTCCAGGTACTTCTCACCACCATGCAGCATCGCCCAGAGACCGTGAGGAACATCGTGGAAGCTTGCTGCATCCTGCACAATCTCATGCGCACCCGCTACCCAGTGTTGCAGAACAGGCTTGTGGACCGTCAACAAGGGAATGGGGACATGGAGCCTGGTGAATGGAGGCAAGGACTAAACCTGATAGACACTGTGGATGTGCCAGGCCCCAACAGAGCTTCACAGGAAGGGAAGAAGCAGCGCAACCTCCTGAAACAATGGTGCAACTCCCCAGCTGGAGCAGTGGAGTGGCAAGACAGGAAGGTAGATGCTTAATGGATGCTTCCTTCAGCCTGTCTCATCACACTGATGAGATTGTGCCATGTATGTTGAGTGGCCCTACAATGAATAGGGCATTAATAAAGAGTTTTGTTTATGTTGAAATGTGTTGATCAATGATTAAATTGTTATTGATAATAAAGGGTCATATGTGTGGCAGCTGGGAGGGTGGACCATACAGTCCCACTATGCTTGCACTGGAGGTTTATCTATCCCACAGATATCCTTACCCATCCCACAGCTATCATTATCCATTCCACAGCTATCCTTACCCATCCCAGAGCTATCCATCCCACAGCTATCCTTACCCATCCCAGAGCTATCCATCCCACAGCTATCCTTACCAATCCCACAAGCATGCAAAGGCTTAACCCTTTTTTCAAAGTTTTCACCAACACTTTATTAAGTAAAAAAAATGAACCAAGTGTGTGAAGCAAAGATAACCTTTATTAATAACAAACTGTATGACTTTATTAAAAAGCAAAATGACCCAAGTAAAGTGTCTTAAACAAAGATAAAGTGAGCAGGTAACAACTCAGTCTCTGGCACTCTTCTCAGTCACTCTGAGGCGTGCCCATGGTCTCAGATGTAAAGGGGCCAGGGACTGTGGAGGTGCATGTTGCTGGAGTGCTGGTCTGAGGCACCATTGGGGTGCCTGGCCCCAAGATTACAACAGGAGATGGCGTGTGCAGGAAGCTCTCAGAGAGCTGACTCAGTCCCGTGAGGTTGAGAGGCACTTCCTCAAGGATCTGGGATGTGAGGCCCAACACTGATGACAGATGTTCTGAGGAAGGGCTTGGCTGTGGGGTAGAGGAAGGAGGAGTGTAGTGGGGCTGTCTGGTCTGCAGCTGGGTCAGCTGAGGCGTCTGTGGCATCTGTGGTGTCCGTGGAACCTGGGTGTGGACTGGGAAGGGCTGCCTCTGCTGTGGGAAGTCCTGGTAGTGGTAGGCTTGGTAGGCGAGGGGCTGCTGAAATCCGTGGAAGGGCTGTGACATCGCCTGGGGTGGAGAAGCAGACCTGGAGTGGGTAGCAGCAGGTTCAGCTGGGCCTGGAGGGTGGTGCAGAAGAGCTGTGATCCGCTCCTTCATCACCTGGTACTGGGCCTCGGGCATGTCCATGAGGGTCTGGCTCACATAGCTGATGAAGGGCTTGCAGTTGGAGGATGGTATGTCTAAATGGACCAGCTGGGAGAGGAGATCTGTGCTGGCTTTTATTGTGTCCCTGATCTCCAAGAGGACAGTGTGGCTCTGTCCCTCCGGTCTGCCTCTCTGCCTGCTTTCTGTGGAGGTGGAGCTGGGAGCGGGGGTGGGTTGGTCTCTGGTGGCTGCTTCTTCTTGCTCCATCTGAGACAGGGGATCCTCCACATCCTCTGGCATGGGGAGTGCAGCTGTTGGGGGGGTCTCTGTCATGGGGCCCTCCAAAGACACCTGCCTGAACACAGTAGCTGTCTCCTGGCTGGAAGAGGAGTGGCTCTCTATGGGCTGTCTGAGGGAGAGGGTTGACAGAGGGGCTGCTCCTCGGTGGTGGATCTCACCCTCCAGGAAGCTGCACCTGGCCATGACATAGGTCTCCAGGTCAGTGAGCTTGACAGCGGCCTGCCCAGATTTCTTCAGGTGCAGCTTGCCATACCAGCTGTGCATATGCTTCCACCTCCCCAGGAGGACATCTGAAGTGTAGCCCAGGCTCTCCGCCTTCTGTCTCCATGCTGCCTGCTTCCGCCTGGTGTCGCGATAGAGCCTGTGGCCCTTCCTCCACAGGTACTCGTTCTCCCTCAGCCATTCCAGCACCTCCTCCTCATGGTCCTCGGAAATGGAGTACTGTTTCCTCTCTCCCTTCTCCTTGGCTTGCCTCTTCCTCCCTCTGGCAGGGGCTTCAGGGCCTTCAGCAGCAGGGCTTTCAGGGCCTTGGGGCTGGTCCACCACAGCAGCAGGAGAAGCAGCAGTAGCAGCAGAAGCACCACCACCACCAGCAGCAGCAGCAACACCAGCAGCAGCACCAGCAGGAGAAGCACCAGCAGCACCAACAGCAGCAGCAGGAGAAGCACCAGCAGCACCAGCAACATAAGCAGCAGGAGAAGCACCAGCAACGGCACCACCAGGAGCACCACCAGCAGCAGCAGAAGCACCAGCAGCTTCAGAGTCAGCAGCAGGGGGTGGGATGGTGGTTCTGTCCTTCTTGCCAGGGGTGGCAGGAGTAGGCACAGGCTTCCTCTTCTTCCCCATGGCATTCTCTCAAGATGTCTCTGGCAGCAGGTCTTTCCTCTGAATGGTGACCTGCTTGTGAGCTGCATCCATTTATATCTGCGGAGCTTCCGCAATTCATCCTCCCCGCATGCACAGTGAACACTTTGCATCCGCTACGTATCCACTATGCATCCTATAGGCATCCGTGATGCATCCGCGTCATCCGCTACGCATCCGCTCCTTCCGCTACGCATCCACTTCGCTATTCTCCCCTGGAAGCCCTGCGGATGTATCATCCGCTTCCATCCGCTTTCATCTGCTAGGCTTCCTACGAGCATCCATTTTACATCCCCATTACATCCTCCCCACGTCCGTTCCTTTCCGTTGTTGTCCACTCTGTTTATGCAAATTTGGGGCACTTTTGAGAGCAGATAACAATGGATGGAAATTTTGCTCGTCCGCTGTGTCCTTTTTATATACGTTTTGCATCCGTCGGCCAGTGTGACCTAGCCTTAAAAACAGAAGGCAATTACTTCAGCCTCCCAATTAAAATGCAAACAAAAGTTCAACTCTATATTTTGGAAGCTGTATAAATATTGAATTATTTTAACAATTAATCAATTGTACTTTAGAGCTAAATCATCTCAAGACAGCTTACATAAAAGCATAATTCTGGTGAAATGTAATCACACTAAGGCAAGCAATAGAAAAAATCCCAACTCAAATAAAATAGCCTTTAAAGTGCAAGAAGAATGAACACCATTGAAAATTACAGCAACCCAAAGCATATGAAAACAAATTGGTTTTCAAGGTCCAAGGAAATCAATATAGTCAAACTGATGTCATTTGGCAGAGCTACAGATATGGAGCCACTGTCATCATGATATGAGCTGAATTTTGCATTTGAGTAAAACTCATACATACCCAAAAGAATATACCAATTTAAATACTCACGTTGCTTTTCTCCTTGCATTTCTGATAAATTGATTCTATGTTTTGATTCTTGACACTTTTGATTCTGTTTTAAGAGCAGTATCAATCACTCTAATTAATATAATTTATAAAGGTTTCTGAAATAAATTACAAAACAGTTTCAAGGGTTGAAGGGAGAACTGGTGGATACCAATTAATAGTTAAAATTAACCTTTTCCACATATGCAACTATTTTTAGTTTCCCCAAACTGACAAATATGTACCTTCCAAACCAGTCCCACCGTGCAACTACTATACTTCTCCTAATTTTTATGAATTATATACTAAAAGTCATAAAATCAACGCCCAATTAAAACAAATTCTCAAAGAGACAAAACTGTAAACTTACTATAAACAAGAATATGAAGCCAGATATTAGGATTATAGCATTAATATATTAGGATCTATATTATATTATATTATAGATCCAAATGTATTAGGGTCTATCCCAATCAGAAGCCCTGGATGACCAAGGAAGTCCAGTGCCTCTTGCATGACAGGACCAAGGACTTTTAGCCCCTGTCACACAGCACCAAGGGATGGAAAGAGGATGTAAAACAGAAAAACACTTGCCATCCGTAGGTTAACACGATGCATCCGTTTTGTACTCACTGCGTCTGTTTTTCATCCTCTCTATCCGTCCAGCATCCGTCTACTGACATTTCATCCGCTCAAAAAGTTTTGAGCTGCACAATACTTTTTGAGCGGAAAATGTATCCAATGCATCCGTTCTAAATCCGCTACGCATACAGGGAACATCCGTTAGACGTCTGTAATCATCCATTACGCGTCCGCTATATCCGCTAGGAATCCGCTGTGGATCCGCACAACTCAAATCCGCTCCAGCGGAAAACGGACTCAGGGAGGAAGCGAAACGGACGTGGAACGGACACACAGCGTTTGTAGCACGGATGTAGAAAGGATGAAAGCGGATGCAGCTCACATACAAAGCATTAAAAGGGAAAAAAAGTTCGCATAGGGGACGTATCTCGGATTTTTAAGATGTCTGCAGGATGCCTAGAGGATGCAAAAGGACACCTAGCAGAAAAACTATATTTCCTATAAAAAGGGGGAGGAACTCCCCTGGATCTCACTTTCAGTCCAGCAGCCCTGCTGTGCAGACCACTTCAGCCTTTATCTTGCTCTTGCTCTTCCACAGCATCCAGTCATCTCCACCACACACTCCTTTTAGAAGCCACCATCGTTCTACAACAGTGTGAAGCCATCTACAGGCTCTTTCACCTGTTCTACGCGAAGAAAAGGAGGTGGCCAAGAAGTGTCTGGGTCTGAAGATGGATCGCGAGAAGAGCAGAGTACAGACTATATAACAAGCTGATGGTGGAGCTGAGGAACGAAGACCCTCGTGCATTCCAGAACTTCATGAGGATGCCGCCAGCCATGTTTGACGAAGTTGTGGAGCGGCTGAGGCCCCGGTTGACCAAGCAGAGCACCAACTTCCGGCCCAGCCTGGAACCTGGACTCAAGGTGGCACTGACTCTGCGCCACCTGGCCTCAGGGACCACCTACAGGAGCATCCAGTATGGCTGGAGGGTGCCACACAACACCATCAGCATTGTGGTCAGAGAAGTGGTGCAGGCCATCATCAAAGAATACCTGGAGGAGCTCCTCCAGTGCCCCTCCACTGAAGAAGGCTGGAAGAAAGTTGCACAGCAGTGGTATCAGAAGTGGAACTTCCCCCTCACCGTTGGAGCCATAGATGGGAAGCACGTGGCTGCAAAGCTCCAGCTAACTCAGGGTCCACTTATCACAACTACAAGGGCTTCTTCAGTATCATCCTCTGCGCCATGGTCGATGCTAACTACAAGTTCATGTACATCGATGCTTCAGGCAACGGGTCAGCTTCAGATAGCCAGGTATAAAACGCCAGTCACCTCAAGGAGGGGCTGGAATGTAACCTCATCATGGGCTTCCCAGATCCAGACCCCCTGCCCAATGACACACAAGATGTGCCCTACTTCATCGTGGGGGATGCCTTCTCCCTCAAAACCTACCTCATGAAGCCCTACACTTCCAGATGCCTCACCCGTGAAGAGAGGATCTTCAACTACAGGCTGTCCAGGGCAAGGCGGGTGGTGGAGAACGCCTTTGGCATCCTGGCCAACAGGTTCCAGGTACTTCTCACCACCATGCAGGCCAGAGACCGTGAGAAACATCGTGGAAGCTTGCTGCATCCTGCACAATCTCATGCGCACCCGCTACCCAGTGTTGCAGAACAGGCTTGTGGACCGTCAACAAGGGAATGGGGACATGGAGCCTGGTGAATGGAGGCAAGGACTAAACCTGATAGACACTGTGGATATGCCAGGCCCCAACAGAGCTTCACGTGAAGGGAAGAAGCAGCGCAACCTCCTGAAACACTGGTGCAACTCCCCAGCTGGAGCAGTAGAGTGGCAAGACAGGATGATAGATGCTTAATGGATGCTTCCTTTAGCCTGTCTCATCACACTGATGAGATTGTGCCATGTATGTTGAGTGGCCCTACAATGAACAGGGTATTAAATAAAGAATTGTGTTTATGTTGAAATGTGTGGATCAATGATGAAATTGTTATTGATAATAAAGGGCCATAGGTGTGGCACCTGGGAGGGTGGACCATACAGTCCCACTATGCTTGCACTGGAGGCTTATCTATCCCACAGCTATTACCCATCCCACAGGTGTCCCTGCCCATCCCACAGCTATTACCCATCCCACAGGTATCCCTGCCCATCCCACAGCTATTACCCATCCCAAAGGTATCCCTGCCCATCCCACAGCTATTACCCATCCCAAAGGTATCCCTGCCCATCCCACTGCTATCTTAACCCATCCCACAAGCATGCAAAGGCTTAAACCATTTCTAAAAGTTTCCACCAAGACTTTATTGACTAAAATAAATGAAGCAAGTGTGTGAAGCAAAGATAATCTTTATCAATAACAAATTGTAAAAGCAGAATGACCCAAGTAAAGTGTCCCAAGCAAAGATAAAGTCAACAGGGAGCAACCCAGTCTCTGGCACTCTTCTCAGTCACTCTGAGGTGTGCCCATAGTCTCAGGGGTGAAGGGACCAGGTGCTGTGGAGGTGGCTGCTGCTGGAGTGCTGGTCTGAGGTGCCATTGGGGTGCCTGGCCCTGAGAGGACAACAGGGGATGGTGTGTGGAGGAAGCTTTCAGACAGCTGGCTCAGCCCTGTGATGTTGAGAGCCCCTTCAGGACATGGTGTGTCAGTCCCAAGACCGATGACAGATGTTCTGAGGCTGGGCTTGGCTGTGGGGTGGGGGAAGGAGGAGTGTAGTGGGGCTGTCTGGTCTGCAGCTGAGTGAGGTGAGGTGTCGGTGGCATCTGTGGCGTGGGTGGCATCTGTGGCGTGGGTGGCATCGGTGGCATTGGTGGCATACGATGTACTGTGCCTGGAATGGGAAGGGCTGCCTGTGCTGCTGGAACTCCTGGTAGCCGTAGCTTTGGTAGGTGAGGGCCTGTGGAAAGCCTTGGAAGGGCTGTGACATCACCTGGGGTGGAGGAGCAGACCTGGACTGGGTCGGAGCAGGTTCAGCTGGGCCTGGAGGATTGTGCAGAAGACCTGTGATTCTCTCCTTTATCACCTGGTACTGGGATTCGGACATGTCCATGAGGGTCTGGTTGATGTAGGTGAGGAAGGGCTTGCGGTTTGAGGATGGTATGTCAGTGTGTACCAGCTGAGAGAGGAGATCTACACTGCTTTTGATGGTGTCCCTGATCTCCAGCAGGAGAGTGTGGCTCTGCCCCTCCGCTCTGCCTCTCTGCCTGCTTTCTGTGGAGGTGGAGCTGGGGGTGGGGGTGGGTTGGTCTCTGGTGTCAGCACCCTCTCCTTGCTCCCATTGTGTCAAGGGGTCCTTCACACGCTCCGCCATGGGGACTGCAGCTGTTGGGGGGGGTGTCTCCGTTGTGGGGCGCTCCACAGATACCTGCCTGGACACAGGAGCTGACTCTTGGCCAGAAGAGGAGTGGGTCTCTGCGGGCTGCCTGAGCAAGAGGGTTGTCAGAGGGGCTGCTCCTCGGTGGCGGATCTCACTCTCCAAGAAGCTGCACTTGGCCATCACGTAGGTCTCCTGGTCTGTCAGTTTGACCATGGCCTGGCCAGATTTCCTGAGGTGCAGCTTCCTGTACCAGGTGTGCATGTGCTTCCACCAGCCGAGGAGGACCTCCGAAGTGTAGCCCAGGCTCTCCACCTTCTCTCTCCAAGCAACCTGCTTCCTTTTGGTGTCTTGATAGAGCCTGTGTCCCTTCCGCCATAGATACTCGTTGTCCCTCAGCTATTCGAGCACCTCATCCTCATGTTCCTCTTCGATGGAGTATTGCCTCCTCTCCCGTTCACGCGTATGCCTCTTCCTCCCTCTGGCAGGGCCTTCTGGGCCCTCATCAGAGGGGCTTCGAGGTTCTAGGGGCTGCTCCACCACACCAGCAGCAGCAGCAGCAACAACAGTAGCAGCAAAAGCAGGACCAGCAGTACCAGCAGCACCAGCAGCACCAGGAGCACCAGCAGGACCAAGATCATCAGCAGCAGAGTCAGCACCAGCAGCACCAGCAGCACCAGCAGGACCAAGATCAGCAGCAGCAGAGTAAGCACCAGCAGGACCAGGAGCACCAGCAGGACCAGCAGCACCAGCAGGACCAGCAGGACCAGGAGCAGCACCAGCAGGGTAAGCACCAGCAGAAGCACCAGCACCAGGAGCAGCGCCAGCAGAGTAAGCACCAGCAGAAGCACCAGCACCAGGAGTAGCGCCAGCAGAATAAGCCCCAGCAGAAGCACCAGCACCAGGAGCAGCACCAGCAGAAGCACCAGCACCAGAAGAGTCAGCCCGAGCAGCAGATGCCCCAGCAGAAGCAGAGTCAGGGCCAGGGGGTGGGATGATGGCACTGTCCTTCTTGCCAGGGCTGGAAGCAGATGGCACAGGCTTCCTTCTCTTCCCCATGCTTGTTGGCTGGCTGGAGCTGTGTCTGGCTGCAGGTCTTTCCTCTGAATGGTGACCTGCTTGCGAGCTGCATCCCTTTATATCCACGGGGCTGATGCAATGCATCCTCCCCGCATGCGCAGTGAATGCTTTGCATTCACTAGGCATCCGCTAGGCATCCGCTAGGTGTCCGTGATGCATCCGCGTCATCTGCTCAGCATCCGCTCTGCATCCGTTCCTTCCATTGCGCGTCTGCTTCGCTGTGCTCCCCCGGAAGCCCTGCGGATGTGCCATCCGCTTTCATCCGCTTCCATCCGCTAGGCTTCCCTGGAGCATCTGCTTTACATTCTGGCTACGTCCTCCACCCGTCCATTCCTTTCCGTTGTTGTCCGCTCTGCTTATGCAAATTTGGGGCACTTTTGAGAGCGGATAACAAGGGATGGAATATTTTCTCATCCGCTGTGTCCTTTTTACATATGTTTTGCATCTGTCGGCCTATGTGACAGGCCCTTTAGGTCGGGTAATGGGGGCAAGATACAATGTTGCCAGAGCTAGTCTGAAGGAAGGTATTCGGAAGGCCAAGACTGATTATAAGGGGAAGATTGAGGGTAATTTTTGTAACAATAACATGAGGCAGGTGTGGCGAGGGATTCAAAAAATTACAAACCGCCAACTGACCAATGTCATCCCTGCTAAGGGGGATGCTTCATTGGCAGAGGAACTGAATCATTTCTTTGCTCACTTTGAAGTGGAGATATCAGAGACAGATAAAATACAACTACCAGCCAATTGTAGTCCCTATCTCATTGTGGAGGAACAGGAGGTGAGGAGCATTCTGAGGGCTGTGAATACTGAGTTTAAAATGCCTTTGTCTTCTGCAAAGGTTAGTTTCATAGCTGGCTTTTATCTTCTTGAAGAAGGGACCATTACCTTGCAGCTTTCCTCCCGAGTTGCCCGTGCTGTTGTAATTGCTCTTTCCTACGAGCATTCCTGTGCGCACGCGCACTTGGCACAGGCTCTCGGGAACCTCCACATCACTGCTGCCAGCCCCCACAATCTCTGAAGGCAGCAGATTACTCCCTGATGGTCCTTGCCCCTCATCTGAGTCCTCGCTCTCCTCAGCCATCCACACCTGCTGCCGGCTAACCATAACAACAGAGGACGCTATAGCCATCACTCTTCACACTGCTCTGACTAATTTAGAACAGTGGGAGGGGGCTATGTGAGGATGTTTTTTGTAGATTTCAGCTACACAATTCTTCTTTTAACACAATTCTTCCACACAGACTAGTGTCTAAACTTCTGGACCTTGGACTTTCTTATTCAGTCTGCCTTGGTTTATGGATTTCCTGTCTGGCCACTCACAGAGAGTGAGATTAGGCAATCATACCTCTTCAGCCCTTATTTTTAACATTGGTGCACCACAGGGTTATGTGTTAAATCCCTTACTCTATACTCTTTATGTGCATGACTACATTCATACTCACACTAGTAATACTATTACTAAATTTGCAGATGATACAATAGTGGTGGGACTCATCTCCAGGGGGGATGAGTCTGCCTACCAAGGTGGACCGGTTGCTTTCGTGGTGTGGAGACAATAACTTGGTCAACACCAGTAAGTCCAAGGAGCTAAAAGTGGACTATAGAAGGAACAGCTCAGACATCCAGTCCATGCTTATCAATGGAGACCGAGTGGAGCAAGTGGCCAGTTTTATGGTATTACCATAAAAGAAGACCTGACCTGGGGTGCTCACATTGCAGCACTGGTCAAAAGGTATACTACCTGAGACTTCTCAGAAAACAACAACTGACTGAAAAACTGCTGGTGACTTTCTACCACTGCACCACAGAGAGTATCTCAACTTACTGCACCTGTTACTACAAACACCTTTATGGTTTGCCAATTGCACAGTGGCAGATAGGACAGCACGTCATTGCCCAGAAGATCATTGGTTGCCCTCTCCCTTCTTTGGAAGAGCTTTATAGCTTCCTCTGCCTAAAGAAAGTTCAAAACATTCTCAAAGATCCATCTCATCCTGGGAACCCTTTTTTTGAACTATAACTATCTGGCAGATAGTACAGGATAATAAAAACAAGGATAAATAGGCTGAAAAACAGCTTCTATCCCAGGGCAGTAACTCTATTGAATTCTACTGTATAGTGCACCATTAATGCAATATTAGGGGTTTTCAATTCAATGTATAGAATATGAAGGATGTGTGTTTGCATTTATTTCCATAGTCATAATGTACAATGAAGATGGTACTTAATTTTGCTGTATAAGGTGTAATGACAATAAACTAAACTAATATGCTGATTTTTACAAGAGAAAAGGAAAAACTTATGTTATGTATTTTCACCAAAGACTCCACAATTTACAGTTTATTACTCTTATAGTACTGCTTAAAAATTATGAACTTTTTTGAATTTTCAATATTTCTGTAAAAATATAATATAAAACATGATTGGTTTTGCACACAAAACATAAAATTATGTAGATAAAGAGAACCCAACTAAGCAAATACATTTTCTGGAGCTACTGGGTGAGACTTGGGGAAGAAAGGCTCATATGGCCAGTAGCTGCCACTTGAGAGGCCAGACCAGACACCTGTCAGCATTGGGAGCAAGAAAATCGCAAAGGTCAGCAAGGAGCAGGGAGCCATAAATGGTGGTGGTGGAAGGAGACAGGGAGGTGAGGGAAATGAAACACCCCTATAGGTAAGGGTGGCTGCCAAGCATCCAGTTTTTGATCAAATACCATGGGGGTACTGCAAAGGCGGTAACTTCAGGAATTTGTCATAAGTCCCCCTTAATTCTGTGCCATCATAACATTGAATGAATCCAAGGAATTTATCTCCCTTGGATCTAAAATTGTTCATGATGGCAGTTCTTCTCCTGAATTCAAATGTAGGATAACCTTAAGGCCATGTCACACTGCCCAATGGATGCAAAAAAGATACAATGGACAAGCAAAATGTTCCATCCATTGTTATCCATTCTCAAAAGGGGCAAAAATTTGCATAAGCAGAGCGGATAACACAGAAAGGAACGGACGTGGGGAGGACGCAGAGCGGATGTATAGAGGATGCAGAGCAGATGTTTCGAGGATGCGTAGAGGATGCGTAGAGGATGCAGAGCGGATGCATAGAGGATGCAGAGCGGATGCAGAGCGGACACGTAGAGGATGCGTAGAGGATGCAGAGCGGATGCAGAGCGGATGCAGAGCGGATCCTTTCTGCATCCGTGCTACTAACACTGCGCGTCCGTTCTGCTTCCTCCCTGCATCCGTTTACCGCTGGAACGGATTTGAGTTGTGCGGATGCACAGCAGATGCCTAGCGGATATAGCAGATGCGTAATGGATGCAGAACGGATGTCCCCCGTATGCCTAGATGATGCAGAACGGATGCATTGGATACATTTTCCGCTCAAAAGTTTTGGGCAGCTCAAAACTTTCTGAGCGGATGGAACGTCAATAAACGGATGCTGGACGGATAGAGAGGAAGCAAAACGGAGGCAGTGAGTACATCGCGTTAACCAACGGATGGCAAGCTTTTTTGTCCATTTTACATCCTCTTTGCATCCGTTGGTGCAGTGTGACATGGGCTTTAGGCAGCACTGCAATTATTAAGATGAATAAGATCTGGAAAAGCAAAGACACTAGACACAAGACAAAAGATATAAATGCAAAAAGCAAGCTAGTTAGAACAATAAATTTCTCTATATGATGTATGGGTTTGAGAGTTGGCTGGTCAAAGAAGAATTGGCACTTTGAACTGTGATGCTGGTGTAAATTATTGCATATACATAACCAAAGTAACTAACAAAGAGATTTTAAGTCATATAAAACCAGACATGGCACTAGAAGCTAAAATCATAAGACTATGTCTGATTTACTTTGGCCATGTCATGCATGCAAATAGGAATGGTTAATGGAATAAGAAGAAAGGGCAAGCTAAGAACACGCTGGCTTGATAACCTCAAAACTGATACAAAGATTAACATCCAATAACTGAAAGAAATTGTGCTTGATAACATGGAGAGCACTTGCGAAGTTGCCAAGAATCTGAAACAATTAAATGGTTTAAACAACATAACATCAAACTATCATTGATTGAATGGTAAGTCAAGCGCTATCTGTATTTTAATTAAAATGAAATCAGATTTAGTTTTTGCCATTGCCCCACTCCTTGAGATCAAGTAAGGCTTCAGTTTAGAAGTTGTATACCCCTAGCTTAGGAGTTTATTAAGAAACACATGTTTCTGAACAGAATGAGAAAGGGCAGAGAAATGAACAAAGATCTTCTTGCATATATTTGTTTCTATCTGGACTCCTCAACAGAATGGATAGCTGCACACTGAATTCAATAACAAGATCAAAGGCATTTGGAGCAAGAGGCAGAGGAAGCAGGCAGTTGTCAACAACCTGCAATTAAGAGTAGCTTTATAGCCTGGGAGGAAACAGAAAAAACTTGGGATACTTTGGACCTGATCCAGGAAGCTACCTCACCCTTTCCTTTAGCTAAGGAAGTTGCTTATCTTAAATCCACACAGTGTATATAACTCCTGCTATACATTGTGTCATGTGTGTGTGTAGGAGAATAATATCAAACCTTGGGAATCGTCACACGAAAATTAAATTGCCTTCTATATAGCTGCAAATGTTGACGGAATTAGCAGAGACAGCTAAATTGATTGCTTTGGTAAAAGGAAAAAACACAAGTACTTTTGTTTCTACTTGGAAACTGCTTCTGGACTTCATGCTTGAGGTGGAAAAAAATGAAACTTTGATTTTGGATTTTACTGATTAGATAGATTTTTTTGTATAGAATTTGTTGATATAGAAATGTCTAGTTTATACTACTGTGCAAAAGTAAAAAGTTGAGGTTTGTGTTACTGTCTTATTTTATTGCACCAAAGGGAAGTTGGAAGTCAATGCCTTTTCTTTCCCTTTTCTTCTGCACTCTTCCCTTCACCTTTCCCTCCCCTATTTTTCCTATTTGTCTTTGTATTTTTTGAAATTTGTATTATAAACAAATAAAAATGAAAAATAGCTATTCACTAATTGAACAAATTAGTGAAGACCTGGCAAAAACAACCCCACATCCAGACAAAAAATAAAATAAAAATAAATATTCCAGAATGGAAAACTGGAACATTTGAGATATTTTGTGTGCCATTAAACTTTGTAAGTTTGGCTGACCATAGACTATGGTTTATCTAACCTACGAGCTATAGCTTATCTCTCTTTGATATTTGAGTCATGTGTATCCTTATTTAAAAAGAATAAGTTGCTATCTATTCTTGATTGACACACATAGAAGACTTCTCATTAACAATAAATAATGAAGCCTAAAGCAAAAAAGACACTAGTAGAAATCTTACCCAGTATGAAAGTTTAGTTTAGTTTACTTTATTGTCATTGTACCTCGTACAACTAAATTAAATATCATCTTCAGTGTATATTATGACTCTAAAAATAAATTCAAACACAACATCTTTCACATTCTATACATTGAACTGAAAACCCCTGATACTGCATTAATATTGCACTATACCAGCGGTCTGCAACCTTAAGCACCCAAAGAGCCATTTGGACCCAATTCCCACAGAAAACAAAACTTGGGTGGGCATGGTCACTCACTCCCATCCAGTCACATGACACACACCCCAGTCACGCCTACCCAGGTTTTGTGGCTCCCAATATTTTCTTTTCTCTGGGAAACTGTATTCCTCCCCTCTGTCTCTCTCATCTCTCATCTCTCCCCTCTCCCACTCTTTTTCTCTCTTTTTTTCTCCCTCTCATCTATTTCTCCCTTTTCCCCCTTTCTCCCTCTTATCTCTTTTTCCCTTTCCCCCTCTTTCTCTCATCTTTTTTCTCTCTCTCATCTCATCTCATCTCTTTCTCCCTTTCTCTCCCTTTCTCTCTCTTTCTCTCATTTCTTGCTCATTTTTAAATCCAATTATTTCAGGTTCCCAGATAAATGAAGCTCTTTCATCCCCTTGCTGTGGCTTCCTGTCGGCTGAACTCACCACTGGCTGTCCCTGCCCCTCGCCCTCTCCTCCCACTGACTCCTCGCCTGCCCTGAAAAGGGAAGTGTGACGGCAGCAAATGGGGGTTCCCTCTGTATTCCAGGGTGGGAGCAAAGTGCCCCCCTGCTTGCCTCTTTTTCCAGGCCTTCTTGATGCTATGCGCACAGGGGTGGGATTCAGCACTTAAGTGCTGAAGAGCAGCGAACAGCTATGGAAGTGGCAAGAGGAATATGGGGAGACACGCGACTTTCTCTCTTTCTCTTGAGACACTGACACTGCTGCTCCCGCTGCCTCCATGGCTTTGCCTCAACAGCACACTTAGTACGCTTCACAATGGAGGAGACTGCGTCCCCTCCTCTTCCTCCTGGAGCCCATTACCACATGGAGCAACAGCTGCAGCCGGCCCAGCCAGTGTCTCGGGGCAGAAAGTCACAGGTCTCCCCCAGTGGCCGAGGTGTGAACAGCACCAACAAGGGCCAGAAAAAGAGGCAAGTAGAGGGGTGTTTTGCTCCCGCCTGGAACTAGTTTCCATCCACCACCATCGCCCTTCTCAGGGCAGGCAAGGAGTAAGTGGGAGGGGAGGGCGAGGCCAGCTAGTGGTGGGATCATGCGCAAGAGAGGGCCCAAAGAGCTGCATGCAGCTCTGGAGCTGCATGTTGCTAATTCCTGGTAGAATTCAATAATTACTGTCCTGGAATAGAAGCTGTTTTTCAGCCTATTTGTCCTTGTTTTTATTGTCTGGTACCATCTGCCAGATGGTAATAGTTCAAGAAAAGGGTGCCTAGCAAGTACTTTATAGATTTTACATAAATGAAGACAAAGGTTGTGCAATGGCTCAGCAGTTAAAGATGTTGAGCTTGTCAGCTGGAGAACTGATATCCCAAGCTCCACACAACAGGGTGAACTTCCATTACTTGCCCCAGCTCCTGCATACCTAGCAGTTTGAAAGCATGCAAATGTAAGTAGATTAATAGGGACCACTTTGATGGGAAGGTAACAGCATTCTGTGTACCTTAGGTGTATAGCCATGCTGGCCATATGACCACAAAAAGAGATAAGCATCCTCACAACAGACAGGGAAACCTTTTCCTTTCTGTATAAATGAAAAGTGTTCCAGAAACATTACGAGCAAAGCAATAGAAATGGAAATCCTTTTTTTAAAAAAGAACATCCTGAAATTTTTACTTTAGTGAGAACATCAGATATTAAACTCCTCTTAAAATCAATATTTACATTATATCCTACAATTTTTCTAAAGCGCTCAAAATTCCATTTTTCTGAAACCTAACATTTTCAGCTGAAGGACTAAGATTTTTTTTATGCACAGCTTATCACAAAGCCAAAATAATTATTTTCACATTAGATTCAGAGAGCCCTCCATCATTAAGCATGGTTTCCAATACTATACTTAATGTTGCAGATGAAGTAAATTATAAGTACCTGCATTTCTAAATAGAGTTGAGAACAAAAGTTTCATTCACATGTACTTTCTCTCTCCCTCTCTCTTGCCTTCCAAAGTGAAGAATGAACATATGTGCCTGCCTGCTAATAATTAATAGTCTAGAACTGTAAATGAACTGCAAAAGAAGGAAGAGCAAAAATAATCAGCAAGAGGAAAAGATCAAAATGAGAACTATTCAGATAATAGCAATAAATAACTTCAATGTTTCAATCCAAAAACAATTGATTGAACTTTCCATTGATTATTCAAAAGAAAGCAAAATAATGAAACAAAAAGTAAAAAAAAAAAAAGAAAACCTTAGCACAACTATTTAAGTTCCTTCCTGGTCAGAACAAGAAAAACTCATGTTTTCTTTCTTTACAAAGTATAAACAATTTATATACAGCATTAGAGGCTTACAAAGATGTAACACACATTTTAGTTCCTTATTAGTGACTACTCCACAGTGTACAGTAATAGAAAACTTTCTAAATTGTCATCTTCATGAAAACTACTTGTAAGGCAGATATTAGCCATGCTCTTTGAAGTACAAAGTAAAAAAGCTTTCTTTAGAACTCACTAGGTGATTGAGGTTAGCCCACTCTAAGTTCAGCCTACTACACAGATGGTTGTTGTGGGAAAAACAGGATGACAGAGCAATATGTACACCACCTTGAACTCCTGAATGAAAGCTGGAATGGAAATATAACAAATAAATAAAGGGATTTCTCTGTGAAGGCCAAGTTCATGAGGTACTCATTCGAAGTTCTCTTCATGAAGCATACAACTGGTAAAGGCTGGTTAGGTACTCCCTTTTTTATGCCTATCCTAGAAAAGGATTGAAGAGCCCCTCTCTGAAAATGGGTATTACAATGCACATAACTGATAATAAAGTACAGCTTTTTCTATCATCAGTTCCATGTTCCTCCACCAATAATTATAGACTACAATCTCTTTTAAAAAAATCTGCCTGTTGATTCTATAGATAACAATGCAAAAATAATTAAAAATAAACCAAGCTTCAGATGGACCAATTTAGATGTGCACAAGAGAACTATTATACCTAGAACAACCATTCAATTTTGGGCACTGGTTCAAAATCTGCCTCAAAGGGTGGGGACAATGATTTTGCCATTAAGTGCCTGTCCATGCTCTTAGATAAGTGAAGGGTGTGCTTCCTCTTTCCCTTTGTTTTAGCAAGACAGCTGGGCAAGGAAATGAAGGGCTATTTGATGATGCTGAACAGGGAGAAAAAGAACATTGAGATTAGATGACCTACAAGGACCCTTCCAACTCTGATTATCTGCAAGTCAGAGAAAACCAATTATATTACCGGGGAGTACACATTTGAACGAACATCTGAATAACCGAGAATACCTAATATTGGGTTCAGATGATCAGGGGAAAAAAACCTTCCCTCCCTCTGGGCCCCTTTTCCAAGTTGCAGACTTGAGAAAAGTCCGCACAGAAGGTGGACTTTGATAGGACTTCTTGCAAGGGTGACCTTGATAGCTAAAAGGAATGGAGGAAGCGGAGACCGGAGGAAGAATTGGGGGCGGGGTGATTACTCCTCAGGGAGCGAGGGTCTTATAGCTGCCCGAAAAAACGCTTCTTGCCGCAACTGAACCCTCGTGTCTCGCCTCGCCCTCTGCTTGTCCCTCCCGAGAGGGCTGCCCTTGCATGCATGCGGGCGTCCATCCGTTCCCTCACCGGTTAATACGGTGCGCGAAGGCCCTTCGCTCCGGAGCCGCCATGCCCTCTCCGACGCGAGCGCGGCCGCCGCCGATCCTTCGCCCGAGAGTCCCGGCGCGCCAAAGGGCGAAACAAGGCTGCCTTCGGAGGGAACCGCCGCCGCCGAGGGGTGCGAGCCTCCCGAGCCGAAGGGGGCGGAGCCCAGGCGGGGTCCTCGGTGCCAGCGGCAGGGACAAAAGCGCTCCCTGTCGGCTTCAAGCGGCAAGAGCCGCGATTTCATCTCCGCCCGCCCTCTTCTCTCCGGTTCCCAGGCTTACTTTCTCCTTTACCTCGTTTCTCGAATTGGTCGCTTGGGGGACGGGGGGGGGGGGGGGGTTAAAAGCAATTAGAGGCTGTGGTTGAAGGAGGATCTGTTCTCGGTGATAAAATTAGTCTTAAAATATGTACTAAATAAGAAGGAACGAGAATGCCTCTGCACATGGGCAGAGTCTATTCTTTCTGTTTCTGATGTCCCGCTCCGGATATGCATACCCACTTCTCTGCCTGGTAATATGTCAACAAACTTCTGGCCACGAAGAATTCCCACGAGGAATTAAGTACTGCGGTAGATGCCAAAAACTATGTCGGAAACGACATTTCTTCCTGCCAGGGAACGCCTGAGGCTATTTCTGTTGAAACACGAACGTGCATCGTTTAAAAACAAGGAAAGTAGTTTGTTTGTTTGTTTTTTAAAAAAAGATCTTCAACTGGATATAGACAACAATTTTATTTGCATTCATTAGGGAGCACAATAATGCTACTCTGACACTGGAGCATTCTGCATAGGACTGTGCTTATTCAATCAAAGCCTGTGAAAATGTACACAGTTGATGATGATTAGTATCAATGGAAAAGATCAATAAGCCTCAGCTTTGGATAAAAGATTTGTAAGGTCTGGCAATACGCTTAAGCTTACAATGAGCCAAAATAAAGACTTAAACAGAGGCTTGAAAAACAAAAATCAGACTTTATTTTGATCAAAGCAAAGATTCTGGGCAAACCTTTCCAAAGATATATAAAAGAGATATGAGAGAAAAGCTACATCTAAGAGAAAATGTGGATTCTTTTTATATCATTAGCTTATCCCTAATTCCTAATTATTATATTATAATAATTCCTAATTACCCCCTAATTCTGGCTTCCTAACCTAGATTTGCATCTTCTTCATGGCCCTGTGAAAGATAGATGCCTTCCCATCAGTGTTATCTCATCCTTGGGGCATTCCTTTGTTCTTCCAATTAACCACTTGGCCCCCTATTGCTACACGGAACTAACAATACAGGTGTGTCTGCCCTTTGAGATATGTGCCAGTCTTTAGATGAAACAAGAGTAAGGATTATGATGGATTCAGATAGCAGGAGGATATGTTTGATATGCCTTAATACAGGAAGATACAGAGGCATAATATAGGGTATTTGTGTTACAGAGAACAAATTTTATAGAATAACAACTAAATGCTTGAATAACAAGTTTCTACTAAAACTATTATATATTACTTTTATTTATTATATCCTTGTTCCTGCTTTCCTTCATTCCTCCCTTTTTGCTTAAATGATAAAATCAACAGCCACCAAAAAAAGCTCTCTTGAAATTTTTCTAGCAGACCAGGTCTGAAAACAGCCACTAGATAGCAGAAAAGAAATAAAGAAAGCTAATTCTTCTGCCATCTAGACCTGGTCTGGATTTGTGCAGCCTAGGGTTACCAGATACCTGAACAAGCAACAGGACAATTGGAAAGAAATACAAATGGGGGAGGCAGGACACTAACTCTTCAACTTTTGTGATATCTGTGACAAAAATTGCAAAGAAAAAACCCTGCAAAATTGTATTTATGCCTACAAATATAGGGAATTCTGCCAACAATATTGTTCAATTGCAATATTTTCCAAAAGAATTTTAAGAACATATCCTAGCAACAATATAGAATTAGCAATGAGCTTTTCAAATTTCATCTACCATAATGAGTCGTGATCTATAGACTATAGGTAGTTCTTATTTAGCATCCACTCATTCAGCAATTTTTTGACATTAACAACACTGCACAAGGGGTACTCATGTTGGGCCTTCATGTTTGTGGCTGTCATACCATCCCTGCGGTTATGTGATAACAACTTGGGTCCTTGGCAACTGCTTGCAGTTATGACCTCACAGCATCCTTTAGGGTCCCTGGCATTTAAGACCTTTATTAGCTTCTAACAACAAAAGCTAACGGGGAAGATCACAGGTCACAAATGGAGATCACATGAGTATGAGAGTATGGCATTCACCTAACAACAGCAACTGGGACTGTCAGAACTTCAGTTCTAAGTGATAAGCTTACTAATCCAAATTATCATTGGTAAGGAAGAACTATCTATAGAATGATCATATATTTGAAGGAGTTGAATTGAAATCAGTGGCTGGAATCAGGAAATGTACTTCAAGGTTATGGAGTCTGTTCACTGATGTAGGAAATAAACACAATACACAAAAGTTTGCATGACTACTGTTATGAAAAGAGCCTAACATTCAAAACATGCTCACATATATACACATATATACACAAGTCACTAAAAAAACAAGACATTTGATTTTTAAGGCTATACCTGCTGAAGGATATGAATATTTGCCAGATATCTTTTCATTTCTGAGAAAAGTACAGAATACACTTGTAGGAAGGGCTACCTTAAGTCTTCCTAAGTTTCCCCCAGTATTGCTCCATCCAAACCATATGAAATTTTAGCATCTCCTCACACATGAATTCTTAAAAAGGAGAGAAGAAAATTAATCAAGCAGCAAATTTGAACCAAAAAAAGGTGACTAATTGTTTCCAATATCAAATACTTTGAAACAAGGAGTGAGTATCTTTGGTCACCTAGATGTAATTTAATGGCCTGTACTGACTATTACTGTATCTTTAAGAAAGTGCAACAGGAATGACTATATTTCTTCTAAGGATGAGGGGAAAATGTGACACATGATAAAGATTAACACAGATTTATAATAGCTCTCCCAGACATTTTCCCTCCTTCATTTTTCCACTGTTAATAAACTGAGCAAGTTTGTTTGGGAGGAAAGAGGGAATAATGAAATCTTCTTTATCTTGCGGAACTTACAATAGATTGTAGATATTGTAGGAAAAGAAGGGTGTTAGTATGTGGTAACAAGCAATCAGGAGGAATCAGGAAGCATTTTTATTTTAAAAAAATTATAAATCATGAGCTTTCATTCTCTTTATCAGATGCAATGAAATGGCTAGACCAGACTTGTCCTACCCACTGCTCGCAGGCTGCATGAGGCCCTGGATAGCTAGTAATGTAGCCCCACAAAATCATAAACATTCAATGTTATTAAGGTGACCAACCGTACTCCTTTAGGGAGGACAGTCCTCCTTTTGTTAAGTTCTGACCTCTCTCGAAAAGTGTCCTCCTACATGTCCTCCTTTTTGATATTTGAAGACTAATCTGTAAATCTCTGTATTTGATTGATGCCAATCCGATCCATTGTATGTGATATGACGTATTTGTATTTGACATGGCGATTCGTCAAGGCTCGGTACAGTGCAGTGAGACGCGATTGTGAGAGGCGTGCGCTTCACAGAGGAGAATTGTTTTGAGAGAGTGCACTGTATGCAAGAGTGCACCATGTGCAAGAGTGTGCTATGCGCAACTGGCTTTGTTTTTTTTCTTCAATTTATTTGTATTCTCCTTTTCATTGTAAAAAAGTTGCTCACCTTAATGTTATACTATATAAAATAAAATTATATATATATTATATTCCTCTTCACTCAGTGCGGCCCAGGCAAGCCAAAATGTTGAACATGCCTGAGCTAGGCTCAGGTAAGATTTAAACTGGGTTGAGGCTGTACAGGAGGGAAGATAGGCAAAGTGATTGTGTAGATGCAGGCTACATGTGAGGAAAATTAAAAGTATCAGTTAAATGCTACTTTTGCAATTTAATGAAAAAAGATGTTATCAGAATATTTCTGAATTTTCACAGATAATTGAGTTTTTCATTGTGGGTAGGCTGGGAGTTTAAGGTGATC
This sequence comes from Laticauda colubrina, assembly GCA_015471245.1. NCBI lineage: Eukaryota > Metazoa > Chordata > Lepidosauria > Squamata > Elapidae > Laticauda > Laticauda colubrina. Next base: position 33,369,343 of record BLBF01000021.1, on the reverse strand, counting down.
TCTGGAAGAGAGAGAGATGCTATGTGATTCAGTACAGGCTTACTGATAAAGAAGGCAATTAGATTTCTACCTTGAGTACACTAAAATGCAAGACACATACCTGTGATTCAGAGTGTTGATGGCTTAAGTATAAGATTAAATAACCAGAAAATTTGCATTGATTATTGCAACTGTTCCTGATGCTCAGTTTGTGGGAGGGAGGCAAGGGCTGTTTGAAGACTGATTCCCACATTCAGAATGCAGAATATAGAATAACAGACTTGGAAGGGAGCTTGGAGGAGAACCTATACCATTTCAAACCAATGACTGTCTAATCTCTTCTTAAAAATCTGTAGTAATTGAGCATCCATTCTGGAAGCAACCCGTTCCACTGGTTAATTGTTCTTGCTGTCTCACTGAAATTTCTCCTTAGTTCTATGTTTGATTGTAAGATATCATCCATTACTTCTGTTCCTGCCCTCAGATGCTTTGAAAAATAGGTTGACCCTTCTTCTTTGTAACAGTCTCTCAAATATTGGAACACTGCTATCATGTCACTCTCTAATCCTTGTTTTCACTAGTCTAGACACACTCAATTCCTGCAACTCTTTTAGCTTCCAGCCCTCTAATCATCTTTATTACTATTCACTATACTCTTTCCAGCATCTCAACATCTTTCTTGTATTGTGGTGATTAAAACTGGATACAGTATTCCACAGGTAGTCTTACCAAAGCAGTAGTACTAAGACTTCACGTGATCTTGATACTATCCTTCTGTTGATGCAGCCTGGGACAGCATTGGCTGTTTTGGTGGCAGCAGCACACTGCTGGCTCATACTTAAGTGGTTGTCCACTAGGATGACTTGCTCCCACTCATAATTACTGCTGTTGAGCCAGTTATATTTAGAACACTTGGTGTACACTTGGTTTTTCTTGCGCAATGTTCAAGTCTGTAAAGATCCTTTTAGATCTTGAGCCTATTTTCTAAATTATTGGCAAGGATTATGCAGTACAATTATCTTGTTGTCTGAATATAGTGGTTTCCTTTGAGAAATTGATAAGATTTTTGTTTCAATAATAGCAATGAATTGGTCCCATCACATATCCCTCAAATAAGTACTGTTTTACTGCTTAAAATGTGAGCAAACACAAGGAACTGGTTCATTTAGATGAAGCATGAATATTCAGATTTATACAGTGGTGGGATTCAAAAAAATTTATGACCGGTTCTGTGGGTGTGGCGTGATGGGCGTGGTAGGGGAAGGATAATTTAAAATCTCCAGTCACAGATGGTATTTACCGGTTCTTCAAATTACTCAAAATTTCCATTACCAGTACTCCAGAACTGGTCAGAACCTGCTGAATACCACCACTGGATTTATACCAGATGCTTAATATTATATTTCCCATTAATCCCACCATGTGGGTCTGATAACCAGGAAATTTTATTTTCAAAAGCCAATGTAGGCCAGACAAGGAATAATGGATGAAACTGAACAAGGAGAGATTTAACCTGGAAATAAGGAGAAATTTTCTGACAGTGAGAACAATCAACCAATGGAACAGCTTGCCCTCGGAAGTTGTGGGAGCTTCATCACTGGAAGCTTTCAAGAAGAGATTGAACTGCCATTTGCCAGAAATGATGTAGGGCCTCCTGCTTGGGCAGCGGGGGTGGACTAGATGACCTACAAGGTCTTCCAACTCTGTTAATCTGTAATCTGAAATTACAATCCCAAATCTTTGAAGAGTACCAGCTTGCCTGCTCTTACTTTAAGCTCATCTTTTCATAAAACCATTTCCTCTAGGCTATGATACAACATGTTCAGAATTGGGATGTAGCTGGATTAACTATATAACGTCTATATTTTTAAAATATGTTTTGTACAGTCCAAAGTACTTCCCTTCCCATTTCCCCCCACCCCAGCAACCTGTGGAGTAGATTGTTCTGAAAGAGAGTCACTGACTCAAGTCCTCCTGGGAATAGACAGTGTGAATAGACCTGAATGTGATTTTCCCCAGGCCCACTCTCAGACCTTAACAATTAACTGCACAGCCATTTTCCTCAACCCATCCAGTGAAGGAGATTATAGATTGTCTGCAGAATGCTGGTTGAAGAAATTGGCATATATTTTTACTTGAGCATTCTTTGACAGAATTAGGAGTGGTTAAACAAGTTGAGCTTAGATCAAGAAATGCCAATTGCATCTGGCACATTCTTCAAACTAGTAATATCTAATGGTCTTAGCAGATTCCCAGGTGTCTTACAATATATTGGAAGTTATTATTATTTAATAAAGTGTTAAAAGTTAGAAACTCTGTAGCAATATTTTGTTCCAACAGAGTCACTGCAGGAAAGACATGGGCAGTCTTTTAGAAAAGTTTTTGAACTTTTATAGTTGGATATTGGGATTTACATCTCTTGGGGAGATCATATGAATTATTTCAATTGATGTCATTTATGGGATGAAATAAGATAAATTAGAGCAACTGATTGATCTGTTGCACTTGTGAGAAGCTCCCCCCTTCTCCTAGAGAATAAACTATTTGGGGGGACATTAAAAGAGACAGATAGAATATTTTCCTCAAAGGAGAAATGGAGAAAAATCTTAACAAAGGCAGAAAGCAGCCCCAGTGTTCCTGCCATATGAAAACAACCTCAAGCAGAAGCTTGAAGAGGCTGGTTTTTTTGAATGGAGATTTTTATATCCATTCAGAAAGAGTAGGCCAATCTATTCATAAGCAATAAACTCCAAATAAGGAACACAATTAGGCAAGCCAGAATTGACAAAATTAGCTCAGAAAAACACCTAGGATTTGTATTTTCCCTTTGGCCTGTAGAGCCAGTCATGACCCCTACATGACCCCATAGGAATCTGGCAACAGCCAATAAAATATTAAGGGACACTATTATACAGGAACTCAATTACAAAGTCCCAAATAATATATAAAAGCCCACCTATCCCAACTCCATTTGGTCAGCCACCCCAGAAACATTCTGATATCACTGAAGTTTCTTGCATCCAAATAAAATAAACCTTCCTTCCTTGCAGCCAATCTCCATTTAATTTTCAGTGCCTTTCTCCCAGTTTGGAACTGGGCCAGATTTTTCTTTCAACACACTGTAAATTCCATTGCACAATAGTCCAGTAAAACACGCCTTCTATTTTTAATATCTTTGTTGCAATTTTTAAAAAACAAACAAACCAATCCCAAGACAACAAGTACAAGATGGTATAGAACTAAATAGCCTATAATATGACAGAAGTGAAGCAGAAAAATTACATATAAAAATGGAGCTGTTAGTCAATATTTGAGAAATTGGTGCTTTAAAGGCACATTTCCATTGTTTGGGATCTTTAATAGACTTTCTAGCTCCTTTGCATTAGTGAGGCCTATCTTAGTGCTCTATTGTAGGCCTCTGAGGCCTGGAAACAGCTGATTCTTCTCAGTCTGCCCACCATCTTTGCCTGCCTACCATTGCTGACTGCCTTCCACCGTGGCCCTGCCTGATCTCTCTGGGTGAGTGAAACTTTACAAGCAAGCCCTGGTCACCTACCTGCTGCCACCACCGCCAGCCCCAGTTGAGTCCTGACTCCCACCATCTTCGCCCAGCCACAATCTTCGTCTACTTGCCATTGCTGCCTGCCTTCCACCGTGGCCCTGCCTGATCTCCCTGGGTGATAGTTTTTGATTAATATTGTAAAACTTTCTTGTTAACAAAGTCTAGTTTTGTTTACATTTTTTATTCTTATTTAAGCATTAAAGGCATGAAATAATAAAGTACATTTTGATATATCCTTTTTTATACTTAAAACAGTCATGATGGCAAAGAAGTGATGTTGAGTTGGCCATGCCCACACAGTCACATGACCACCTAGCCATGCCCACCCCAGTCACACAATCACCTAGCCACACCCACCCAGTCATATGACCATCTAGTCACACCCACCAAGCCATGCCCACAGAACTGGTTGTTAAAAAATTTGAATCCCACCCCTGGAAATATTTGCTCAGAAAGTAAATGATCTGCAGAATTATTAAAGCTGTCACTTCAGACAATTGGGGCATTGTGCCTTCTTTACAAAACAGAAGGTATACAAGTAATCCTTGACTTACAACAGTTCATTTAGTGACCTTTTAAAGTTACAATGGCACTGAGAAAAGTGACTTATGATCATTTTTCACACATGGCCATTGCAGCATCCCTGTTGTCACATGATCAAAATTCAGATGGTTCATATCAAAATTCAGCAACTGGTTCATATTTGCAACGGTTGCAGTGACCTGGGTCATGTGATCAGCTTTTGCAACCTTATGACAAGCAGAGTCAATGTGGAATCCAGATTCACTTAATAATCATGTTACTAGCTTAATAAATGATATGATTCACTTAACAACTGGGGCCAGAAAAGTCGTAAAATGGGGCAAACTCACTTAACTAGTTTTATTTAGCAACATAAATTTTGGGCTCAATTGTGGTCATAACTGAAGGATTACCTGTACTACATTGATCTGTCTTCCTTCTGTTTTGTTTTGTGAGCCATTGAGAGTTCTCTAATTGCAGTGAGTTATGTTTGAGAAATAAATACATTTTCTTTGACTTTTATTGTGAGCATATCTAAACTTTTAAGTACCTTTGCTAACTTCAGCTTCTTTTTGCTTTCATTTTCCTGTCATTAGCTCTGCAGTTCCAGGTTATCTGGTCTGTATTCTGTCTGTGTTCTGACCTTTCCTTTGTGACTTGGTCCACTTTCCATTTCCTGCATGTCCTTTTTTGTTTTCAGATTGTTTACATAGCTACACTGGCTTCTTTGGCTGTCCTCCATATTTTTCTCTAAATTAGAAGTGTTTGCAATTGTGTTTTTAATATTGCATTCTTAGGAAATTGCAACTTCTCTTCAACTTCTTTCATTTCTACTTCTATAGATTCCTTTTTATCATTGTCCAACATTTTATAACATCAACTTTTTAGAAGTTTTAGCTTATTTTTCCCATAGTATTTATTAAATTGTCACTGGGATTGATGGTATTTTCCTTACATAAGGATTGATATCCAAAAACATGTTTGCTACTAGCATAAACTATTTTTATTTATGTAAATATCACAGAGTTACTCTACGAGTGAGATGAGGGGCCTCTAAATTTTATATATAAAAATGTCATGTAAGTTCCAGTACCATTTAGATATATGGGGATCGCTTTGGGGGCAGTTCCGGATTGCAGCTCACATCTCCCTTCTCGGCTCCACTCTCAGCAGTTTAGAGCTAGGGATATTAAGTCTCTCTTTGATTTTTCCCTTGGGGCTCTTTCACCAGATCTTTAATATCACTTCAGTAACCACACCAAATCTTGCAAAGGAATCTCTCCATGCTTGGTGCCACAGTGAAGCTCAGGATTTCTGTGTGGGCCCCCATCCTCATCTCTATTGGTTTGGTGATGAACATCATGGGCTCCCCAACCAATGATCTTTGTTAAGTGTGGGTCAAGGGAAGAGGCAGGACTCTCAGCTAGTGACAAACAGCTCTTTATTTAGTAGAACAGTACAAAGAAGTGAAATGGCTGTCCAGCAGCTCCCTCTTTTAAAGAGAACTGTCAGGCAGCCCAACCAATGAGGTTCCTCTAACTTCCCACCAGCAGGACAAACCAATAATTTTAAATTATTATTTTTCCTGCCAGAAAGGCAGACTGGAGGAAAACCTTCATTCCTTGGTTTCCCTCCTCAAAAGCATATTCAACACCCCTCCCCTCTAGGAAAGAGTGTTATCCAATCAGTGCTGTTTAACTGATGTAGTTGCAGGTAGGTGAGATGATGGTGGGCTCTAATTGACCTGTGAAATTCAGTTGGAGCAGTGGCAGTGACCTCAATAGTCAGGTCTGCTGCCGCTCTGGTGTTAGCCAATTGAAGCACCTGCAAGTTTTTTCAGGGTGTGGCTGACTCCACCAGGGTCAGTTCTTCAAGGATTCTTCGCTGGATTCTTGGTACTTCAGGTATGTGTATGCATTGCTGATTCGGGTTTAAGCTAAGTGTATGGGGAGTCTTGGTTGTTGAGAGTTTACAGGAATTTTAGTTCTTAGGGTCATTTCTCCTTCTGGCTGTCTTAGGACAGAGTGCCCTACTTGGCCTTGGAGTTGGTCAATATGCCTCCTCCATATCTTACTGTCTTCTAATTCCACCTGGTAAGAACGGGGGCCTGTAATTGTGATTATTTTGGCAGGGACCCAGGCAGCATCCCCGGTATAGTTGCAGGCATACACTAGATCCCCTATGCCAAATGACCAGTGCTGGCTGGTTGAATTGGTGGGTATCTCTGCATTGTAATGTGGATATAGCCTGTCTAGTTGTGATCTGAATTCTGCTGGTCTTTGGTTTGTGATGGCACTAGGGGTTATGTGTTGAACTAGGAGGAACTTATTGATTTTAATTTGCCAGTCCCCTATTCTTGCTAGCAACTCTTTGGACCACACCATTCTCTCTGCTTGACCATTGGTTGATAGATAAAATGGTGATGACAGGGAATGGCAGATTCCATGTTCTGCTAAAAATGTTTCTAATTGATTTGTTGTGAACTGGGGCCCATTGTCTGAGACCACAATGCCTCGTCGGCCATGGGTGCAGAAAAGTCTCTGTAACACCTTAATGACTGCTTCTGGTGATCTAGTGGTCATCAGTATTACCTCAAGCCATTTTGAATATGCACCTACAATTATAAAAGATGTTTGGCCCTGCACAGCCTGCGAAGTCAATGTACCAGCCCCAAGGTTACTTTTTGGACTGGATGTGCAGCTTGGCAGTCAGTAGCTCAGTGCCCTTCCTTCCCACACTTCTCAGTTGTTTGGAATCACCATTGAATTTCACCCTGAGGGCTGGTGGTCTGCAGTTTCTCATCCTTGATGGGGCAGCCCAAACTGGTGGCACTGGGTGGGCCACTGCTGAATGCAGTGCTGGTGCCACAGGAGCAGGCACCTCTGCAGCCTCCATGGCAGGTGCTGCCACAACTTAACAACCATCAACCTGCACTGATTAGGCAGCTGGCAGTGCCATTCGAGACAGGGCTGCATGTACCTTGAGGTTGTTGAAGGGTTCTCTCAGGAACTCTTTGACTTGCCCCAGCATCAGGTCTTCATGATTTGCTCCCCCAAGCAGCTCCCTCAGCCCCCATGGATAAAAGTCTTCCTAGAAGGCTTTTCTTCCAATTCCCTCCTTCTTCCTGACCCCCAGTGACCATTGGAGTTGGTTCCTTACCATTGGTTGATTATAGCAGACTTCTGTCTTTGCTAGCTATTGAGGGAGGTCCACTCCATCATGGGATCTCACCAACATTTCTCGACAAGCCTTGATCTTGGGCCAACTTGGTCCCCACGGTAGAAGCATCTCTTTGGGTTGACCACTATTGCAGTTCTAATCTAATGTCAGACCTAATATCAGCCTTCAAGATCTTCTACTATTGATTTGCATTTTTTGGCTGTCATAAGTAATGGGGGGAGAAGGGGGGAGCCTAGGAAGCGATCTGGAGGTGTTACATTCTACTGTTGTATAAAATGAGGAGGGGGGAAGCATACATTCAGGTTTAGGTTTCTATTTCTCGCTTTGCTTTCTTTTCTCTGCGCACCTGCAACCCTTTCTCAAAATATGCCAAGGTCAACGGACAGAGGCTTCATCACCACCTGAAGATGTCCACATGATCATATTCACAACTTCTAATTGGAAGATTCAGTTGAACTATTGGGGGTGGGAACATTTCCATCACTTTGTATATGTAATTCACGCACCTAATTTCTCAGATTCAGAATTCTATGGTTGCTACCACTTCATTTTCAGTAAAAGATATCTTTTCTCTAATTTAAAGAGTTTAAGTATTTCTTTCTTGAATTTTGAATGGAGCGCCAGCTGACACCTGCCCCACCTAGCAGGCTAGAACTATGTCTTCCTACCCAAAGTGTCACATCCCTGTACGATGCTTTGTGAACTGCTTTGATGTTAGGTGCATCTTAAAATGGCTTCATATTCTTTCTGAGGCCAGGCATCCTTCGATTAGTCTAGTTTTCACATGTCTGGTTTCTGTCAGTACCAATCCCTCCCCACTTTGCCTCCTTCTACTTCCTCATGCACCTTCTTCCCAAAATGGCTGTGCTCCTGCCCCATTTATGGCAGGATGCCAGCAGTTTAATGGAGCAGAGTGAAGATGGCAGAGCTAACACTTCATGAGGAAGGCAGAAGCCCTTCATACATTTCAAGTGTACAATTAATGGATTCCTCTCTGGAAATAAAGGGTTAAATATAGCATCTTCTCAAGAGACCTTGTATTTTCTCCTCCCTCTTTCTAAACTAAGGTGAAGAGCAAAGATGGAGGGTGATAAGCTTCAAAACCCTCAAGTGTGAGGCAAAGAGAGAAATCACAGCCAAAGGTAGATTTTTGGTTTAGTAGCTCATGATATGCCAGAAACCAAGTCCATAGAAGGTACAGGGGCTACAGGGATATATTTCTTGATTGAAAATCTCCTAAAGGTAAGATATTTTTGAGAGTGGAGTAATAGTTTCACTGGATACATTGAACAGAATGCAAGTATTGTGGTCTAGATACAAAATTTTGAGAGATGTAATCAGTTTAAGAAAAACTAAGGGATTGAGAAGCTCCAGTATTATGATAAAAATATGCAAATAAATAAAAATCAGAACATATGTTGTATCCTGTCAGGATTAATAGAACCCAAATTGCATGAAAATAATGAGCCAGAATATTCAAGATGTCTAATTTTGCATCTCATCCCTTTAAAGCTGAATAGTCTGAATAGTTGTCCTGCTGGAGTTCATTCTGAAAGATGGAATCTTATCAGAAACTGGATAATTGCCTGTGTGTTCTACATCCAGAGATAACTATAAAACTGAACAGGCAACAAATGATAACCTGCTTCTGGAATAGTTTATTGAATGTTAAATTGCCTATAATTTCCAATTACCTATGAATACAGTGAGACTTTGCACAGTATTGTATCACTGTCAAGCTCTTATAAAGCCCATGAGGCTGTCTCTGTATCTGCAACATGAGTGCTATAATAGTTTTTAAAATCCAAAATAATGTATTGTATATATACAATTACAAGGACAGCTATAGAGACACCAGCCCACAGCAATACATTTTCCTTCAATGACACTGTATTATTTCTACTGTTATAAAGATATATAATTCATCTTCAATGTATTATATAAAAGAACCACATGGATTGCATTGTGGAGCTTTTGACAAAACAACTGTTACCATAGATCCAGACCTTTGGAAGAAATGTATAAATGCTTAACAACATTTTATTGAAGGAACTAGAGGGTAGTGCTAATCTTTTTCACATATCCCAAGTCCCAATGGATATGTTTATTTATTTATCATGTTTAAAACCACCCTTCTCACTTACAAAGGGAGTCTGGATGGTGTACTATAATTGGAATTCTTTAACTGATAGAGTTCGCAACATACCTTCCCTGCCTGGGGTGGGGTAATGTAACAGGATGAAGACAGCTTTACAGTTAACCTGACCACATTCACATGTAGGGTTTTGAAGGTGATAACCAACACCTTGGACTTGGAAGCAAACCAGCATCTAATGCAGATTACGCAGCAGAGGTGTTATATCCATCATTCTTTGGGCACCCAAGATTGTCTGTTTGGCCACATTTTGTATCAGCTGAAGCTTCTAGATATTTTTCAAGGCTAGCCTCATATAGAATGAATTGCAATAGTTCAAACAGGAGATAACCAGGGCACAAGTGACTGAGTGGTGATCTCCCTATTCAGTAATGGGCATTAACTGGTGTACAACATGAAATACTGGACCGTAAAGTTAACGTCAAGCCTCAATATGAAATCATTCTGTTTAGTCTTCCCACCATCCTCATCTATATAACATGTTAATATAGCCCAAATCTAGGATGAGCTATCGTCTTGTTTGTCAAGTGATAGTCTGTATTCTGCAATCCCATGGCATTGATTTCCAGGGTGGGTATTTCAGTGGGTTTAATGAAAATGTATCAAGTTTGTCAACAGAGAATGGAGGCTATAAAATTTAGGAAATGGAATATTAGGTCAGAATCTGTGGAAGTAATTCAGTAGGAATCCAAGGATCCTAATGTGAAGAAGAGCAAATCCAGCAACTAGTTATGATAATGGGAATAATTTCCTAGATTAAGATTTAATCTAGTTCTTAACAGAAGGATCGCAGTACAGAGGATACCAAGTAGCTCTTCCCTCCAAAAAAGACATCTTGGTGCCACAAGTCTATTCCCGCGATTAATTTGAGAAGGTAAGAGATTGACATTTTTGCCCCCCTGATCTAAATACATGATACAAAGGCACTGGTGGATATCCCTTGCCTACCAGAAACCAGAGCTTGGCAGTTGCAAGAAAATAACAGCTGCTGGGGTGCTGCTAAGCAACAGCTCCAGCTTGTCTCCAGCAGCAGCAAAGAAAACAAGGCCTGAGTTATCAACTGAAAGATGTTGGCAAAATGGCCTAGTCATTGGCTACAGTTTGATGGCAGTTTTTTTGGAAGATACTGTTTGTAATGACAACATAACACCGAGAACCTGAAGAGGGAAGAGGACTGTTTCTCATTCTCTCACTTCTAAAAAACAGATCTTGAGTTAATCTGATGTGGCCTGCCAGAGTAAGTGGGATCAGAGCTGTGATGCTAATTTTTGAACAATGGACTCACTAGTGACAGAAAGAAGGGTCGAGGAAAGGTTAAAAATGTCCTTACTTAGTAGCCAAGAAAAGCTATAACAGTTTGTTTCCCTAACTTTCTCTTTGGGCCATTTGTCTTAACAAATTAGTTGAGAGAGGCAAGAAGGATTAATGTTACAAGGTTCAACTTCATTCCAACACTCTTCCATCCCACATCCCTTATATGGGCTGAAGCCATTCCAGTACCGAGTCTATGACAACTTGCTGTGCCATCTGGTCACCCATCACCACCTGACTGTAGGACACCTCACACCGGCCAACTTGCCACAGGGACATCTCATTGTGAGCTTTCCACTTTGGTTTCCAAAGCCAGGTCCTGCTTAAAGGAAGTGAAAGTTCCCACCAGCTTACTTTTTCTGAAGGTTTCCACTTTGCTTTCCAGCAGCCCCCTGTGAAAGTCCTCCCCTCAGCCAGTTCCTGACTAAGGTATAAACAGAGCTTGAAGCTGATGCAAGTTTCTGGTTATGCAAAAGGCTTCTGAAGTATTTACTTTGGGTCCTAGTGATACCTGGGTCACTCTGGTGAGCTATTGAAGGTTCAGGTACTTGGATTTACACAATAAGTTAAGCCATAATGTGATGGTTTTGTTCTGGCTTAGTATATAGTGCAAGCCCAAAATATAAAGAGAAACGTGTACATTTGATTTCCTGTAAAGATTGAAAGTTGTAATTCTACTGGTTCCTTTGGCAATTATTATGTTTTACTTTTGAATACACAAAACAAAATGCAGTGGGTTCAGAAACACTTGAAATTTAGCTCTGTATGGGGCTGTGCTCCTCCTGGAAGAGTTGGTGTGCAATCTGGGGGTGTTCCTGGACTCTTAGTTCCTGAAGAAGTAATAGATAGAAGCTATGGACAAGAAAAACTTGGGTCAATTTTAGCTAGTTCCCCACACAAGGCTGAGCAACAGACCTTATCACCTTGCAGACGACTATAATGCACGCTGCATAGGAGTGACCTTGATGACCACCCAGAGGTGTGTTTTTTGAGGACACAAATATTTGTGTATTTTTGCATGCAGATGATGCCATATTATTGGCTAAGAACATGAATCAATTGCAAGAAATAGTAGAATGTATATGCAAATATTATCATGGGTTTAAAAATTAATTTATCAAAACAGGTAAATGCATTGAACTATGAAAAATTATACATAAATGAAAAACAAGAGCAAGTGGATGAATTTGTGTACCTTTGTAGAACATTGACTAAACATGGAAAATGTATGAAAGTGGCATAATGAGGTGGTTTAGTCACATAGAGAGAATGTTGAGTTGAAGAACAAATATGAAAAAAATTGAATGGGTCAAAAAGAAAGAAAAAATGTAAGAGAATTATGTTTGGATGAAATAGATAAAATCCTGAAAAAAGGTGAAAATTTTAAAGAACAAAAGACAATATATCAAGTTGTATATCTATATATCAGTGAAACATGGACATTAACCTCACAATCGATACAATAGTAATGAGTGGTGCAAAGAGTCTTGGAAAGATACACGCTCAGCATTACAAGACAAGATACAAAGGCCTGTACATGGATTAGAGAACAAATGAAAGTATACAATATTATCTAGAGAGTAAAAGAATGGAAATGGAAATGGCCTGGAACTGATGGTGGACCAGAGAATAGTCATAGAATGGATCCCACACGATAAATAGCATCTAAGAAAGAGACCCAAAACAAAGATGGATCTATGACATCAGCAGTATTGCAGGCCCCATTGACAAAAGAAAGCTCATGACTGGATTGATTGGAAACATGTGGAAGAGGCCTTTATCCTGCAGTTAGACAGACAATGGCTAAGACGATCATGATCATGATCCTATCTATATGCAAGAAATAAAGAGAGAAAAGTTTGTTATATTGAACAATGTTGAATTAGTTGTATTTCCTTTTCTTTTTTCCAGCTCAAACCTGTAATTACTTTAACAATGTTTCTGATTCCCCTTCTGTATTTTGTATAACATTGATGCCCCAAAATAGTACAACATAGTGGACAAGTACATTTAAGTCTGCATTCTTAATTCTGGAAGTATCTAAAACAGTTGTATGAGTCATTGCAATGACATGGTGATGTTAAAGCTGGAATTTTTCAGCTATTTAAATTTTGTACATTTATTTGGCAGCAAATGATAGGTAGCAGAAAATTGATGTTGTTCTAAAATCTACAATTTAAGTCTGTACTATCTAATGACTTCACAAATGTGTTATTAATTTTAATGTCTTTGTTTTATGGCCAAAAAATATGGTCAAATCCTACACTATCATTGTCAGCCTTCTATGGTTTTCTGATAATTATAATTATGATAATGATAATTATCATTCTCTTGACTGCAGGTACAAAATGAATATCTGTTTCTCCTTCCTGAAAATGATGATGTTTGTATTTAATGGAGTGATCTTTGTAAGTATGTGCTAGGGTGGACGAAAACGTATTGTGCCAGAGAGTTGGATAAATAGTTTGGGAGGTTAAATAGATGCACAAAGTACATTTTTGCAAAATATATTTGATATGCAGATGTGAGAGGTTTAAGAGCAGTATGAGCTTCATGTGTGGAAATATTCAGCATTCCATTGTTCACAGAACAGAACAAATATGAAAAGAAAAAATGGTTTCCCACTGTAGTTCTCTTATAATGTAATGGCATAAATTGGGAATGATCCCAATTTCCTCCTCCATCCTCCAATTCTTAACAAATCAACTCCTATCCAACATTGTCTGATATAAATAATTGCATGGGATGTGAAGGATGAATATCATCCTTCTCTGCAAGTTTGTTTATTTTAGTATGTGTATTTGTTCACCAATAAATAGTTCCAATCTCAGTACAAGTCATCACTTAATGACCCTAATTGGGACTGGCAACCCTGTTGCTGAGTGAAATGTCACATGACTGTTCCAATCAGCAGCAGCAGGTCTAGTATTCCCAGTTGGTGTTTTTGAGTGAATACCACATAGCCGTTAGGTGAGAACCCAAGCCACTGTTGGAAAAAGATAAGGGGCTGCCTCCACTTCAACTTCCCCCATATACCTGCTCCCACATTTCTGCTGTTTTGGCCAACTTTATGCCCATTGCTGCTAGTTGCTGCTGCTGCCACCACCCAGCCCCGTCTGCTGCCCCCATACTAGATGCTCACTGCATTATGTACCTGTATGATACCAGCTAGGGTCTTCTTTCATACCACTTTCTTTCATGCTAGTGCAGCCAGGGTCTACCTTATGCACCAGCCTGGGCTTCCATTTGCACCCAGCTAGCTCACAAACAGAAGCCCTGATCATTATCATAGAAAAAAACACAAACCTAATACAAAACCCCTGTCCAACCCAACTCACTCTGCTTCAGCTCCACTGGTGAGCAGTCAATTTCACAGACTTTCTCTGGAAGAAAATATTCAGGCACCTAGAAAAGAAGCATCATCAAATGTCCCTTAAAAAGTAGCACCATCAAGTGCTTCTGTGATAGGTAGAAAAATACCCTTTTTTTCCCAAGGGGAAAAAAATGGTGAGTGTTGGTGATAGGAGATTCAATTTTCAAGGGAACAGAACCAGCCATCTATAGACTAGTCAGTCAATCCAAGGAAGTATATTGTGTCTCTGGAGCAAAAATCAAATAAAATCATACTAGGAAATAGTCAATATAAAACATAAGGCTACAAGTGACAAATTTACAGTCATACAGTCACAAGTGGGAGGGGATGGGTGATAAGGAGTGATGAGAAGATTAAGAGATTAAAGACTCAGCAGACTTTGTAAATAGTTGGACAGTGTTGAGGGAATTATTTGTTTAGCAGGGTGATGGCATTCAGGAAAAAACTGTCCTTGTGTCCAGTTGTTCTGGTTTGCAGTGCTCTATAGCATCATTTTGAGGGAAGGAGTTGAAACAGTTTATGTCCGGGATGTGAGGGGTCTGTAAATATTTTCACAGTCCTCTTTTTGATTCATGCAGTATTCAAGTCCTCGATTGAAGGCAGGTGGGTAGTAATTGTTTTTTCTGCAGCCCGAATTACTGTCTGGAGTATGTGTCTGTTTTGTTGGGTTGCAGAATCAAACCAGACAGCTATAGAGATGCAGATGACAGACTCAATAATTCCTCTGTAGAACTGGATCAGCAGCTCCTTGGGCAGTTGGAGCTTTCTCAGTTGGCACAGAAAGAACATTCTTTGTTGTGCTTTTTTGATGACATTTTTGATGTTAGGTGTCCATTTTAGGTCTTGTGATATGATAGAACCTAGAAATTTGAAGGTCTCTACTGTTCATACTCTGTTGTCTAGTATTGTAAAAGGTGGTAGTATGGGAGGGTTTCTTCTAAAGTCTATCATCATTTCTAGGTTTTGAGTGTGTTCAGTTCCAGATTGTTCCAGTTTCATCATGAGGCAAGTTGTACAACTCCTGTCTGTATGCGGATTTGTCGTTGTCTTGAATGAGACCAATCATTATTGTGTCATTTGCAAACTTCGTTTGAGATGCAGTCATTAGTATATAGAGAAAAGAGAAATGAAGAAAGCACACAGCCTTGGGGGGACCCTGTGCTAATTGTACAGGTATCAGATGTGATTCTGCCTAGCTTCACCTGCTGCTTCCTGTCTGTTAGGAAGTTTATGATCCACTTACAAGTGTGTTCAGATACTGCTAGCTGGTTTAATTTAGTTAGAAGAGTGTATGGAATTATGGTATTGAATGCTGAACTGAAGTCTACAAAGAGGACCCTTGTGTAGGTATTTGGAGATTCAAAGTGTTGTAGGATATAGTGTAGAACCATATTAACAACATCATCTGTTGATCTGTTTGCTCGCTATGCAAACTGTATGGGATCTAACAGCGGATCCATGATGGTTTTCAGGTGGGACAGTACTAGCCTTTCTAAGATTTTCATAACTACAGATGTTAGAGCAACGAGTCTGTAATTATTCAGTCTCCTGATGGAGCGCGTCTTTGGCACTGGGATAATAGTAGAGCATTTGAAGCAAGAAGGAACATAGCATATCCCTAGTGATTTATTGAAGATTTGGGTGAAGATGGGGGCCAATTGGTCAGCACAGATTTTTAAGCAAGAAGGAGTTATCTTGTCTGGCCATGGTGCTTTTCCTGACCTTTGTCTGTGAAATAGATCTTGCACTTCTTTTTCTGTGATCACCAGAGGTTGTGAACCCAATGGGTTGGGGTCAGTTGTAGGAGGCTTGACTGCTGTTGGTGTGTTTGAGATGGAGGTTGTGGAGATAGGTGGCTGTAATTTCCTTTCAAACCTGCAGTAAAACACACTCAGGTCATCTGCTAGTTGTTGATTTCCTTCTGCCTGGGAAGGAGGTTTGCTGTAGCCAGTTATTTTTTAAAGAGTTTTCCACATATTTGCTGGTTCATTTGTTGAGAACTGGGGGTTGTTTAAAGATACAGAATTGAATGTAAAAGCTACCCCCCAGTTGGGGGGGGGGAAAGAACATTATATTCAAAAAATAGGTGAGAAGTTAGAAAAAGCAGTGGAAGTGAAAAATCAAAATGAGATGCAAGAAGTCAAAAACAAAGAGGAGAAAGGATTAATAAGTAAAAGACAATTAAATAACCCCCTAAAAGTTTATAACAGAATAGTGAGAAAAGGAAAAAAATCTCCTTAAAAAAAACCAAAAGAAGTTTTGTTGATGGGAGTTCAAATAATACAGAAGAGACAAAAAGTATTCAGAAGGGAAAGATTAAGTACAAAAAAAGTAGGTACAAAAAAAAAGAAATACAAGATTCAGAGAGAGAGAGAGAGAAGGTTGATTTAAAAAATCAATAAACTATGGAAATTCAAAAAGATTAAGAGATGATGGATAATGAGAAAACATATCAATAAAATTGGAAAATATACACAGGGAAAATAGTAGTATATACACTAATAGAAAATATAATTTAATAATATAATCCAAATAAGTCAAGACAGTAAATGGGAATTTAGGATTAGATAATTAAACTGTATTATGAATATTAATTGTGTGTTAAGTATATTATGAATTTAAAATATTAAGGATTAGAAATTGGGTGGGATTTTGAGATACACTTCTGGGATTGATTAAATAATGTTAATATTTGGCATTATTATTAACCCTACACATTTGGAATATTGAAGTTATGGTGGAATTATGAATAATTCTCAAAAAAATTAAATAATATTATTTAGGAACTATAAATACAGGGCACAAAGAAATGTTATTTACACTTAATGAGAAAATGAGAAATGGATTATGAAAAGAGACTAGCATTTTTTTTAAATTTTCATTGATTTTAAAACAAACATAAACAAACATAACATAAAAACATAAACCATCTTCCATATATATACATACAGTGTGCTGGTTGATTTACATATTATTTTGTGCAACCATTTCGTAGTCTTCTATTACAATTACATTATATATCCTCTCATACTTTCAACCAAATATCAAGTACATTAATATCTTTATTAATCAATTGTTGACTATACTTTTATTCATGCATGTTTTATAAAATAATCATATTTTACTTAATTTATTTTATAACAATTCATATTGTCCTCCCAGATCTGTCCTAGAATCATTTTGTAAATATAATTAAAAAAGAAAAAAATACATCTTTATATGTTTATTATTTTCTAAAAATCTATACATTCCATTACTATATTTTATTATCTAACCACTGATAGAAAAGATCCCAAACTTTGCAAAATTGTTTATCATCTTGTTCTCGAATTTCAATTGTCAGTCGACTCATTTCAGCACATTCCAACATTTTCTTAATGAACTCCTCATGTAATGGTATCTTCTCATTTTTCCAGTTTTTAGTAAATACAATCCTAGCTGCTGTTAATACATTTACAATTAGATATTTCAAATCTTTACTATATATTTCAGGCAAAATTCCCAACAAAAAAATCTCTGGTTTCAAGTCTATATGTGTATGTGTCATTTTTTCCAGCCACATGTGGATTTTAGTCCAATATTTTTTAGCGTCCAGGCATGTCCATCACATATGGTAATATGAGCCAGGTGTTTCCAATACTTTTTGGACTTATTCTTGAACATCCTTGCTATTCTTGTTGGGGGAAAGTGCCACCTGTAAAACATCTTATAAAATTTTCTTTATATGCTGTTGACATTGTCATTTTATAATTTTGAAACCACAATTTTTGCCATTTCTCTAAGTCAATCCCATATCCAAAATTCTTCTCCCAAGCAATCATAGTTTCTTTAACTTGTTGTTCTTCTAATTTAATTTTTAATAAATATCCATATAATTTTTTAATCACCTTTTCATCAGCACCTGTCAAAATCTTATCTAAATTGGTCAATTTATCATAAAAACCTTCCGTTTTAATGTCTTTATCATACCTTCATTGTATTTGTGCATATGAAAACCAATTCATCTTTATACCTTGTTCCTCTAATTTTTGCATCGATTTAAGTTCACCCTTTTCATTCAATATTTCACCACATCTAACTGTTTATTCCTTTTTGTATATTGTAGGATAAGAAAATGCCTCAACAGTCGATAACCAGACTGGAATTTTCAAATAACATTGTCTTTTAATCTTCTCCCAGTTTAACCACAGAGACTCCTGTATATAATGTCTAGAAGTACCCCTGTGTTTTCATTCCTTTATACCATAAAAAAGCATGCCACCCCAACAACAAATCATGTCCTTCTAATGTCAACAATCTAATATTTCTTAGTGTTATCCATTCCTTTACCCACATCAGTTTCGTAGCTTGATGGTACAATTCCCAATTAGGCAAGCCAAATCCTCCTCTTATTCTAGCATCTTGCAAAAGTTTTAACTTTATTCTCACCTTCTTACCTTGCCATATATATTTCAACATGATTTTATTTAAATCTTCAAAATAATATTTTCCAAGCCTGGTTGGAATTGTTTGAAACAAATATAAAATTTTGGGTAATATATTCATCTTGATTGTTGATATTCTCCCTATTAGTAACGTAAATTTTCCCATTTCACCAAATCTAGCACTATCTGCTGCTTAAGTTTAATATAGTTATTCTCTTTTAATGTACTGCATCTTGCTGTCAAGTATATCCCCAAGTATTTAATCTTATTCGTGACCTGGATTTTCAATAGGTCTGCTAATTCTTCCTTTTGTCTTGATAACATGTTCTTTGTCAGAATCTTTGTCTTGTCTTTATTTATTTTCAAGCCTTTCCATATGTCTCTATCTTTTCCATCAATTTTGTTGCTGTTTCTAATGGATCTTCTAAGATGAAAACCAAATCATCTGCAAATGCTTGCAATTTAAATTCTTCGTTTTTAATTTTCATTCCTTTTATGTCCTTTTCTTCTCTAATATTTCTGTTTAACACTTCCAAGGTTAACACAAACAACAAAGGTGATAGTGGTCTTGTTCCTTTTCTTATATCAATAGAGTCTGTGAATTCTCCCTCTATCATTACTTTTGCTGTTTGTTTATGATATATAGCTTCTATTGCTTGAGTAAATTTTTCAGTGAAGCCCATCTGTTCCAGCAGTAACAACATAAATCGCCAGTTCACATTATCAAATGCCTTCTGAGCATCTAGAAATATCAAAGCCATTTGCTTTTCAGGATGAGCCTCATAATATTCTAAAGTGTCCAAGATTACTCTCATATTGTCTTTAATTTGTCTCTTTGGCAGAAATCCATTTTGATCAGGATGAATAAAACTGTTAAAATATTTTTTAAGTCTTTCTGCCAATATTGAAGCAAAAATTTTATAATCTGCATTTAGTAAAGAAATAGGTCTATAGTTCTTAATTTGTAATGGATCAGCTTCCTCTTTTGGAATAAGTGTATCATAAGCTTCTAACCATGTTTTAGGTATCCTCTTCTTTAACATAACTTCACTCATAACTTCTAAGAATGAAAAATTTAACGAATCTTGTAATGTTTTATAAAATTCTGCCGAAAGGCTATCTGGGCCTGGCGCCTTTCCATTATTTTGCTTCTGAAGTGCTTCAGTTAACTCCATCATCATTATATTGCTTTCTAACCTTGTTTCAATCTCTTTAGGTATTTGGGGGTAGATTAGTATCCTGTAAGTACTTTTTGACTCTTTCCTCATCAATATTCTCTTGTGTGTATAATTTCTCATAATAGTCTCAATTGATTTCTTTCTTTTCTCTGCTACCATAGCAAACTTGGCCTTGATCATCTATTAATTGCAAAATTTTCCTTGATTCTTTTTCCTTTCTCAATTTATATGCTAACCATCTTCCTGGTTTATTTGCACCTTCAAAGTAATTCTGTTTAGCACCTCTAATTTTTTGTGCTAGCTCTTCTTTTTCTATTAAACCCATTTTATGTTTAATTATATCCATTTTTAACTTGGTATCCTTTTTCTGTGGCATTTTCTGTAACTCTTTTTCAAGTCCTTTATACTCATCCTCTAATGCCTTAGAGGCTAATCTTTTCATGGTATTTCTTTTCCTTGTATAGTCTATTATCAAGCCTCTGGCATATGCCTTCAGTGTATCCCATACATTCTGAATTGATGTATCTTCTTTTTTGTTTTCTCTAAAGCAAAGGGCCAATTCTTTCTCCATCCAGTGTATAAAGTATTTTTCCTTTAAAATAATATTATTTAACGTCCATCTAGATCTTCTTTGTCCTTTCCATTTAATTCTCATTGGATTGTGGTCTGCCCAAGTACTTGTTTCAATATTTACTTCTTGGATATTAGTTAACAATTCTGTTGACATCCATGTCATATCTATTCTGGACCATGATAAATGTCCATTTGAATAGAAAGTGTATTTTTTAGTTTTAGCATTTCTTTCTCTCCATGTATCTTTTAAGTTTATTTCATCCACCATTTAAAAAAAAGATTTAGGGAGAGTCTTTCTGTTTTGCTTTGTTGTTTTCTGTGCTGTATAATCCAGTTTATTATCTACAATTCCATTAAAATCTCCCATCAAAACTATATTGGCATAGTCCAGTTCAATTATTTTCATGTGTAATTTTTTGTAAAATTCTTCTTGATTATCATTTGGAGCATAAATTGCAATCAGGAGTGTCTTTATATTATTATCAATTATTTCCACCATTAGTATTCTTCTATCATCATCAGTATATATCAATTTCATTGGGATAATATCTTTAATATACAAGACCACTCCTCTTTTCTTGCATTGTGTCAAAGAGATAAATATTTGCCCTAATTTTGGCTGTCTCAGCAATTGCTCATGTTGCTTTTTGATGTGTACTTCTTGTAGACAAATTATATCAAATTTTAATTTCTCTAATTTATGAAAAAATTTCCTTCTTTTAACAGCTGAATTAAGTCCATTTATATTTATTGTGATTAATTTTTTTTCTTCCATGGTTAAATTTTGTAATTAGGTTTAACAGCTCTCGTCGATCTTAGTTCGCGTTGTTCCTTGGCTTCCTCCTTTCCACCTACTGCACCTTCTTATTTTCCAGTCGTCATTTGGTAGTCCTCTTGGAATTCAATTAGTGAAAAAAAATTTTCTGCCTCTTTCTCCTCTTTGAAAAATTCTGCATAAAATGATTCAGCTTTTTCAATTGAATCAATTCTGTATCTCTGTTCTTGCCATGTGAACATTAAACCTTCTGGGATCAGCCATCTATAATTCACCGCTTTTTTAAGTAGCAATTTGGTAAAGAATCGGTATGCTCTTCTCATCTCTCTCACTCTTCTAGGTACTTGTTTCAAGACCACAATCTCCTTATCCTTGTATTTCAATGTTTTCTCTCTCGCCACTTGCAGAATTTGCATTTTAATGGCTTCCTTTGTAAATCTGATATGAACTTCTCTTGGTAAACTATTTCTCATTGCATATCTTATAAAGACTCAGTAAATCTTGTCTATTCCATCCATCATATTCTCTTCAGTTATTTCCAAAGCTCCTGCCAAAATTTCTGTCATTATCTCAGCTCAGTTTTGTCCTTTTTCTTCCTCTATATTTTGAAATCTAAAGGCCCTGTCACACTGCCCAACAGATGCAAAACGGACACAACGGACGAGCAAAATGTTCCATCCGTTGTTATCCAATCTCAAAAGGGGCAAAAATTTGCATAACCAGAGCAGATAACATGGACAGGGGGAGGACGCAGGGCGGATGGAAAGCAGATGCGGAACAGAAGCCCAGCGGATGGAAGCGGATGAGAGCGGATGGCACATCCGCTAGGCTTCCGGGGGGGGCGCAGCAAAGCGGATGCGGAATGGATACAGCGGATGCACAGCGGATGCACAGCGGATGAAGCGGATGCAGAGCAGAAGCCTAGTGGATGCACAGCGGAAGCCTAACGGATGCCGAGCATTAATTGCGCATGCGGGGAGGATGCATTGCGTAAGCCCCATGGATATAAAGGGAAGCAGCTCGGAAGCAGGTCAACATTTAGAGGAAAGACCTGCTGCCGGATGGATTGACAGCCTTGCCTGCCCTGCCTGCATGCCTGCCTGCAAGCCTTGCTGCCTGCCTTGCTGCAAGCCTTGCTGCCAGCCTCCCTGCCAGCCTTGCTGTCTGCCTGCCTGCAAGCCTTGCTGCCAGCCTCCCTGCCAGGCTTGCTGCCTGCCTTCCTGCCATCCTTGATTCATGTCTGCCTGCCAGCCTCGGTGCCTGCCTGCCTGCCAGCCTTCCTGCCAGCCTTGGTGCCTGCCTCCCTGCCAGCCTTCCTGCCAGCCTTCCTGCCAGCCTTGGTGCCTGCCTGCCTGCCAGCCTGCCTGCCAGCCTTCCTGCCAGGCTTGGTGCCTGTCTCCCTGCCAGCCTTGGTGACAGCCTCCCTGCCAGCCTTGGTTCCTGCCAGCCTCCCTGCCAGCCAGCAACCCCACAACCATGCGGAAGCACAGCAAGCCTCAGCCATCTGCTGCCAGCCCTTGCAAGAGGGACAGGGCTACCATCCCGCCCCCGGCCCTCACTCTGGTTCTGCTGAGGCTTCTGCAGCACGGGCTCGCTCTTCTGGGGCTGGAGCTTCTGCTGCTTCTGCTTCTGGAGGAGCTGATGATAAGCACTCCAGCACCAGCCACCTCCATAGCACCTGGACCCTTCACCCCTGAGACTGAGTGACCAAGAGGAGTGCCAGAGACTCATGATTGTTTTCTGGTTTGTTGTTAATAAAGTCTATTTTTGATTCAAACACTTGCTTCATTTCTTTTTTTTAATAAAGTCTTGGTGGAAACTTTTAGAAATGGTTTAAGCCTTTGCGTGCTTGAGGGATGGGTTAAGAGAGCAGTGGGATGGGCAGGGATACCTTTGGGATGGGTAATAGCTGTGGGATAGATAAACCTCCAGTGCAAGCATAGTAGGACGGGATGGTCCACCCTCCCAGGTGCCACACCTATGGCCCTTTATTATCAATAATAATGTAATAATCATCCACACATGTCAACACAAACACAACTCTTTATTAAATGCCCTGATCATTGTAGGGCCACTCAACATACATGGCACAATCTCATCAGTGTGATGAGACAGGCTGAAGGAAGCATCCATTAAGCATCTATCATCCTGTCTTGCCACTCCACTGCTCCAGCTGGGGAGTTGCACCAGTGTTTCAGGAGGTTGCGCTGCTTCTTCCCTTCACGTGAGGCTCTGTTGGGGCCTTGCACATCCTCAGTGTCTATCAGGTTTCGCCCTTGCCTCCATTCCCCAGGCTCCATGTCCCCATTGCCTTGCTGGAGGTCCACGAGCCTGTTCTGCAAGACTGGGTAGCGGGTGCGCATGAGATTGTGCAGGATGCAGCAAGCTTCCATGATCCTCACGGTCTCTGGGTGATGCTGCATGGTGGTGAGAAGTACCTGGAACCTGTTGGCCAGGATGCCAAAGGTGTTCTCCACCACCCGCCTTGCCCTGGACAGCCTGTAGTTGAAGATCCTCTCTTCATGGGTGAGGTATTTGGAGGTGTAGGGCTTCATGAGGTAGGTTGTGAGGGAGAAGGCGTCATCCCCCATGATGAAGTAGGGCACATCTTGCGTGTCATTGGGCAGGGGTTCTGGATCTGGGAAGCCCACGATGAGGTTGCGTTCCAGCCTACCCTTGAGGTCACTTGCGTTGTATACCTGGGCATCTGAAGATGAGCCGTTGCCTGAAGCATCGATGTACATGAACTTGTAGTCAGCATCGACCATGGCGAAGAGGATGATGCCGAAGAAGCCCTTGTAGTTGAAATAAGTGGACCCCGACTTGGCTGGTGCTTTGCAGGCCACGTGCTTCCCATCTATGGCTCCAACGGTGTCTGGGAAGTTCCACCTCTGATTCCACTGCTCTGCAACTTTCTTCCATCCTTCTTCAGTGGAGGGGCACTGGAGGAGCTCCTCCTTGTATTCTTCGATGATGGCCTGCACCACTTCTCTGACCACAATGCTAATGGTGTTGGGTGGCACCCTCCAGCCGTACTGCATGCTCCTGTAGGTGGTCCCTGAGGCCAGGTGGCGCAGAGTGAATGCCACTTTGAGCCCAGGTTCCAGGCTGGGCCGGAAGTTGGTGCTCTGCTTGGTCAACCTGGGTGTCAGCCGCTGCACAACTTCGTCAAACATGACTGGCGGCATCCTCATGAAGTTCTGGAATGCACGAGTGTCTTCGTTCCTGAGCTCCACCATCAGCTTGTTGTACAGTCCATCCTCTGCTCTTCTGGTGAACCATCTTCGTACCCAGATGCTTCTTGGTCGCCTCTTTTTCTTCCCGTAGTAGACTTCACAGAGCCTGTAGATGGCTTCGCACTGTTGCAGAAGGATGGTGGCTGCCAAAAGGACTTTGTTACGATCCACAGTGGACATGACTGGATGCTGTGGAAGAGGAAGAGGCAGATGAAGGCTGCAGAGGTCTGCAGCTGGGCTGCTGTTCTGAAAGTGAGATGCAGGTGAGTTGCTCCCCCTTTTTATAGGCAGTATAGGTGTCCCTTTGCATCCTCTAGTCATCCTCTAGGCATCCTGTAGACATCCTTAATATCCGAGATAGGTCCCCTCTACGAACGTATTTTCCATTTTACATGCTTTGTTTCCATGCTGCATCCACTAGGCATCCGTTCTGCATCCGTTCCGCTTCCGTTCCGTTTCCTCCCTGCGTCCGTTTACCACTGGAGCGGATGGAGTTGCACGGATGCGCAGCGGATGCCTTGCGGATATAGCGGATGCGTAACAGATGCAGAACAGATGCCTAGCGGATGCGTAGCGGATGCAGAACGGATGCATTGAATACATTTTCCGCTCAAAAGTTTTGAGCAGCTCAAAACTTTCTGAGCGGATGAAACGTCAATAAACGGATGCTGGATGGATAGAGAGGAAGCAAAACAGAGGCAGTGAGTACAGAACGGATACATCGCGTTAACCAATGGATGGCAAGCTTTTTTGTCCATTTTACATCCTCTTTCCATCCGTTGGTGCGGTGTGACAGGGGCTTTAGATAAAATTCTGATCTGTCCATCTCCCATCTCAGCATACCACCTTTATCTTGTTCAACCACAGTTAATCTGTTATCAATGTCTCCAATCTTCTTATCTCTTTGTTTACTTTCTTATTCAATTTCTTGGAGCCTCTCATCATACTTCATCATCAATTGTTGCATGTTCTCCACTTTTTCATCAGTTTTCTCTGTTGTTTGTTCAGTGGTCTCTGTTCTTTGTTCAATGTTCTCTGTTCTTTGTTCAATGTTCTCTATTCTCTTTTCAATATTCTCTGATCTTGTTTGAATATTTTGAATTCCTTGCATAATCATCTGCAGGGTCACTTTTTCTTATTATTTTTCTTGCTTTAACATTATCTGTATTGTGCATTATCCTCCAGATGGTGGAGAGGAGGAAGCAGAAGTTGAAGAACCAGGAGCTGTTAACTTCCTACTCATTTTGAAAAATTCAAAATCTTCAAATTCTTCTAGGCCTTAATCCAGTTGTAAAATAACCAGCTACAATTACAAGTAAAAATAGTGGAAAAAAAGAAAAAAACCAAATAGTAATAATAATTAAAAAGCAAAAAGGGAAAAAAGAAGATTTCTTCAGGCTCTTGTATGCCTTAATCCAATCGATTAATTAGATGACAATAAAAATTCAAAAGTGAAAAAAAAGAGCATAAGCACATCATAAACAAACACGAAAAATAGAAAAGTTGTAAAGTCCCAAAGAAGGCAAAAAGGTGAAGAAAAAGGCTTAAAAGAAAAAGGAAAAAATTCTTCAGGTTCTTCAACACCTTAATCCAATTAAGAGATCTCAAATATAAAAAGATACATAAAAATGGACCAAAAAGAAACCAATATGAAAAGTGGATAAGTTCCAGAAAGCCAAGCGCCAAAAAGCCAAAAATCTAAATATCTATTAGAAAAAAAAAAAAGAAAAACTAATGGAGGGGGAGGGAATAGCACAGCTTAGAAAAAAATAAAAAGAGTACACTGCACTTTATTTAATTATACAAGGATCTTATTATAATTCTCTTCTCTCTTCTCCAAAAAATATCACTTTTTCTTTTCCTAAGTTTCAGCACCAGACTCCAGCTGTTGATAAAAACCCAGAAGAGCACCTGCAATAAGACTCTCCCGTGCTCTTCCCTCTATCTTAAGCCCATGTCACACAGCACCAATGGATGGAAAGAGGATGTAAAATGGAGAGAAACACTTGCCATCCGTTGGTTAACGCGATACATCCGTTCTGTACTCACTGCGTCCGTTTTTCATACTCTCCATCCGTCCAGCATCCGTCTACTGTGATTTCATCTGCTCAAAAAGTTTTGAGCTGCACAAAACTTTTTGAGTGGATAAAGTATCCAACGCGTCCGTTATACATCCGCTACGCATACGGGGAACATCCGTTATATGTCCGTCGACATCCGTTACACATCCACTATATCCGCTAGGCATCCGCTGTGCATCTGCGCAACGCACATCCGCTCCAGCAGAAAAGGGACACAGGGAGGAAGCGAAACAGATGAAGAACGGACACGCAGCGTTAGTAGCATGGACGTAGAAAGGATGAAAGTGGATGCAGCTCGCATACAAAGCATTAAAAGGGAAAAAACGTTCGTATAGAGGACGTATCTCGGATATTTAGGATGTCTGCAGGATGCCTGGAGGATGCAAAAGGACACCTAGTGGAAAACCTATATTTCCTATAAAAGGGGGGAGAAATCACCTGGATCTCACTTTCAATCCAGCAGCCCTGCTGTGCAGACCTCTTCAGCCTTCAACTTGCTCTTGCTCTTCCACAGCATCTAGTCATCCCCACCATGTATCATTGCATGCTCCTTTTGGTAGCCGCCATCGTTCTACAACAGTGTGAAGCCCTACAGGCTCTTTCACCTGTTCTACGGGAAGAAAAGGAGGTGTCCAAGAAGTGTCTGGGTCTGAAGATGGATCACGAGAAGAGCTGAGTACGGACTGGATAACAAGCTGATGGTGGAGCTGAGGAACGAAGACACTCGTGCATTCCAGAACTTCATGAAGATACTGCCAGCCATGTTTGACGAAATTGTGGAGCGTCTGGGACCCAGGTTGACCAAGGCAAACACCAACTTCCATCCCAGCCTGGACCCTGGACTGAAAGTGGCACTGACTCTGCGCCACCTGGCCTCCGGGACCACGTACAGGAGCATGCAGTATGCCTAGAGGGTGCCACCCAACACCATCAGCATTGTGGTAAGAGAAGTGGTGCAGGCCATCATCGAAGACTACCTGGAGGAGCTCCTCCAGTGCCCCTCCACTGAAGAAGGTTGGAAGAAAGTTGCAGAGCAGTGGTATCAGAAGTGGAACTTCCCCCACACCGTTGGAGCCATAGATGGGAAGCACGTGGCCTGCAAAGCTCCAGCCAACTCAGGATCCTCTTATCACAACTACAAGGGCTTCTTCAGCATCATCCTCTTCGCCATGGTCGATGCTGACTACAAGTTCATGTACATCGATGCTTCAGGCAATGGGTCAGCTTCAGATGCCCAGATATACAACGCCAGTAACCTCAAGGAGGGGATGGAATGCAACCTCATCATGGGCTTCCCAGATCCAGACCCCCTGCCTAATGACACACAAGATGTGCCCTACTTCATCATGGGGAATGACGCCTTCTCCCTCAGAACCTACTTCATGAAGCCCTACACTTCCAGATGCCTCACCCGTGAAGAGAGGATCTTCAACTACAGGCTGTCCAGGGCAAGGCGGGTGGTGGAGAACGCCTTTGGCATCCTGGCCAACAGGTTCCAGGTACTTCTCACCACCATGCAGCATCGCCCAGAGAACGTGAGGAACATCCTGCACAATCTCATGCGCATCCTGCTGCATCCTGCACAATCTCATGCGCACCCGCTATCCAGTCTTGCAGAACAGGCTTGTGGACCTCCAACAAGGCAATGGGGACATGGAGCCTGGGGAATGGAGGCAAGGGCGAAACCTGATAGACACTAAGGATGTGCAAGGCCCCAACAGAGCTTCATGTGAAGGGAAGAAGCAGTGCAACCTCTTGAAACACTGGTGCAACTCCCCAGCTGGAGCAGTGGAGTGGCAAGACAGGATGGTAGATGCTTAATGGATGCTTCCTTCAGCCTGTCTCATCACACTGATGAGATTGTGCCATGTATGTTGAGTGGCCCTACAATGAACAGGGCATTTAATAAAGAGTTGTGTTTATGTTGAAATGTGTTGATCAATGATTAAATTGTTATTGATAATAAAGGGCCATAGATGTGGCACCTGGGAGGGTGGACCATACAGTCCCACTATGCTTGCACTGGAGGCTTATCTATCCCACTGCTATCCTGACCCTTCCTACAGCTATTACCCATCCCACAGCTATTACCCATCCCACAGGTATCTCTGCCGATCCCACTGATATCCTAACCCATCCCACGGCTATTACCCATCCCACAGGTATCCCTGCCCATCCCACTGCTATCCTTACCCATCCCACAAGCATGCAAAGGCATAAACCATTTCTAAAAGTTTCCACCAAGACTTTATTGACTAAAATAAATGAAGCAAGTGTGTGAAGTAAAGATAATCTTTATTAATAACAAATTGTAAAAGCAAAATGACCCAAGTAAAGTGTCCCAAGCAAAGATAAAGTCAACAGGGAGCAACCCAGTTTCTGGCACTCTTCTCAGTCACTCTGAGGCGTGCCCATCGTCTCAGGGGTGAAGGGTCCAGGTGCTGTGGAGGTGGTTGCTGCTAGAGTGCTGGTCTGAGGCGCCATTGGGGTGCCTGGCCCCGAGAGGACAACAAGGGATGGTGTGTGGAGGAAGCTCTCAGAGAGCTGGCTCAGTCCTGTGATGTTGAGAGCCCTTTCCTCCAGGACATGGAGTGTCAGTCCCAAGACCGATGACAGATGTTCTGAGGCCGGGCTTGGCTGTGGGGTGGAGGAAGGAAGAGTGTAGTGGGGCTGTCTGGTCTGCAGGTGAGTGAGGTGAGGTGTGGGTGGCATCTGTGGCGTGGGTGGCATCTGTGGCGTGGGTGGCATCTGTTGCATCGGTGGCATTGGTGGCATACGATGTACCTGTGCCTGGACTGGGAAGGGTTGCCTGTGCTGCTGGAACTCCTGGTAGCCGTAGCCTTGGTAGGTGAGGGCCTGTGGAAAGCCTTGGAAGGGCTGTGACATCACCTGGGGTGGAGGAGCAGACCTGGACTAGGTCGGAGCTGGTTCAGCTGGGCCTGGAAGGTTGTGCAGAAGACCTGTGATCCTCTCCTTTATCACCTGGTACTGTGATTCGGACATGTCCATGAGGGTCTGGTTGACGTAGGTGAGGAAGGGCTTGCAGTTTGAGGATGGTATGTCGGTGTGTACCAGCGCCCTCTCCTTGCTCCCACTGCATCGGGGGTCCTCCACGCGCTCCACCACAGGGAGTGCAGCTGTCGGAGGGGTCTCCGTCGTGGGGCACTCCACAGATTCTTGCCTGGACACAGGAGCTGACTCTTGGCCAGAAGAGGACTGACTCTCTGTGGGCTGCCTGAGAGAGAGCGTAGACAGAAGGGCTGCTCCTCGGTGGCGGACCTCACCCTCCAAGAAGCTGCACTTGGCCATCACGTAGGCCTCCCAGTCAGTGAGCTTGACCGTGGCCTGGCCAGACTTCTTGAGATGCAATTCCCGTACCAGGTGCTTCCACCAGCCGAGGAGGACCTCCGAAGTGTAGCCCAGGCTCTCCACCTTCTCTCTCCAAGCCGCCTGCTTCCACTTGGTGTCTCGATAGAGCCTGTGTCCCTTCCGCCAGAGGTACTCGTTCTCCCTCAGCCATTCCAGCACCTCATCCTCATGTTCCTGTTCGATGGAGTACTGCCTCCTCTCCCTATCGCGCGATTGCCTCTTCCTCCCTCTTGCAGGGCCTTCTGGGCCCTCATCAGAGGGGCTTTGAGGTTCTAGGGGCTGGTCTACCACACCACCACCACCAGCAGTTGCAACAACAGCAGCAGCAAAAGCAGCACCAGCAGCACCAGGAGCACCAGCAACACCAGCAGCACCAGTAGAGTAAGCACCAGCAGAAGCACCAGCACCAGGAGCAGCACCAGCAGAGTAAGCACCAGCAGAAGCACCAGCACCAGGAGTAGCACCAGCAGAAGCACCAGCACCAGCAGAGTCAGCCCGAGCAGCAGAAGCCCCAGCAGAAGCAGAGTCAGCGCCAGGGGGTGGGATGATGGCACTGTCCTTCTTGCCAGGGCTGGCAGCAGATGGCACAGGCTTCCTTCTCTTCCCCATGCTTGTTGGCTGGCTGGAACTGTGTCTGGCTGCAGGTCTTTCCTCTGAATGGTGACCTGCTTGCGAGCTGCATCCTTTTATATCCGCGGGGCTGATGCAATGCATCCTCCCTGCATGCGCAGTGAACGCTTTGCATCCACTAGGCATCCGCTCTGCATCCGCTCCTTCCGCTGCGCATCCGCTTCGCTGTGCTCCCCCGGAAGCCCTGCGGATGTACCATCCACTTCCATCCGCTTCCATCCGCTAGGCTTCCATGGAGCATCCGCTTTACATCCTCGCTACATTCTCTCCCCGTCTGTTCCTTTCCGTTGTTGTCCGCTCTGTTTATGCAAATTTGGGGCACTTTTGAGAGCGGATAACAACGGATGGAACATTTTCTCGTCCTCTGTGTCCTTTTTACATACTTTTTCCATCCATTGGCCGATGTGACAAGGCCTTTATCAACCAGGCAATGTCCTTGAAACAAAGTCTCAATTCTTTCTCAGCTTTGTCTGGTAAAGAAAAAACAGAATACTTCCAAGCCTCTAGTTGGCAGTGCTTCAAAGTTTCTTCAGCTTTCACTTTCCCCCTCTCCTTTTCCAGGCAAAATATAATCAGGATTAACTAAAAAAGAAAAAAAGTATTTAAAAAATAACTAAAAAGGAATCTCTAGCTTAACATGTTTTAGAATCAAAAAGGAGAAAAGAATAAATAACAAGAAGAAAAAGAAATCAGTCCAGTTTCAAAATATAAAATCATATATAAAAATTCAACAATGAAGAAAAAAAATTATTACTTTGACATCCTTTTTAAAAACTGCTGCTTAATCACTTCTGTCAAAATGTTTACAGATTCTTTCTTTTCTTTAGGGTGTCCTTTCAAGTCTTAAAATATATTTTAAAAAAGACTCTCACCAAACTGGCACATTCTCTCTTTCTGTTCCCTTCCGTCTCGGAGCTGTCCCAACTTCAGCAGCTTTAATGGCTGCCTCTCTGCTTCTGGCAAAAAGAGCTTCTCCTGGATCTACCAGGGACTTTGCGGTATCCCTGGGATCGACAGGATGCGCTCTTTACGATCGCCGTTTCTTCGGGACAGTTTAGATCCAATTGGACCGTCCAGGAGCAAAGATATTGGCAGTGATCTCAGACCTCCAAGATCACACGCTGTATCGTCACGACACCAGCTCCGCCCTCTCCCAAAAGAAACTAGCATTGTTGAAGTTATGGAAATTGAAAGATTAGAATTACACATGCCTATTTGTATTATTGTTACTGTTGCTTAAAAAAGACGTGACCCAGTCAATGCAATGTTCACAAAATATGTATATTTATATTGAAAAATAAAAAAAAAACTTATTTGAAAAAGTATATATCCCAATGCGGCTCTGGAGTGGGAAACAAATGGAGGCCTGTGGCCAGCATAAAACAGAGATCCTGAGTGGGACGTCAACAGAGGCCATGGGCTGGTATAGTAGTGGTAGACTATGAAGTGAGTATGACAGTGATGAACAAGGCAGCAGGAACAGCTGGCAGCATTAGATAGGCAGACAGCCAAAGGCCAGTGAAAAATACTTAAAGTCATCACTGAAGGAATGACTGTTAAGTGAGAGCAATCCATAGTGTTGGAAGATAAACAATATCTAGTTAGTGTCAGGCTCCAGAAACCAAGAAAGACATGTGCTGATTCTACCAAGCAGATTTCTTTATTGTTCCTCACTTATAGAGATGCTTGGTGGCAGGATGCATGGAAACAAAATTTAAATAAACAAACAAACAGAATCTTGTCAAACTGAAGCACCCTGCTGCCCACAACATGCGTAAACTATAAACAGAGAACTATTCGAGACTCTTTATTTCTCTTACACAAACTATCTGAACTAAACTGCCTCTTAGTTCTCTGGAGTGCTTCCTGTCACTCCTGAAAATCCAACCTACATGCTATCACAGTTAGATTAAGTAATATTTTAAAAGGATACCTTTGTTATGGCTGAAATATTCCACCAAACTCTCAATGGGATGGAATGCCCATTCCCTGCTTTCTTTTAAGAAAGTTATTGTTTCATTATATTTTAGCTTTTTATATATATATTTCTTTTTAACCTATTTATTACAGATAGTCCTCGCTTAACAACCAGTCATTTTATGTTCATTTAAAGTTACAGTGGCTGTAGAATGGGTGCTTTACAACCTATAAGCACCTTCAGCTGTCATAAATGGTCACACTGCCTCCCATAGTCACTGACTACTTGTCAGGGGAGTCAACTTTATGACTGTTTGCTGCCTACCGTGGTTACCTGACCACAATTTGCAATGGTTTTTTTGTCAGTTTCTAGCATTTTATGCTGATTTCTGATGAAAAGCACTCATTCAAATTAATGGATTGGCTTAACAACTAAATCCTTTACTTAATAACTTCAGTATTCGCTACTCGGCCTTTTGGCTAAGATCAGGTGTGTGTGTAGTATTTGTTTAACGACTGTTGCAAAAAAAAAAAAAAAAAGGTTGGAAACTTACTTCCGGTCATGGGAGTACCATGACTTACAATTGCAACAACTTATGACTGTAATTCTGAGCTCAATTATAGTTGTAAATCAAGGACTATGTGTATAGATTGTACATTGCCTTGAGTATCCCTTGTGGTAAGGGGAAGATTTATGAATATTTCTCATCAGTCAATTGAAAGGTGGTTCAGTTTCTTAGGAATGAAATGTTGAAATTAGCAAACAGTCCATTTTGCTCAAAAGTTTTTATAGCAGAATTAGAAGTGATACCATCTGTGTTCTCTCCATTTTCCTTCCAGCTAGGGGGCCTAGTTTTGCTGGGCATTGGTATTTGGGTGAAGGTAGATGGTGATTCCTTTGAGAAGATCCTTGGAGTTGCTGCACCACAAATGTTGCTTCTTCTCCATGTGGGTTACCTATGCATAACAGTTGGCAGCATCCTTTTCATCATGGGCTTTTTGGGATGCTGGGGAGCTGTGAAAGAAAACAGATGTCTCCTGCTGGTAGTAAGTAATTTGCAAAAAGATCTTGCCAAGGACCAAATGTGGGTGTTGTGAAGTTATTAAGCTGTATAGTTTACACATGGCTACTCTTATCTTGACTTAATATGTGCTCCTGGACCTTTTCTGCCTCCCAATTCTTTTGAATATTGATATGCCGGTAGAGTTGTAAAATAAATGTCCCAACTAACATTTATCATGAAAGGATCACCAGGCTCTTTTTCAAGCATTTTCGATTCCTATTTATTTTATGTAGCTGGACTGAAGTCAGTTCTCGATGTTGATATTACTCAAAAATTCCAGTTAGGTAGACAGGAATATTATTTTTTGTTCCTTAAAATTCTCTTAATATATTAATAGATGGTGCAAAGAATTATTCTACTTAGATTCTTTATCAGCAAAAGACTGATGAAAGGTTAAAGGAATTGTAGATAGGTCCCAATGATATATCTTTATATGTTCTTTAAAGACATAAGTGCTTTCAAATTCAAAATGCTGCACAGCCCTAGTATTGGATGCTATTTGACATTTGAAATAACCTGTCAGCCCTTTAAGGCAGATGAGAAAACAAGTATCACAAACAATAGATTACTTTATTGAAATAGGCTTTAATAATAGAATCTTGAAAGCCTAACATAGTTTCTCAAGCAAGTCAGGGCAGACTAATCTTGAATTTCTTGATCATGATATCAGACATCATTATAAAGCACCTGAGAAATATCTTAAAATCCATCTCTTTATAAAGCCTACCCAGTTCAGAAACCGCTTAGTTAAATGATCTGGCTGCTTCATTCTGTCAAATAGGCTGTTCCTTATATGTGGTGTGGGGACAGTCTCAGGCCACTTCACTTTTGGCAAGATGTTGACTTCCATCCATCTCCCTTATAATCCACATGGACATAATTTATATCGATATAAGTACAGTATACCAAAAAATGGGCTGCTCTATGGGCATTATTAACACTATGAGAACAAACTCAACAAAAGAAAGAATAGCATATCTTATCTACTCACTGTGGTGTGTCTGTTTCTCTTTGTCTCAACTAAAAGCAATTATATGGTGCAATATCAAATCTTTCCATTTAAAAACATTGGAAAGTAACTTTATTTAGATTTTGCCTAAACCCTGGGCCTCCTGTAATCCTTAACTAGCATTTTTGAGCTTTGGCTTTGCTAGTAGTAAACAGCACATTTCTCTGTTTCCAGTTTTTTGCAGTTATACTGGTAATCTTCACAGCAGAAGTGGTATGTGCTGTTGTGGTGCTGATTTTCTCCACTGTGGTAAGTCATGGCTAACAATCACCCCCCCCACACACACACACCATTTTTCCATAGGCTACTCAGTACCCATCCTACTAGGATATGTGGTGTAGTATAGTCCAATAGGTCTAAAGAACACCAAATTTAGACAGGCTGATTTAAATATGTTGATGGCACAGTTCATCCAACTGTAGTGAAATATGTTGAACAGCTGATAAGGTAGATGACACTTTAAACAATATTATTTGGAAATGAAGTGACAAATTGTAATGTTATCATTTACCATGAATATGTCTCTTGACTCCAGACATCTATATTTGTTGAACACTTGAAAAACTGGGCCATGAAGACTTTAACAGAAGACTATGGGAGGCAAGAAGACCTCACAGCCATTTGGGACACTACAATGAAACAGGTAATTCAGCTGCAAAAATCAGTTTTATAAAATCATAGAATCATAGGGGCTGGAAGGGACCTTGGAGGTTTTCTAGTCCAATCCCATGCCCAAAGCAGGAGTCCTCATACCACCCTAGACAAATTAATGGTCAATCTTCTCTTGAAACCCTCCAGCAAATGGAGCACTCAAAGCTCTGGGAGGCAAGTTTTTCCACTGACTAATTGTTTTCCTGTCAGGAAATTCCTCCTTAGTTCAGATTGGATCTCTCTCTAAGGAGCATCTTGGAGCACCGGAAAACTATCAGAGGACTGGAAAAGAACTGATATAGTTCCCATCTTCAAAAAAAAGAAAAGAAAGAAAGAAAGAAAGAAAGAAAGAAAGAAAGAAAGAAAGAAA
>BLBF01000021.1:33123016-33333974 GCA_015471245.1 Laticauda colubrina | reverse complement strand
AAAGAAAGAAAGAAAGAAAGAAAGAAAGAAAGAAAGAAAGAAAGAAAGAAAGAAAGAAAGAAAGAAAGGAAGGAAGGAAGGAAGGAAAAAAATGGAAAGAGGGACACATAACTAAGGCAGAACACCAGCATATAGTCTGAATCTGCAAAGTCAGGAAAGCTAAGGCTCAGAATGAGCATTTACAACAAATGTCAAAAATAATTTTTAAAAAGTTTCTTTCAATATATGAAAAAAACAAGAAAAAAGTCAAGGAAAAAACTTAGTTCATGAATGGGAGATGATAAGAAGGTGATAGGCAGCAAGGAGAAAGCAGAACTACGAAATTCATTCTTTGCATCTGTCTTCACAGAAAAGAAAAAAAATAGCCCAACCTACCAAAAGCAGAATCCTAAAAGACAGACTAGGAATAAAAGTTAAAATAGACAAGAAATGGTAAGACAGCATTTATTCACCCTATATAAGTTCAAATCACCAGGATCAGATTACATCCCTGAGTTCTAAAGGAGCTGACAGACAAAGATTCTAAAGGAGCTGACAAACAAGATATTTCAAAGATCCTGGAGCCAAAGGACAAGAAAAGAACTGATGTGTTTCCATTAAAAAAAAAAAAAGGGGGGGGGGGTGGATCCAGGAAACTACAGATCAATCAGCTTGACATCAATTCCTGGAAAAATCCTGGGAAAAAAAAAACTCCAAGCAGCAGATTTGTGATCCATGAACAAGGTGATTAATAGAAGCTTGCATCAGTTTTTTAAAAAACAGATGATGCAAAAAAAACAACAACAAACCTGTCTGTCTTTTTTGATAAAGTGACTAAATTAATGAATCGAGGAAATGTTGTGGATATACTTGGACTTCAGTAAGCTGTTTGACAAAGTAGAGTATAGCGTACTATAATAGTATAGTATGCTATACTAGTATAGCATACTATACTAGAGTATAGTATCTTTTGGAAAGATAAAACAATGTGGGACAGACATTATCCCCATCAGATGGATTTACAACCAGGTACCAATCACACTCAGCATGTAGTCCTCAATAGAACAACTTCTACATGGAGGGAAACATGCAGTGCAGTATCTCAAGGTTCTGTCTTATGCCCAGTGCTCTTCAATGTCTTCATAAATGATCTCTCAATTTTATATTCACATTTGAAATCACACAGTTACTGCTGAAAATTAACTTGTGATAATATAATGCCAGCACTCAAATGACTATCTGGCATGACATTGCAAACGTGTTAGTTTGCCTTCCACTTTAACTCGAATAAATTCTAAGTTTGATTCATTTTGTTCAAATACAGTTGCATTTTAAACAAACACCAGGGTATTTGTGGGGAAAGTATCTTTTTTCATTTATGATTTAATTTGTACTTGCCTCTAGGCTGTTCTGTTTTAATATCTGTATGCATCAGTAAAGTGCAAGAAGTGCAAGAAAGACTGAGAAAATATAATGAATTGTATATGTGCTGTAATCTGAAGAACCAACTGAATAACAAAGTAAAGGCCAGGTCACATCGGCCGATGGATGCAAAACGTATGTAAAAAGGACACAGCGGACGAGCAAATTTTCCATCCGTTGTTATCCGCTCTCAAAAGTGCCCCAAATTTGCATAAAGAGAATGGAAAAGAACGGACAGGGGGAGAACGTAGTGCAGATGTAAAATGGATGCTCAATGGAAGCCTAGCGGATGAAAGCAGATGGAAGCGGATGGCACGTCCGCAGGGCTTCCAGGGGAACATAGCAAAGCGGACGCGTAGCAGAAAGAGCGGATGTGTAGCGGATGAAGCGGATGCAGAGCAGATGCGTAGCGGATGCAGAGCGGATGACGCGGATGCGTAGCGGATGCCTAGCGGATCACTGCGCATGCGGGGAGGATGCATTGAGTCAGCCCCACAAATATAAAAGGAGGCAGCTCGCAAGCAGGTCACCATTCAGAGGAAATACCTGCTGCCAGACACATCTTCATCACAGACATCTTCATCACAGACATCTTCATCATGGGGAAGAAGAGGAAGCCTGTGCCATCTTCTGCCAGCCCTGGCAAAAGGGATAGATCCACCATCCCACCCCCTGGCGCTGACCCTGCTGCTGCTGCTGCTTCTGCTGCTGCTGCTGCTGCTTCTTCTACTGCTGGTGCTGACTCTGCTGGTGCTTCTGCTGGTGCTGCTCCTGGTGCTGGTGTTTCTGCTGGTGCTGACTCTGCTGGTGCTTCTTTCTGCTTCTCCTGCTGCTTCTCCTGCTACTGCTGTGGTGGACCAGCCCCAAAGCCCTGAAAGCCCTGATGATGAAGGCCCTGCCAGAGGGAGGAAGAGGCAAGGCAAGGAGAAGGAGAAGGGAGAGAGGAAGCAGTACTCCATCACAGAGGAGCATGAGGAGGAGGTGCTGGAGTGGCTGAGGGAGAACGAGTATATGTGGAGGAAAGGCCACAGGCTCTATCGAGACACCAAGCGGAAGCAGGCGGCTTGGAGACAGAAGGTGGAGAGCCTGGGCTACACTTCAGATGTCCTCCTCGGGTGATGGAAGCATATGCACACCTGGTACGGGAAGCTGCACCTGAAGAAGTCTGGCCAGGCCGCGGTCAAGCTCACTGACCGGGAGACTTATGTCATGACAAAGTGCAGCTTCCAGAGGGTGAGGTCCGCCACCGAGGAGCAGCCCCTCTGTCTACTCTCACTCTCAGGCATCCCACAGACAGCCAGTCCTCTTCTGGCCAGGAGACAGCGACCGTGTCCGGGCAGGTGTCCACAGAACGCCCCGCCACAGAGACCCCCCTGACAGCTGCACACGCTGTGCCGGAGGACGTGGAGGATTCTCTCACACACATGGAGAAGAAGTAGCAGCGCAGATCTCCTCTCTCAGCTGGTACACTTTGAAATTCCATCCTCAAACTGCAAGCCCTTCCTCACCTACGTGACCCAGACCCTCATGGACATGCCCGAGCCCCAGTACCAGGTGATGAAGGAGAGGATCAGGGCGCTGCTGCAACACCCTCCAGGCCCAGCTGAACTTGTTCCCACCCAGTCCAGGTCTGCTCCTCCACCCCAGCCGATGTCACAGTCCTTCCAAGGCTTTCAACAGCCCCTCTCCTATCAAGGCTATGGCCACCAGGAGTTCCAGCAGCACAGGCAGCCCTTCTCAGTCCAGGCACAGGTTCCTCGAACGCCATAGGTACCACCGATGCCACTGATACCACCGATGCCACAGACGCCACAGATGCCACTGACACCACAGATGCCACCAATGCCACAGATGCCACCGATGCCACAGATGTTTCCTCGCACGCCACAGATGCCTCACCTTGCCCAGCTGCACACCAGACATCCCCACTACACTCCTCCTTCCTCCACCCCACAGCCAAGCCCGGCCTCAGAACATCTGTCATCGGTCCTGTGCCTGACATCCCACGTCCTGGATGAAGGGCCTCTCAACCTCACAGGACTCAGCCAGCTTTCTGAGAGCTTCCTGAACGGACCATCTCCTGTTGTCCTCTCGGGGCCAGCCACCCCAATGGCGCCTCAGACCAGCACTCCAGCCACTGCCACCTCCACAGCCCGTCCCCTTTACACCTAAGACATGGACATGCCTCAGAGTGACTGAGAACATTGCCAGAGACTGAGTTGTTACTGGTTGACTTTATCATTGCTTGGGACACTTTTCTTGGTTCCTTTTGCTTTTTAAATAAAGTCCTACACTTTACTGTTATTAATAAAGGTTTTCTTTGCTTCACACACTTGGTTCATTTATTTTACTTAATAAAGTCTTGGTGGAAAGTTTTAGAAAATGGTTAAGTCTTTGCATGCTTATGGGATGGGCAGGGATACCTGTGGGATGGGTAATAGCTGTGGGATGGGCAGGGATACCTGTGGAATGGGTAATAGCTGTGGGATGGGTAATAGCTGTGGGATAGATAAGCCTCCAGTACAAGCATAGTGGGACTGTATGGTCCACCCTCCCATCTGCCACACCTATGGCCCTTTATTATCAATAGCAATTTAATCATTGATCCACACATTTCAACATAAACAAAACTCTTTATTAATGCCGTATTCATTGTAAGGCCATTCAACATACATGGCACAATCTCATCAGTGTGATGAGACAGTCTCAAGGAAGCATCCATTAAGCATCTACCATCCTGTCTTGCCACTCCACTGCTCGAGCTGGGGAGTTGCACCAGTGTTTCAGGAGGTTGCACTGCTTCTTCCCTTCACGTGAAGCTCTGTTGGGGCCTGGTACATCCACAGTGTCTATCAGGTTTAGTCCTAGCCTCCATTCCCCAGGCTCCATGTCCCCATTGTCTTGTTGGAGGTCCACAAGCCTGTTCTGCAACACTGGGTAGTGGATGCGCATGAGATTGTGCAGGATGCAGCAAGCTTCTACGATGCTCCTCACGGTCTCTGGGTGATGCTGCATGGTGGTGAGAAATACCTGGAACCTGTTGGCCAGGATGCCAAAGGTGTTCTCCACCACCTGCCTTGCCCTGGACAGCCTGTAGTTGCAGATCCTCTCTTCACGGGTGAGGCATCTGGAAGTGTAGGGCTTCATGAGGTAGGTTCTGAGGGAGAAGGCGTCATCACCTACAATGAAGTAGGGCACATCTCTTGTGTTGTTGGGCAGGGGGTCTGGATCTGGGAAACCCATGATGAGGTTGCGTTCCCGCCCCTCCTTGAGGTTACTGGCGTTGTATATCTGGGCATCTGAAGCTGACCCGTTGCCTGAAGCATCGATGTACATGAACTTGTAGTCAGCATCGACCATGGCGAAGAGGATGATGCTGAAGAAGCCCTTGTAGTTGAAATAAGTGGAGCCTGACTTGACTGGAGCTTTGCAGGCCACATGCTTGCCATCTATGGCTCCAACGGTGTGGCGGAAGTTCCACCTCTGATACCACTGCTCTGCAAGTTTCCTCCAGCCTTCTTCAGTGGAGGGACACTGGAGGAGCTCCTGCAGGTATTCTTTGATGATGGCCTGCACCACTTCTCTGACCACAATGCTGATGGTGTTGTGTGGCAGCCTCCAGGCGTACTGCATGTTTCTGTACATGGTCCCGGAGGCCAGGTGGCGCAGAGTCAGTGCCACTTTCAGTCCAGGGTCCAGGCTGGGATGGAAGTTGGTGTTTGCCTTGGTCAACCTGGGTCTCAAGACGCTCCACAATTTCATCAAACATGGCTGGCGGCATCCTCATGAAGTTCTGGAATGCACGAGTGTCTTCATTCCTCAGCTCCACCATCAGCTTGTCATACAGTCCAAACTCCGCTCTTCTCCCGATCCATCGTCGGACCCAGACACTTCTTGGCCGCCTCCTTTTCTTCCCGTAGAAAAGGTGAAAGAGCCTGTAGAGGGCTTGGTTCTGGTGTTGAATGATGGCGGCTACCAAAAGGAGCGTGCAATGATACATGGTGGAGAAGAATGGATGCTGTGGAAGAGCAAGAGCAAGGCTGAAGTGGTCTGCACACCAGGGCTGCTGGACTGAAAGTGAGATCCAGGTGATTTCCTCCCCCTTTTTTTTAGGAAATGTCGGTTTTCCGCTAGGTGTCCTTCCGCATACTCCAGGCATCCTCCAGACATCCTAAATATCCGAGATACGTCCCCTATATGAATGTTTTTTTCCATTTTAATGCTTTATATACGAGCTGAATCCGCTTTCATCCTTTCTACGTCCGTGCTACTAATGCTGTGTGTCCATTCCATGTCCGTTTCGCTTCCTCTCTGTGTCCGTTTTCCGCTGGAGCGGATGTGAGTTGCGCAGATGCACAGCGGATGCCTAGCGGATATAGCGGACGTGCAACGGATGATGACATATGTATAACGGATGTTCCTCATATTCATAGCGGATGTAGAACGGACGTGTTGGATACTTCATCTGCTCAAAAAGTTTTGTGCAGCTCAGAACTTTTTGAGTGGATGAAATCTCAGTAAACGGATGCTGGACGGAAAGAGAGTATGAAAAACGTATGCAGTGAGTACACAACGGATGCATCGCGTTTTCCAACGGATGGCAAGCTTTTTTTAACGTTTTACATCCTCTTTGCATCCGTTGGTGCAGTGTGACAGGGGCTTAACAAAAAGAGTTAAAAGGGACCTTGAAAGTTATCTAATCCAACCCCTGTCTGAGATCTTGTCTGTCAGCTCCTTTAGAACTCAGGGATGTAATCCATCTGATCCTGGTGATTTGAACTAATATAGGGTGAATAGATGCCGTCTTACCATTTCTTGTCTATTTTAACAACCACTTGCTATCATGTCTCCCATAATCCTTCTTTTAACTAGACTATACATACCCAATTCCTGCAACAGTTGTTAATATGTTTTAGCCTCCAGCCCCCTAATCATCTTTGCTGCTCTTCTCTGTACTCCTTCCAAAATATCAACATATTTTTTATATTGTGGTGACCAAAAATGGATGCAGTATTCCAAGTATGGCTGCACTAAGTGGTACTACTACTTCACCTGATCTCGATTCTATCCCTCTATTACCTCCAGAAAAATCTTGGAATATGGTTTGCTTAGATTGTAAGACATTAAGCATAATGAATTGGGTAAAATAAATCTCCAAATGTATGTATCTTGTTTGTAGTGTGTTATTTATCGTAATATTAAAAGCTCCCATTGGTACTGAATTTATATCT
The DNA here is from genome assembly GCA_015471245.1 of Laticauda colubrina. Lineage (NCBI taxonomy): Eukaryota > Metazoa > Chordata > Lepidosauria > Squamata > Elapidae > Laticauda > Laticauda colubrina. The sequence continues at coordinate 33,327,342 of BLBF01000021.1, read as the reverse complement.
TAGCAGCTTTCGGATAATCAATATTTTCTGGCTGTTTCCCTGTCTTTTGGCAACTGTAAACCCTATGCATCTTCATATTCTAGATGAAATGCTGTGGATTCAACAACTATGCAGATTTCAACAGTTCCTACTTTTATCAAACTCATAAGAAATATCCTTCTCTTTGCTGCCTATCCAGCAAAGAATGCCAACAATTTGAAATTGACCATAACAAGCAGGTAACTTTGTTTCCCAAAGAATCACAAAAAGGCTGGTTGCTTTTCAGGTTTGTGACAGGGATTACTCTTAAGAAAACCAAAAGCAGTCCATCAAATTTGGTAGAGGAAATGACACCCCACCAGTTTGTAGGTAAAATCTAGCTAATTGAGGGCCACCAAACTTTTCATCCCCAAACCATTCTAATCCCAATTCAAAGACTACTTGATATTGTGCAAGGCAACTCTGATCATTTCAGTTCCTGCTAAGATTCAAGACACTGCAAAAAAAATGTTTTTTTTAATAACTGCTTAATTTGGCCCAATAGCCAAGCACACAGAACTGCCATCTAGTCAGTGTTCAGTTCTTGACCTATTATTGACTGCATTGCTCTTTGCACTGTTAGCTTAACCTCAAAACATCCATCCCCTCTGTTTGAAGAAATTAAAGAAAAACAACTAAATTACATCAGTCCCCTTCAAAGTAAATAAGTGGTTAGAATCACTCCATTTGGACCCCATAAGTCAGTCAAACCAGAATATCATCACGACAAAGAAACATTTGAGTGGAAATTGGAGCTCTCCTCCACCAGAAAAGCAAGCTATTTGAACCATAGCATTTTCTGCCTCACTAAAGCTATTCCTGAATTACAGGAAACATGTGAACCAAGGATTGCTTTCATAAACCATCATCCAATCAGTGGGAGGGAGTTATTGCCATCCCTATTGGATCTACCTCTACACTTAAAAGTCCCTTAAATAAATGAAAATAGGCATTTTCTTTGGTTACTGCATGAGGACTGAAATAATACATTAATAACTGAAAGCAACATTTGTATCTGAAAGCAACATGATTCTATATAAAAACTGACATCATATGTGTGTTACAATTGGTGGGTGGTGGAAAAACATTGCCAGATGCTTCAGAACAGAATAGTCAAGATCAGATTTGGCAGGGATGGGATCTGACCGGTATAACTACCAGTTCTGTTGCTCTGCATCACATGCACATGCGTGAGTCACGTGAGTGCAATTTACGACCTGCTAAGCTGCCCGGACATCTGAGCAGCACTGTGTGCGGTGCACAGCCGTTGGAAAAGCCCTTTTTTCCTTTTTCAACCACAGCTGTGCCACACAAAGCAGCTGAGGTTGAAAAAGCAGGAAATAAAGGTCAGGTAAGAGCCCGGGTGGGCAGGTGGGCCAAAAGAGCAGCAGACATAGAACCAGTTCTATGTCTGCTGCTCTTCAGAGCAACTGGTTCTATAGAAGTGGACAGAACCGGTAGAATCCCATCCCTGAGAGGTGGTATTCAGCAGGTTCTGGTCAGTTCTGGAGAACAAGTAGCAGAAATTTTGAGTAGTTTGGAGAACTGGCAAATACCACCTCTGACTGGAGATTAGTATCCTTCCCCTGCCACACCCACCAAGCCACGCTTACAGAACTGGCAGTAAAAAAAATTGAATCCCACTATTGACCCTGATATCTACCCCACAGATTGCTTTCTTTGCAGACATGTATTTCAGAGGTGTATATGATTCATTATCCCCCCTCCCCCAGAATTATTTGCAAGTGGATAGTCATATAAAATGAATGAATGATGTATTTGCAGTAAAATTTGGGGGAGGTAATTGTCCTCCTATATTGCATGTATAGTTCTTTTTTCTAGCCAAGCAAGCAAGGAAAAATTTTTACTAATCTGTTTACTGTTTGGCAAGATTAGCATATATTAAACAACCTTTTTTTAAAAAATGCAGAAACTTTCTAAAGTCAAGCAAACCTTTGTCTCCAAGCTTGATGCCTGTTATGATGTGTACAAAATAACCCTTGAGTAACAAGGATATGCACATGGAAATGTTCATGAGAATAGTTATGAATAATTATCCAGCCGCATACAGATACACTAAATTGAGTTAAAGTTTATTTCAAGAAATAGCATAATAAACGGTCCAGGTCATATACTTTTAACAATCCAAAGAATATCCAATTACAAAGTCTTCTTACCAGTTGCCTTTGTCATTTACAGTAAACAAAGATATCAAAGTATAAGCACAGCAAAGAATCTTAGACAGCAACAGAATGTCAGAGATACAGAATGTCAGAGATACAGAATGTCAGATAGAGCAAACTATGATCTCTAGCTCCCTCTTATGGCAATCTGCAATACAATCAACCAATCAGAACACAGTACAAATCAATACAGTGATTTTGTCTTAAAGCTACAAAACATACATTATACAGTATACAACTAATACAGTATATTGCCAACCCAACTAATTGGTGGACAGATTCCTAACAATGCCTAATGACAAGAAGTAAAAATATTTTGATAGAATGATGCTAATGCATGTGCTTTTTAAATAAAAGTGTCTGATTTTTTTCTACAATACATCCTCCTTTATTGGAGTCCCAAGAAATTTAATAAATTGGCAAAATGATCCAGGACTCTTGTATCAATACTAATACTGATATTAAGAGATTTCAGTAACATAGAAAAGTGATAACAAATTATCTCCACTACATCACATATCTTCGTCTTTCAGGGCTGCTTGTTTGAATTTGAGATGTTTCTGAACCACAATGGGAAGATCGTCGGAGGAGTGGCTCTAGCAGTTGGGATGGTTGAGGTAGGCTTACATAGGCTCATTCTCCTGATCTCAAGATTCATGATGTTGTTTACATAGACCCAAGAATCTGCTTTTCAAAAGTATTTTTTGATTAAATTTATTGCAAAAGGCCAGATAACGTCAAAATCTGAATGTCACTAGCAGATTTAAAATTATATTCCACGTGGTTTATTTATTTATTTATTTTTAAGTTTATTTGCTGCCCATCTCAACCACAAGGTGACTCTGGGCAACTTATACAACAATATGTATACAACAAGAGTAAAATACTTCAAATATGAATTATCAGGTATAAATAAAGCTAAAAGATGGGGAAGGGAGTAGGCTGAGCAGGTGAATACGTTATTAATCAATTAACCACCTCCAGTGTGATAGTCCCCTTGGGCCCCAGGCTAATTGACAGAATGACATTTTCAGGCTCTTGCAGAAGGTCAGGAAGGTGAGAGCTGACCTCATTTGGGGGCAAGATGTTCCAAAGGACAGGAGAAGCAATAGGAGGTTTCCTGTCCATCACAGCAAAATATTTCCACTTATATCCTGGTTTTCAGAGATATATCAGTATGCTGGTTTGGGTTAATTTGCAGAAGTTGCTGTCTCTTTTCTATAGTGGCATTGATAAATAGATTCAGAAAAACCATATCTAAAAGCAAATAAATCTTCCAACTTCAGGCAAAAGTCATATAAGTCACTCACCTATATCATTTGTAGATGTTGCCTAGATATTATCAGACTACACTGTTATAGAAAATGAGTCAAAGTTTTACTGCATATTTTTCTCCAAAATGTTATCATAATCCTTCTGAAATCTAAAAAAAGAATAATTGAATAAGTTCTCAAAGTTTTTAGGACATTTTAAGTCCATTTTACATCAGAGGGTGTGTAAGATTAGTAAAGTAGTGTGCAATCTGTTTATATCAATCTTATTTCACTTTTTCTTTTCTTTTGTAGATGGCTGCTATGGTTGTCTCCTTGATCCTCTATTTTCATATAGGTACAAAGGTCTGAAGCAAAATGCCTTATCTTGGCCTGATCAAGCACCAGCCAAGTCAATCTCTCTGCCTTTGGTGAAGAGACAGGACAATTGTCCTTGTTCATAAATGGAAAAAAGCAGTATCTTTCAGTGGTTCTGTATAGCTATAGAGCTGGCACATCTTGAACCATTTTGATAATGGTATTAAGTGATCATTAATATCTCCTTACTATTATAAATGGTATAATAGTTAGACATGCCAAGAAAATAAATTGGCCTTACCTACTACTATTTGTTCTATGTGGTGGGAAGCCCAGGAAATTTTTAGAAGGAACATTTACTTTGAAAAACAACATTAATTATGTTTGAATGTTATTTGTAAGGATATGTGCGCAAGGCTTAGCAGACCTGATGAAAATGCACACAGGGAAACAGTATCATTCCTAAAGCAGATCAACAATGCAGCTATATAAAGTATCTGTAATTCCCTTATACATTATATACAATGTTGATGCAAACTTTTACTACTCAGTGATTTTTTATTCTGAAAGACAAAATATACTGTAACTTCAAATTAAAGAAACATGTGCTATACTTTTTATATGTCACTTGGTGATTAATCTTTAGGAGTTATTTTGATTTCATGATGTAACTAAGATTTCAGAGTTTGATTTAAGTAACAAAAATATTAGCTAATGCTATATTAGATGAATTAGTAGACAATTTTAATTAATTAATTAAAATTCATTTAATTAATGAAGCCATGAACTAGGAGGTTTATTTTTTTATAAAAGGGAATGAAAAAAGGAAAATGAACTTTATTATTATGGTCTGTTGCAAGTCAGCCAAATATTTAGACTGGATTTGGCATTTCTATCCATCTATCAAGTCCTTCCCAAGAACTGGAATAGGCTGATATTATTGTTTGATGATGTTGAAGGCATCATCACAGGATATGTTGTTCTCTATAAAGCTGTCTTTTGCAATTTATTATTGTTGTTGTTTTTGTTATTATTATTATTTATTAGATTTCATATAGCTGCCCACTCCAATTGATTCTGGGCAACTTATAGAATATAATTTATAATTAAAACAAATAAAAACATAAACAAAATAAAACAAGATAACCAGAAATAAAATCAACCATTACAACCAAGCATAATTAATCATGATTATAACAAAAATTGGTTAATTGCTAAGTTTATCTAATATACTAATTAAATATCTCATCATGGAGCATTTTTGTATCAGTCTGTTTAGTCCCTTAACAAGTAATATGAATTTGAAAGTAAAGATCCACAAAGAATACATAGAGAATACCAGAAGTTGAATCAGTGCTCACTCTTTCTGTTTTGCTAATTAGCAAAATCTCTATCCTTCCCCTAAATTATTACCAGTTATATATAAAATTTATCTCAATCCTATTTGACACAAATAAGGCTAATGCCTTCATCCCATCCACAGTACCTGTATTTTTACTTTATAGGAGTTGGCAACATGCTGATTGGCTGGTGGACATGATTGGTCAAAGATAAGTGTCCTGGGTGAATCATTTGTGGCCACACAGTGGGAGGGAGAGAGGACGGGGATCAGCGGCAATGGCAATTGCCACCTTACGCTTGCTTGTGCTTTGCTATGTAGTGACAGACTGCCATGAACTGTGGGGAGAAGAGGGGAATGCTTCAGGAAATGAAAATAAATGCTGTATCTCTTTGAGACAGTCTCAAGGTCACCCAGCTGGAAGGAGGGGGCTGCATACCAAACTATGCTTGAACTGACCATTAGGAAAACATCTTGCCTGAACTGGATTGGTTACACTGGAGGTAACAATAAGAAACAGTTTGGGAGGGTTGGAAGGGACCTTGTAAGTCATCTAGTACAACCCCCTACCAAGCAGAAAACCCTGTACCATTTCTGATAGGTGGCAGTCCAGTCTCTTCTTGAAAGCTTCCAGTGATGAAGCTCCCACAACTTCTATTCCATTGATTGATTGTTCTCACTGTCAGAAAATTTTTCCTTATTTCCAGGTTGAATCTCTCCTTGTTCAGTTTCCATCCATTATTCCTTGTCTGGCCTTCAGGTGTCTTGGAAAATAGCTTGACCCCTTCCTTTCTGTGGCAGACCCTCAAGTATTGGAACACTGCTGTCATGTCTCCCCTGGTCCTTCTCTTCACGAGACATACCCAGTTCTTGTTACTGTTCTTCATATGATTTAGTTTCCAATCCTGTAATTATCCTGGCTGATTTTCTCTGCATTTTTTCCAGAGTCTCGACATATTTTTTTTTCCCCAAATTTTTTTTATTGATTTTTAAAAAACAAACATATACAAACAAAACACATAACATAAAAACATAAAACATCTTTTTTGAAAGCAGCTTGATCCTGGCTCACATCTCTTCATACAGACATAAATTCAAGTTCATGCTCACTTTTATATACTATTCCATATCTTATTACCATTCCACATTTTCTATATAGATTCTCCCCTCTTTTCACTCTCTTAATTCTATTTTATTGATTTCATATCAATTTAAATCATTATAGTTATATCCTTTGTCTGTCCTGTTTCAGCTGTCTATTATCTTTTCTCATTAACACAAAATTTCTCCTGTAATAACTGATTGGAGTATGGCACTTTTATATCTTTCCCCTAAATTTAACACTTAAAATAATACATAACTTTCATTCGGATTCTGCTTAGTACATTCTGAAGCTACACACCATATTTAAAAAAAGAAAAAATTGTAAATATATAATATAATTAAAACAACAATCCATACCAATTGAACTCTATCGTTAAAATTAATATTCATTTAAATCTTCAACATTTTATACATCCCTTTTCAAATAAGTATCATGCTTCTATGGGAACACTTATAAATTTTGCATAGTTACTTCCCCCCCATTTCACTTATATTTTAAGACATTATGTACTTAAAATGTTCCCATTCCTTCTTTATTCAGTTCTCTCATATTTCATTTCATTTATTTTATTCAAAAAAGAAAAATTTTTCATTAAATTACATTGAATATTTTATTCCATTTTATAATCATATGTTGTTTCAAATTTTCTAATATTATTTCTAATACAAATACAATAATACAGTCTTTTGTACTTTTGCAGAATCTCTTTTTCAGTTATATTTTTACCCATTATCTCTAAATAAATCCTGTTTCTTTACATCTTGTTTCAAACCTTTGTAGCTTCTCTTCCCTTCCTTCCTCCCTTGTTTCCCCACTCTACCCTTTTTACCCCCTTGTCTCTTCATCTTCATTTCTCTCTTCTGTATTCCTCTTTTCTGTTGCTTTCTAACATTATATCTACTTTTCAGCTTATTTTTCCCTTTTCTGTTTGTTTTTTTGAGTCTTAAATTCTCCATTCTCTTCGCCCCCTTTCCCCTTTCTTCCCCAGATAAAGTTACTTGTTCATTAAAGATGGCTTCTTCTTTATCCCAATCTTCTTGTTCTTGTAGTTTCTCATAAATAGAAATCGCCATTTCTAAAAAATGAAAAACGGAGCCAAAAGAGCCCTTCCCTTCTTGTTCCTTTTCTTTATGTTTTTTGAATTCCATTTTCAGTTCATCCACCAGTGATGCCATTGTAAAAAAATTTTAAACAACCACCCAACTGTTTTTAATCCTTCAAATATTGTTTCCAAGAGTCCCAAAGTCACTAACTAGTCCAAATACACACAAGCTGTTTTGTTTTAACACTTTCTTCTTTTTTCACTTTCTCTTCCTGGGGTTGCAGTTCAGTTACAAAGTTCCAATTAAAATGTATCTTTTGGAAGTCTTGTTACAATTTAGTTTTAATCTTTTAGATTCCAAGCAGTCTCCTCCAGCCAAATCTTACTCTTATTCTTTTCCTCTCCCTTTCCACTTACAGCAAAGAAAAAAAAAGTTTTTTCAGTGATCAGAAATCTTTATTGTCCCCTTGGCTTTAATTTTCCAGTTTAATTACCTGCTGATGCCAAAGCTGGTTTTTTCGATTTCTCATTCATCTGCTGTCACCATAAGGAAGGAGAGTGAGAAAAAATAAACTTTCCCTTTTCACTTTCATTCGCTGCCTCTAGATCTTCTTTGGGAACGATGTATCTTTTTATAAAATTTAGATTCCAGGAAGTCTTGAATGTTGCTTCTTATCCCGGTCAGCCAAAACTTTCACCTCTTAGCTTCCTCCTGCACATTCTTTTCCACATGAGTGCTTCTTTGTGACATCCATTTCTGACCACTGCTCTTACCTTCGGAAAAGGGAGTTAAGCCATCTGGGGAGAGGAGATGCGGCTCCTCTCAAACCCTACCGGGTCTCCCCTATCTTCAGCCACCTTTACGGGGTTGCTTTAGCCCCAAAGCCGGCTGGCTCGGGGCACTCCAGCGGCGAGTGCAAGCAGAAACCGCGCACGATCGCAGATTCCTGCTGCCGCCGAAGCCCTGCAAACCGGAAGTCCTCAACATCTTTTTTATAGTGTGGTGACCAAAACTGGATGCAGTATTCTAGGTGTGGTCTTACTAAGGATTTATAGAGTGGTATTTGTACATCACTTGATTTTGATTGTATCCCTCTGTTAATGCAGCTTAGGATTGCATTGACTTTTTTGGCGGCTGCTGCATACTGTTGGCTCATATTTAGCTAGTTGCCAATGAAGACTCAAAATATCCCTCTCATAGTTGCTTCTATTAAGCCTAGTCTCACCCAGTCTATATGCGTACTTTTGGTTTTTCTTGCCTGTGGTTTTTCTTGCCTAACTTTGCAGAATTGCAGAATTTTCTCTACACTGAATTTCATTTTGTTAAATGGGGCCTAGTGTTCAAGTCTGTCAAGGTCCACCTGGATCTTGAGCCTATCTTCTAGGGTGCTAGCTATTCCTGCCAGATTAGTATCACCTGCAAATTTGGTGAAGATCAAACAGAGCTGGAAGGCGGGGAAGAATTTGTGACAGGAGTGAAGAACAACTGCAAAAGCCCTGACTGGAGAGAGGAGCTGAGGCTCCTCCCACCTGGAAGAGAAACCGGCAAACCACAGCTGAATTTGGCGCCTGCCCTAAGACAGCCTCATAGAAGCCAGTACCACTGTCCTGATCCCCTGAGAGATGGAGTAAGTCTCCCATGGTGGGGGATTGACCCCAATGGTCATTTGGCATCAGAAAATTGGAAGAACCACTGGTAGGGGTGACCATCAGTGGATCCAGGCCCAAGCCAGGAGGGCAGCACAACCTGTGGCAAGCCTGAAGAGGGCTCCCAATGTGACAATCAACCAGAGGGTAGAACTCATCAAAGAAATGCTTTCCTCAGTACAGATAAAGGGTAGGGAAAGAAGAGCTAAATGCCAGGCATAGTACATCTAAGGCTCATTATCAAATCAATAACATGAAAAATGAAATTTGAGAATCTTGTAAATTGTGAGGAGAATAAGAGCTCTTTGACAAAGTATTATTATCTGTAAAAAGGGTTCCCCCCACCCAGAAAAATAATTGGGGTGTGTGTTTCTAAAATCCCTTCTCATTCATTAAACTATCTATTTCTGTTCTCTATCTCACTGGAATATTGTGCATTAAAAATTGTGGAGCATGCCATCAGAATTGCAGAATTGAGAAAATTGCAGAAGGCTGAATTTGGCAGAAAATCCAAAGGAATAACATAGCCCCTTTCCAATAAAAATACTTTTTATTAAAAGACATAAAATTTTGTGAACCGCAGCTTACTTAATCAGATACATGTTAAATTGATGCAGGATTTAAACTGGGAAAAGGCAAGATCGGGAGGAAACATCCTTATGCAGATCCAGTTGAAATATGAGAGAAATTGCTCAATTCCTAGTCACAAAGTGAGAGCAATCAAATCAGAGAATTGGCACTAAAATCTTGAAAAGAGTGGAGAGAAAAACAGTGTCAGAAGAGAGATCCAATTTGTCTGGATTGCAAAGGCATGTCATTGGGAGTGTAAAGTGAAGTGCATATATGCAAAAGAAATCATACTCCTTTGCCAGAAAAGGCCAATCATGCTGCAGAAAAGAGGAGGGGAGGCAACTGGTACATGCTGTCAGAGGCCAAACAGGCACAGCCAGAAGCAAACAGGGAGATGAGCCAACCAGCAGTCAAAGGAGATGTGCAATCTGCTGAACCTTCCTCCTCATTTATGTAGGGCAGCGAGGCGCTGCAAGTCTCAGTGGTGGGCAAAGTTCTGTCTAGCAGGAACAACTGTTGGACTGTGAAGCTGATGCTTCCTTTAGGGCAGTGTTCTTGTGATTGGTGCTGTTCATGCCAGAGCTTGCATCTAGGCTCTCATTCATCTTCTCACAGATTATGTCTACCAAGCGCTCAAAGACCTGCTTGACGTTGATATTATCCTTGGCACTGGCTTCAAAGAATTCTAAACCTGGAAGGAGAAGAAATGTTAAAAAAAGAAGAAGCAGTCCAAAGATGGGAGGGGAGAAAGAGAGGGGAGGGAGGGAGGCGGGAGGGAGGGAGGGAGGCATTTCTTGTTTTGTTGGCTAGGAGATTGAGGGAGCAATCTAATCTGGAGGTGTTCCTATGTAAGAGACAAAACAAACCTAGTTCATCAGCAAGTCTCTTGCCATCTTCAGTGGGTATTACTCGATTATCCTCCAGGTCACACTTGTTCCCAACCAGAATCACTTGAGCATTATCCCAAGAGTAAGTCTTGATCTGAGTTGCCCTAAGAGAAGGATACAGAAAATTCTGGAATGGATTTGCTATTGGGTTTGTAATTTCACAGTTACTTAAAAAGAACAGTCAGTGACAGTCATAAGGCAGAATAATCATCCTCGTTTCATCAGTTCATATGCACTATGATTTCCACCTTTTGCAAAAAGGAACAGTGTTGATTTGAATGGTGGTTGCTCTCCTCACTTTCCCTAATTGACAGGAATGGGGAAAAGGAAATCAGAATCCTTATTATCTGCACACACCCAGAATGAGATACCAATTCAAAATATATCACTTGGCTTATTCAGACAGGAAGGTCTTAACTCTTTTTAAGATGAGCTTTTGAGTTTATGAGTTACAATAATTCTGGAAGCTCTTTTTAGAACTGTAGGGGACTAGGGAGAAAAAAGAGTGGATGGGCAGCTGAGGAATGTTATCAGAAGGAAGGTAATGTGACAGAAAAGACAACTTCTAAAAAGAGAAGAAATGGAATGACAATCCTAATTTGGAGTTTGAAGAATTTTTGGAAAGTTGTGTTTTGTTAAAGTAACTTGTGTAAGCAATGACTGGAGATATTCTTATCATTGTTGTAACCATTTCTGGCTTGTGGAGTAGTTTGTAGAAGAATTGTAGCTGTTCTTGTTCTGTTTTGAAGTGTTTGGTGGATGGGTGGGGAATGTGGTTTATTATTATATGAAAAAGGAAAAGCTTGAAATTCAGTTAGCAGGTGTTTTGATTATATGTTTTTATTTAGTTTGTTAGATATTGGGGAGATTATTAATGGGTGGGCCTTCAGTTTATTTATGGATTATGTATTCAGGAGATGGATCAGTGAATTGTTGGGTGGAATATTCTGGGACCAGTGACGGTCATTTCAGAACAAGAAGCTATGAATTAAAACCAGTCAAGAAGAGAACCAATCTAGAAGTAAGGAGAAATTTCCAGACAGTAGGAACAATTAACCAGTGGAACAGCTTGCCTCCAGAAGTTGTAGATGCTCCGTCTCTGGGGGGGTTTAAGAAGAGATTGGATAACCTTTTACCTGAAATGGTAGGGCCTCCTGCTTGAGCAGAAGGTTGGATTAGAAGACCTCTAAGGTTCCTTCCAGCTCTGTTCTGTTCTGTTTTATTCAGGCATAAGTGTAAAACTCTTCTCTCAAATGGGCATTTGTTATCAGAAACCAGCAAAAAACATTGCAATTCATGGTCATGTGACTGCAGAACACAGCAACCAGTTTTAAATGTGAGCCAATTACCAAGTGCCTAAAATGTAGTCATGTGTCTGTGGGGCAGGGGGGGAGGGGACGACAGCACAATATTGTACAATAGCCAGAAGTGCTTTACAGGTTGTAAAACTCTCTTTCTGAATCTGTCATAACTCTGAACAGTTGTTAAATTACTAGTCAGGAGTTAAGATCTATTTGTACAATGGGGGGGGGGGGTGTATCCTGATTGCTTTATAATGAGTCAGTTGATAAAAGCCATACAATGTCACCTGTTCTGACTGGTAAGTGTTATTTTGGGCCCTGATATTTCACAGCCCTGTTGCTAAAATACTTGAATTGGAGATGCCAATTATGGAACCTAGGAGTTGCTGTGCACATGAAACATTGCTTTCTAAGTCAGCTTTTAATGTACTAGTAAGAAATTCTGGCCCTGAGCAAATTCCTAAATAGAAAGATAGTTGCACTTGTAAAAAGTACATTACCAACTCAGCACATTTCTAAGTCTGTTTTCCTAGTCCGTAACTAGAAATCACCCCCTTGACAGAAAAAGTCCTTGTTCCAACAGGATTCTGCACAGCAATCCTTACCAGTCTTGTACAGCATTGAAAGACTCCTGGTTGGAAATATCATACATGAGTAAAAAACCCATTGCTCCCCTGTAGTAGGCTGTTGTGATGGTCCGATACCGCTCTTGGCCAGCTGTGTCCTTAGAAAGACAGAAACAGAAAAAGGATCAATTAAATGACTTCCCCTTTCAGACAAAGCCCCCATGTATTGTTCCTTATCTAACCACTTGCTTTGTCAAGCTTTAAAGTAAATTTCATCTATCATCTTTTTTTCATTATTATCAGAAATTTCTCTCTATGATCTCCAATCTTGCCTACTTTTATAATCAATCAACCTATCAAACAGCACGCCTAGTTCAACATAGTTCTTTCTGCATTGATATATGAATTTTTCCATTTTTCAGATTGGCATGTCACCAATAGATGTAAAGTATGCCCAACCTCATTCAATCTCAAAAGTTCAGAAATTCCTCTGGGGGAAACCTATAATCTAAAGCAATTCTATTTATTTGTTCATGGTTTCAAGCAGAAAACATGACAATAATAATAATGAAGTGAGATGAAGCCACTTACAAAGCACAGGCACCGAAAGGCTATGGAAGAGCAGTCTCTCTTCTGCTGCCCAGCCTTGGAGACTAGACTCTTCCCTGATTCTCCTGACATTTGTTCCTGTAGCCCAAAGACTCACTGTTACTGTAGAAACCTGTGTTTCCTCTGCAGGGCCCTGGCATATGGTCTCCTTTTATACTCATCTCTGATTGAGGACATTTCTATGATGGCCATGAGGTACATAAGGGTTGGCATTTGACTGTCATTAAAATTTAAAGAGATTGAAAGCTTAACGGAGCATTTAAAGAGGGAAAAGAGGACAGTTAGCTGGAAATGGGTTGCTTCTGGTGCATTATCAAAGGCTAAGGGTAGAAAGGACAGCAAATTCCTGACCTAAAAGGTTCACTAGTGTGGAAATGTTTCCCCAGTGTGGAATTGTTATCAGAGCACAGACCACTAAAGCGACAAGAGAAACAGACATTCTTGTTGATACGTCAGTTTTGAGGATTTTGGCCTGAGGGCTCTTTTGATGGAATAGGAAAAAGGGTATTCCAGGCTGCCCCTCCCACCAAAATAACCACATGGAACAAAGGCCAACCCCAAAATTGGAAAAGACACAGAACTTTTTTTTCAGTCTTATAGGACAGTATGCAAATACACAGATCCAAAGAGAGTCATACTTTTTTCAGAAACAGATGATGCTATCTCCAATTTTAAAAGCACCATTAAGGATTGCAGACTGAAGTTATAGACAATTAGCAAATTGCATACAAGATGTATGGAATGACCCCACCCAGAGCAGACTTCCCCAGCCTGCTGCTCTAATGCATTGCAGTACAATTCTCAGAACTTCTTAGTCATTATAATGGACCCTCATAACAATGTGGCACAATGTGGTATATAATTACTGGCATTTTTTGCAGTTAACATCTACAATGTGCCTCAAGAATATCAACATTAATAATGTTCTTTTAAGATTAGAGACATCCACTAAACAACTACAATTCTCTATATAATTATCTAATACAAACATTATTCGAATACACTTACAATGATTAGCATGCTTTTTAAACCTATAGAACTTTGAATAAAAAAATCCCCATTACCTTATATTTATCCATACAAAATCTACGTCTATAGGCAATCCACTAATTGTCAGAGTATATTCATGAACTGGAATAGAGCATGGTAACAAGACCAGCCAATTAATAAGCATAGCAACTAAATAAGCCAATGAGTACAGTTTGTAAACTGAAACTAGTAGTAGTCTAGGCTGGAAACTGAAACTAAAAGTAGCTTAGGCATGGCTCTATGTTAAGCTCTGCAACTCTGTAGCTATGTTAGAGCTCTGAGTCTGTCTATTGAAATGAAACTGCTTCTCTCCTCTTGCTTGCCTGCTGATCTATTGAAGATGAAACTAATTTAAGGCCCGGTCCCACTGGCCGACGGACGCAAAACGTACGCATAAAGGACACAGCGTACGAGCAAAATTTCGGGGGTGGCTCCATCCATTGTCATCCGCTCCAAAAAGTGGTGAAAATTTGCATAAACAGAACGGAAAAGAACGGATGTGGGTAGTATGTAGCGGAGATGTTAAACGGATGTTCATAGAAAGCCTAGCGGATGGAAGCGGATGACACCTCTGAAGGGGTTCCGGGGGATAATTGCGAAGCGGACTCATAGCAGATGAAGCAGATGCATCACATACGCCTAAAGGAAAGAAAGGGGATGCTGTGCAGATGTATATCGGATGCAAACCGTTCACTGCGTATCCTTTCTATTTCCGTGCTACTAATGCTTTGTAGACGTTCCCCGTACCTTTTGTTTCCTCCCTCTTTCCATTTTCAGCTGCAGCGGATGTGAGTTGCGAGGATGCCCAGAGTATGCAGAGAGGATACAGCGGATGTTTAATGGATGATAAACAGACATAGAACGTTTGTTGCTCGTATGTCGCGGATTTACATCGTACACGGCGGAAAGTTCATCCGTTCACAAAGTTTTGTGCAGCTCAAAACTTCTTGTGCAGATGAAATCGCAGTGGATGGATGCTCGACGGATAGAGCGTATGAAACACGTATGCAATGAGTACACAACGGATGCATAGCGTTTTCCAATGGATGGCAAGCTTTTTTTAACGTTTTACATCCTCTTTGCATCCATAATTGCAGTGGGACAGGGCCTTTACTTGCTTGCTGAAGACTGGAGCTCTGCTCTGAACTTGCAACATGTTTCTGTTTGAGTTTGCTCCATATTGGAGAAATCTACAACTGGTTTGTAAAATCTATTTATGTTTATAAAGATGTTAAATGAACCTCATATGCAGTCTAGCTGCCTAACCATGCAATCTTGTGCATAGAATAGAACTGGAAGGGACCTTGGATGTCTTCTAGTCCTGTCTCCTGTCAAGTAGGAGACCCTATAGACCCTTTAATTTTCAGAATTCCTCAGCCAGCTACGCTGGCTGCGGAATTCCAGGAGTTAGAAGTCCACAAGTCTCAAAATTGCCAAGTTTGGAGATCCCTACCTGATACCATTTCAGACAAGTGGCTGTCCAGTCTTTTCTTAAAAATCTCCAGTCATGAAGCACCCACATGATTTCTGAAGGCAAGCTGTCTCACTGGTTAATTGTCCTCACTGTTAGGAAGTTTCTCCTTAATTCCAGGTTGCTTCTCTCCTTGATTAGTTTCCGACCATTTTTTCTTGTCCTGCCTTCTGGTGATTTGGAGATTTGGATTCTTTGTGGCAGCCCCTCAAATATTGGAATACTGCGATCATGTCACCCCTAGTTCTTCTTTTCTCAACTAGCCAAAATGAAATCCTGCAATGTTCTTTATATATTTTAGTCTCCATCCTTTTAATCATCTTAGTTGCCCTTCTCTGAACTTTTTCCAAAATCTCAACATCTTTTTTGTAGTGTGGTGACCAAAACTGGTTGAAATATTTCACGTGTGGTCTTACTAAGGCTTTATAAAATGGTAATAATATTTCACGTGATTTTGATTCTATGCCTCTGTTTATACAACCCAGGATTGTATTAGTTGTTTTGGCTGCTGCCGCACACTGTTGACTCATATTCAAGTGACCATCCACTAGGACTCCCTCTCATAGTTACGTTTTTTGAGTCAGGTCTCACCTAATCTGGTACTTATACTTTTGATTTTTCCTGCCTAAATGTAAAACTTTGCTTTTCTTCACATTAAATTTCATTTTGTTGGATTGTTCAAATCTTTCAATATCTTTTTGGATCCTGAGCTTGTCTTCTGGGATGTTGGCTATTCTTGTCACTTAGTGTCATCGGGAAATTTGATGAGTTCCCCTTCTATTCATTCCTCTAAGTCATTTATGAAGATATTGAAGAGATACTGTGCCTAAGATGGAACCTTGTGGTACTCCATTGCTTACTTCTCTCCATGTAGATAGTACTATTAAGGACTACTTGTTCAGTACGGTTTGTCAGCCAGCTACAAATCCATCTGGTAGTTGTCTATTCCACATTTTTCTAGCTTGTCAAGAAATAGATTGTAGTCTACTTTGTCAAATGCCTTATTGAATGATGCTATGTCCACAGCATTTCTCTGGTCTACTAATTAAATCATGTTATCAAAGGATGAAATAAGATTGGCATGGCATAATCTGTTTTTAACAAACCTGTGCTGACTACTAGTTATAACTTTATTTGTTTCTAGATGTTCGCAGATCTGTTTTATTATTATCTTCTCAGGTATTGATCTTCTCAGGTATTGATGTAAGATTGATTGGTCTGTAGTTTCCTGGGTCTGTTTCCCCCCCCCTTTTTTTTGAAGATGGAAACCACATCAGCCCTGTTCCAATCCTCAGGTACTTCCTGGATATTCCAGGATGTTTAATAATGGGGAACATTTTTAGTAAGAAATGTCTATATTAAACCAATGAAACAAAATCTCTCTGCGCAAAAAGGGAAAAGAATGCAGAAAAAAACAAGGAATTTTTTATATAGGATTTCAAATAAAAAGAATCAAGAAAATCAATGCAGTTAGCTAAGTCTGATATTTATTATTTGCTTGAATAAGATACTGGATTTTAGTGCATATTGTTCCCTTCAGGAAGACAGTATAGAACAAACTCTGAAGACCATCTAAACCAAATGGGTGTGTATTGTTAGGCAACCCCTATTTTTCTACTCTCTCTTCCTCTTCTTGAGCACTATACACAGCTTTATCAAGAAGCACAAATGAAACCGGTCTTTTTGGCAAGGGGGTTATTGCTGTTGAAAGATGTTCTATATCTGATGTCACACGTAGAAAACAAATCAGAAAATTATCTAAAGGTTAAATTATCTTCCCTAAGAACTCTTGGTCAAATGATGAAAGTTGTTGACAAGTTGTTGCTGTTATACCATTGTATAGAAAATATGATGAGTAGGTTTTTTTGGAAAACAAAAAACATTCCATTTATTCAAGCCTTTCAGTGTGAAATTAATTTACAAAAGTTTTGAATAAATTGTTGCATCCTATTAAAGACAGGAAGTTGTCTGGAAGATACTCAATAACTTTTCCTCTATTAAAGTCATGATCCTTTGGGTGACATTCGGTGAAAATGGGCGTTGGTAAATTTACCTGTGAATGCCCTTTCTATCTATGCTGCAAGAGAGCCCTCCAATGAGTAGACTCCTTCTTATGATGTCATTAAGCTGAGTCTGTACTTCTGTATAAAAAGCCAGCTCCCAGGAGAATCCTCAGTTTTGGTGAGGATACTTGACAGACTGAAGAAATGTCTCTGAAAGCAAACAATCAAATACATTAACATGCCTTACCATCTCTGGATGAACCAAGGGAGGGGCTGGGCTCTCTCATAGCATAGATAGAAAGGGCATTCACAGTAAATTTACCAACGCCCATTCTCCTCCATGCTACAGCGAGAGCCCAGGATGGGACATTCCAAAGCTTGCATGTCCATGGGCAGGCCTTTGTCCAGCCAATCACTCTGATGGTGGAACCATTTGCTGAAGAACCCATCTGCTGAAGGCCGCCATCTCCGAGGCAAAGGAATCCAGACGGTAGTGTCTGATGAAGGAGATGGGGATATCCACGTGGCCGCTCTGCAAATCTCTTCCAAGGATGCCTGGGTGGCCCAGGTAGCTGAAGTGGCTGCACTTCTGGTAGAGTGTGCCATTGGACTGTGGGGTCCCGAAAAAGCCACTGCTTTGTAGGCTTGTGCGATGCACGTCCTGACCCACCTGCTAATAGTAGGGGAAGAGGCCTTGCTCCCCAAGTGAGAAAGGGAAAAGGAGACAAACATGGCTTCTTAATTTCTAAAAGGGGAAGTGTGCTTGATGTAAATTCTAAGAGCCCTTCTGACATCTAGAATATGCCACTTGCACTCTAAGTCATGGTGTGGAAGGGGAAAGAAGTCAGGTAACACAATGTCTTGGGACCGGTGGAACCAAATGTTAACCTTTGGGATAAAGGAGGGTCCAGACGGAGAACAACCCTATCACTGTGAAAGGTGCAAAGATCCTGCCTGATAGAAAGAGCGGCCAATTCTGACATCCTTCTGGCCAAAGTGATAGAAACGAGGAAAACTACCTTTAGAGTTAGGAATTGGAGAGACACTATTCTAAGGGGTTCAAAGGGTGGCTTCATAAGGGCATTAAGAACCAAGTGAAGGTCCCATGAAGGATACCTGTGCACCACAGGAGCGTGTCGGTGGAAGCCCGTTTCAAAAATCTCCTGACTGAGAGGTGATGGGACAAGGAAGGAAGCGAACCCCATGAAAGAACTGAGGAGAGAGCCGTTACCTGGCGACTTAAGGTATTGGGGGCTAAATCTTTCTCCAAGCCATCCTGAAAGAATCTAAGAACCTCTGCCAACCTTCCTCTGGGCTGAGGAAGGAGAGAGGCCCTCCTTGAGACACCATTGGGAGAAAATTCTCTAGGTGGCATCATAGAGGTGCCTCGTAGAAGGTTTGCGAGATGCCTGGATGGTGAGGATAACCCCCTCTGGGAGATTAGGCTCCCTTAGCTGCAGCCGCTCAAGCGCCACACAGTCAGCTTGAGCCACTGGGGCTCTGGATGGATCAGGGCCCCTTGGTGCAGGGAGATGAGATGGGCCGGAATCCAAGAGGAAGCCATAGACAGGTTGACCAGGTCCGCAAACCAGGGCCTTCTTGGCCAATAGGGTACCAGGAGAAGTAGCTCCGCTTGTTCCGCCAACAGCTTCCGTATGACCACCGGAATGATGGGAAGAGGGGGAAAGGCTTAGAGGAGACCCGCAGGCCATTTGCAATGAAAAGCATTGGTCCCCTCTGATCCCTGGCAAGGAAACCTGGTGAAGAATCTGCTGACTTGAGCATTTTGAGGAGTGGAGAAGAGATCCACCTCCGGAGTTCCGAATCTGAGGGAAAGATCCCTGAATAGGGATGGAGGAATTGACCATTCTGCCTGGTCGACTAAACTTCTACTCAGCCAGTCAGCTTGGGAATTGTTGACTCCAGAAATGTGATCCGCTGAGATCGACAGCAGGTGTTTCTCTGCCCATAACCCCAAACATTCTGCCTCCCTCATAAGTGCCTTGGATCTCTTTCCCCCCTATCTGTTGATATGTGCCTTTGTGGCCATATTGTCCATCAACTTGAGAACATGGGAGCCAGTCACCGAGGCTCTGAAATGTTTGAGAGCCAGAGAGATAGCTCTAAGCTCTAACCAATTTATGGGATGGGTGCTGTCTGATCTGGACCAAACCCCTTGAGCTATCTGACCCTCCATATAGGAGCCCAAACCCAGAAGCCTGGCATCTGTGGTGATTACTAGCCTGTCTGGTTCCTTGAATTGGAGCCCCTTCCGGAGAGACTGGGAGAGCCACCAACTGAGGGACCGCCAGGGCTGTTGAGAGAGCAGGACCTTGATTAATGAGTGGCTGGTTCCTGCTTGTTGAACCGTTGGAGTGATTGGGAGTAAAACCGTGCCCATGGGACAATGCCAATATAGGACACCATCTTCCCCAGTAGTTTGGACAGCAGTGACAGTGGAACAGTCTGTTGTTGTTGAATCTGGCTGATGATCTCTGCAAGGCTTTTTCCATGAAAACTGGCACAAAGTCATGTCGATGACTGTTCCTAATGTAGCAGTTTGGTTGTGGGTGAGAGATGACTCTTCTTGGTGTTAATGGAAAACCCGTGGCTTTGGAGTAATTTGTAAGTCCAGGGTAATTTGTAAGTCCTGATGGGCCAAGTGGATGGAGGAGGACAGTATCAACATGTCGTCCAAGTAGCATTGGATCCTCACTGGAACAAAATGGAGTGAAGCCACCAATGCTGCTAGAATCTTTGTGAAGACCCTTGGAGCCAATGAGAGGCCGAAGGGAAGGGCTCAGTACTGAAAGTGGGCATTCTGGTAACAGAAATGGAGAAACTGCCGATGATGAGGCTAAATGGGGATGTGGAGGTAAGCCTCCGTGAGAACAATGGAAGAGAGGCAGTTGCCTTCCCAAACGCTCTCTAAGATAGAATGAAGTGTCTGCATTTTAAATCTTGTGTATTTGACAAATTCATTGAGAAATTTTAGGTCAAGGATGGCTCGCCACCTCCTATCCCCCCGAGGCTTTGGGAACAACAAAAAGACGAGAGTAAAATCCACATTCCTGTTGTAATGTGGGAACTGGTTGAATAGCCCTTATATTGAGTATGTGTTAAATGGCCGAATTCATAAGGGCTCTCTTTGAAGTGTCCCATGAAACGGGACAAATCAAAAAATTTTCTGGGGGTGACAATAGAAATTCCAATTGTAGCCCTGACCTAACAGTGTTGAGCACCCAGGCATCCATCATTGACTCCTCCCATTTGGAGGCAAAGAAGATTAAGCGACCTCCGATGGATGGGGAGAATGAGGCATTACTTAGAGTGACGGAAGGCACAACCCCCTCCCCCCCGAAAGGGCCATTTACCAGCAGAAGGTTGTTGTCTGCCAGGTGGTTCTTGATGTTGGTCTTGGCGTTGAGAATATGCCCTCTGTGGCCGAGGAAAGCAGGAGGTGGACTCCGCCTAAAAGGCAGGTGGGCGATAAGGAGCTGGGCAATAGTCAGCTTTTTTCCCCAAGGAGGGAAGAATTTCACGTTTATCTCTGGTCAAGATGAGATACGGCTCTAGAGCCTTGCTGAAAAGCTCATCTCCTGAGCAAGGGGCAGAGGCCAGCTTCCATTTGCAGCGTGACTCCGCCTGCCCAGTTTTGGAGCCATAGAAGCCTTCTTGCTGCCACCGAAGATTCCATGGCCCTTGATGAAAATTTGACAGAATTGAGGGTGGCATCTACAGTGAATTTTGCCACTGCTATAATTTTGTTAAGGTCTTGATGAGACCTGAGATCAGAGGCAGGCAATCGGTCCTGCAGTTGGTGCAGCCATCGTAGAGATGCCCTCGTGAAAAATGATGTAGCGGTCAAAGCCCGAGAAGCCTAAGCAGCTGCTTGGTGGTTGCGCTTGTTCTGAACACTTGTCCTCTGGTTTAAGGACATCTTCTGGCTCGGTGGGAGTGCCAGAAGAGGAGAATGATGCCACAACCAGAGTGTCTACTGAGAGCACCGCAAGGGTGTTGGCTAGGGATGTGCTGACATTGTAGAACCATTTGTCCAAAGATGATGGACGAGGACCTGCTGAAGGGGAAACATGCTGTTCCTTGACCATGTGGAGAAACAAAAGGGGAGAAGGCAAAACTTCTGTGTGTACTACTGGCTTGGAGAAAAGCGAGTCTCCTTGCCTGGAGGAGACCCCTTGTGGTTCAGGTGCTGCTTCCTCAGGTGACAGCTTGGTAGTGACCAGGGCCTTGCTAAGTAGGGGTTCAAAGAGCGCTGGTTTAAAGACTAATGCAGAGGAGGGCTGATCTGGATGAGAGTCTTCTTCCTCTGAAAGATTGCATTACAGATTTCACCCTCTCCGCGCTCTGAATGAGAGGAGCAATTGTCTTTAGATGGGAAGACACCCTCTTCCCCTTCATACTCCTCCCATTCTGCCTGTGAAGAATGGACCCTGAGGTCTTGGGGTCTGTGGAAATCTCGTTGTGGAGGTAAGGAAGCTATAGACTGAGAAGGGAGAAGGGCCTGAACCCTTTCCAGAGGCTGAAGAATCTGTTGAAAACCTTCAGCCAATCCCTATCTAATGGCTAAGGAAACAACATCTTGGATCTCCCTGGGCCTGTTATCAAAAGTAGTAGAGGGACAAATGCCAGCTGCAGTGGGTGTAAAGGTGGCTTCCAGCCTGATCTGGGAGGCCTGAACTCTGGAGGGAAGAGAGGGGGAATAGGGCCCAGAAGCTTGCTGGAAATATGGCCCAAACCTGCTGAAATCTTGAGGACCTAGCTGTTCCTCAAATGCCTCGGGACCAAACGGGGGATGTCCAAAGGCTCCATGTACCACTTCCCTTCGGGGGGGGGGGGGGGGGTGTCTTCTCTGGAAACCCTGATGTTTGGCTGGCTGGGAAGCCTGTTGCAATTGCCCTCTCATTTGTTGAATAGTCTTGTTAAATTGTCTCTCTAGAGCTTCATGTCTGCATTTCTCTGCCTTCAACTCAGCCTGAGTTGTCTTCTTAGGGGCTAGAGCCTTAGCTCTGATTTTTGCAGCCACTTCCCTCTGAGCAGTACGTTGTCTGTGTCTTTTCCTTTTAGTGGTTTGGAGGGCCTGTTCCACTGGGGGTGGGGAAAGCTCTGCATGAGCACTGTCCTGATCCATTTTAAAATAAGGCTCAAACATTGAGAGAATGGCTCTCAAAAGTGCTTAAGGATAGAGGGTGGAATTGGGTCTTTGGAGCCCTGAAAATGGCCTCCAGGCCACTTAAAATGGCTGCTCACCTTGTGTCTGAAGAGACTGCACTCAAAGATGGGCACTGCCCGTCGATGGCTCCGATAAGTGAATTTTGCTCCTTAGGCTATTGCAAGCCCCAAGCGATCAGATCAGCCAGAGAAGGAAGAGATTGCCTCCCCCGTGATCAGCTGGCTGGCTCTGTTATGTTTGCCAATCAGTTTTACGATCGGACAAACTGCAACTATGGGGAATGTCTCAGACGCTTCCCTGCTTGCTTAGCAGCACTTGGGAAAACGTTTATCCCAACATTGCAGGAGAACGGAGCCTTGCTCTCCTGAAGTTGCAGCTGCCCGGAGACCCAGGAGCTCTACTTCACTGCTGAAACATGTATTTTTGAAACATGCCCATCAATTGATGTTATGAATCAGCAGGAGCACAGAATATAGTTTTATACCAAATGAGTACTGTACTTTCCCTTTTCAGGTAAGGGGAAAAACTCTTCAGGATATTGAAATGTCAGGGGATATGTAATGACTATATCAATACAACTCCTCCCAAAAGCTCAGAAAGACAGCAGTAACTAGAACACTATCTCCTTTAGTTAAGAATGCATGTTTTCATTATACTCTACTGCCCTTTCTTTCTCTTAAGATTTAATCAAAGAAAGCCATGTATGCCCATTTGCACTCCTTGAAATACCCAGGCACAGACTGGTTGCCTGATCTAGAGCTCTGCCAACTTCTGTTTTCAGTTCCTATACTCTGCCTCCCATGAACAGTAAAGTATCTTACCCAAATCTGCAGCTTGACTCTTTTTTCATTTCTGTAGACAGTCTTCACCTTGAAATCGATGCCAACAGTACTAACAAAGTCTGAAGTAAAGGAATCATCAGCATATCGGAAGAGAAACGATGTCTTGCCTACGCTGCTGTTGCCAATAATCAAAAGCTTGAACATGTAATCAAAGTTTTGGTCAGCAGCATCCTTGGGCATCTGTCGGGTGTCATTTGCAGAGGCCATCTAAGGGAGGGAAGAAGATATCTCTTGTGAAGCTCAAGCCCAGAGCAGAATCTCAACACTCATTCTAGAGCTTGCAAACAGAAGCCACATTCAAGCATGATCATAGATGTACTTACAATTTTTTCTTGCTTGAAATTTGTCCTGACCAATTGGCCCCCATCTTCACCCCCATCATTAACAAATCACTGGAGGCGTGTTATGTCTTCTTGCATCAAATGCTCTACTGTCATCCCAGTGTCTAAGAAACCCTCCATCAAGGAGCTGAACGACTATAAAGTGGTTGCTCTGACATCCGTAGTTATGAAATCTTCAAAAGGTTAATGCTGGCCCACCTGAAAACCATCACAAATCCTCTTTTAGGATTTGCCTAATTGCCCTTGCAATTTGCCTAACTGAGCAAATAGATCAGCAGATGCTGTTAATATGGCACTGCACTACATCTTATAACATCTTGAATGCAAAGACCCTTTTTGTAGATTCAACTCAGCATTCAATGTTATCATTCCAAATATTCTTTTCACTAAACTGACTCAACTAGCTGTGTCTGACCACACTTATTAAGTGGATTATAAACTTTCTAACAGACAGGAAGCAGCAGGTGAAGCTAGGCAGAATCACATCAGATAGCTGTACAATTAGCATAGCCCCTACCCACCCAAGCCCGCTGTGTGTGCTCTCTGTTACCTTTCTCTCTCTAGAATCTACACCAATGACTGCATCTCAAAGGACCCCTCTGCTAAAATACTTAAGTTTGCAGATGATACAACAGTGAATGATCTCATTCGAGACAACAATGAATCTGCATACAGACGGGAAGTTAAACAACTTGCCCTGTGGTGCAGTTGAAACAATACTGAACTTAACACACTCAAAACTGTAGAGATAGTAGATTTCAGGAGAAGCTCTCCTATTTTACCACCTCTTATAATACTAGATGTTCTGTATAAATAATAGTAGACTCCAAATACTTCATTCCAATTGGTTAACAAAACCTAAAAAGGGATTGGTTCAATAGGAACCAATCCACGAAGCTGCCCAAGGGCGGCAAAAACCAAATGCTTGTCATTGGCTACAAGCCGGCAGACAGAAACATTGGCTTGAGCCAATGTTCCGTTTCTTGACTGTGTTAACAAATAAAGACTTTGTTGTTGGAACCCAGTCTACCTCACGTTTTTCCGGACTGAACACTGGCGACGAGGATGGGATCGTCCTAAATGCGAGACCGAGCATGCAGAGACAAATAAATCCAGACGAAAAACAATGGCTGGAAACAACGCGCCGCCCGCACCTTTCAATCCCAACGAAGAGGATTGGGAATCCTATGTAGACCGTTTCCAGATGTATTTGGAAAGCAATGAGATGGAAGAGATCTCAGATCAGCGTAAGAGGGCTGTATTCTTGACACACTGCGGGCCCACAGTCTTCAAGATGGCCAAGGCTTTAGCGAAGCCCCGAGATGTTAAACAATTGACGTGGCCAGAACTCCAAAGAATGCTTAAGGCTCACTACGCTTCGATGGTGTCAAATCTTATCAAGCGGCATGAATTTTACCGAAGAGACCAGAGGGAAGGTGAGACCATCGCTGACTTTGTAGCAGCCCTCCGACAAATAAGGGGAGAGTGCAAGTTCCTAAATTTAGACGAAGCAATGCGGGACCGAGTAGTGTTGGGTTTAAGAGACTCAAATGCACAGAGCAAGCTGCTAAATAAACCCAACATAACCGTAGCCGAAGCCATCGCAGAAGCCACAGCCGCTGAAGCTGCGAAAAAATTGGCTGTCAAAATGAAGCAAATGAACGCGAGCGGTGACAACACGAGCCTGGCCAGAGGAAAGAAACAATCTCCCACCACCACTCACCACAAAGATTTTGACGAGACATCAGAATCAGGGGAGGAAGACGACGAGATCCACCGCCTATACGCCAACAAGAAAAAGCGCGAAAAAAGGAATTGGCGGGAATGCGCTGGCTGCGGAGGAAACCATCCTCGAGCCGAGTGCAGGTTTCTCAATGCCATTTGCAGAGCTTGCAAGAAACGAGGGCATATCGAGAAAGTCTGCAGGAACAAAAAGAATTACAGCCCAAATAGATGCAGTAAGTCCCCTGCACAAGCTGAGCCAAAACAAACTGAGAGAAAGTGGCAGCGGAACAAGCGAGCCACTAACCGAGAGAATACACATCAGACTTTCACTATAGGAAGCACTCAGACGGAAAGCGGGAAGAAAGTAAAAATAATTGTAAAAATAGAAGGGAAGCCCTGCGAAATGGAAGTAGACTCTGGATCTTTCCTATCGATGGTATCATGGGACACCATCAAACAACTAGTTCCAGATATCAAACTCAAAGAACTCCAGAGACAAAAATTAACCCTCAAGGACTACCAGGGAAACCGAATTCCTGTAGTCGGCCTAGGACACTTCCAAGTCGCCTATAAACAACATATTGAAGTACTACCGCTGACAATAGTCGACCGAGACCGACCAAGCCTCCTGGGCATCGAATGGCTCGCACCATTAGGCATCGGGATGACCGGAGTAGACCAGGTGGCTGCAACCGACTGGGAAGAAAACCTGATCCAAGAGTTCCAGGACATTTTTGACGGCTGCCTTGGCAAGTATCGGGGAACCCCTATTTCCTTTAGTCTAGACCCCCAAGTAACCCCGAGGAGACTAAAGGCCAGACGAGTTCCTTTTTCTCTAAAAGCAAAGATAGAGGAACAACTAAATAAATTAATAGCCCAAGGGGTGTTAGAGCCTGTGGAGCATGCTAAGTGGGAAACACCAATTAAACCAGATGGGTCGGTTCGAATCTGTGGTGACTACAAGGCTATCCTGAACCACGCATTACAACAAAGTACATACCCGGTGCCAGTCGTACAGCACTTATTACATTCTCTTGGGGGAGGAAAAATTTTCGCTAAACTTGATCTGGCGCAAGCTTATCAACAGTTCCCAGTAGACCCCTCAACGGCTGAAGCACAAACCATAGTTACACACAAAGGGGCCTTCAAATGCAACAGACTCCAATTTGGAGTGAGTGTAGCCCCAGGCGTCTTCCAGAGCCTCGTGGAACGCCTTCTGAATGGTATAAAAGGGGTCTTGCCATACTTTGATGACGTCCTAATTTTGGCCAAAGATGCGACCCAGCTTAAAAAAAGACTTAAAGAAGTACTAGCTAAATTCAGAGAATCTGGCCTCAAAGTAAAAAAAGAAAAGTGCTGTTTAATGACGGATAGCGTCGAATTCCTGGGCTATTTAATAGACGGAGAGGGTATACACTCTACCGACAAAAAAGTCAAAGCTATTAAAGATGCACCAGAACCAAGGAACAAAACTGAACTACAGGCATTTCTGGGACTGATAAATTTTTATAATGTATTCCTACCCCACAAGGCGACAATAGCGGAACCATTACACCCACTACTGGACAAAAAAGCAATTTGGACTTGGGGTTATAGAGAAAAGAAAGCCTTCCAAAAAATAAAAAATTTGTTAACATCGAACACCGTTCTTATTCAATTTAGCAATACACTACCATTGATGGTGACCTGCGACACCTCGCCTTTCGGAGTCGGTGCCATCCTGAGCCACCAATTGCCGGATGGAAGAGAGGCACCCGTCGCATACTATTCAAAGACCCTGTCCAAAACCGAGCGAAATTACAGTCAATTGGACAGAGAAGCTCTGGCAATCGTCGCCGGAGTGAAACACTTCCACGAGTACCTATATGGAAGAACATTTCAAATAGTAATGGACCACAAACTGCTACTAGGAATTTTGGCGGGAAACAAGCCCACACCGAATATTTTGTCCCCAAGAATGACTAGATGGTCAGAATTCCTAGCAGCCTACTCCTATACTCTGACACATCGCCCAGGGAAACAAATTTCCCATGCAGACGCTTTGAGCAGAGCACCATTACCATCCACAGAGGATGACCCGGCACCGACGATGACCACATTGCAGATAGAGACTTGACCCGATCTACCCATATCCGTGAATGATGTTGCCAGAGCCACCGCAAGAGACCCATTGACTGCCCGCATACTAAACTGGGTAGGTAAAGGCTGGCCGGAAAACCAAAAAACTGAGACCTTTAAACCTTTCCGGACCAGACAAACTGAACTCTCAATCCAAAAAGGTTGTTTATTGTGGGGTGATCGGGTAATTATTCCTAACAAATTGCAAACTAAAGTACTGGGTATGCTTCACAAAGGCCACCCGGGAATAGTCAAAATGAAAAGCCTCGCTAGAAGCTATGTCTGGTGGCCGGGTATAGATAAGGACATCGAATACTGGGTGAACTCTTGCAACAAATGCCAAAGAATCAGGCCTTCCCCGCCAAAAGCACCCATAAGGGACTGGGAAACCCCAAGAGGCCCCTGGTCACGAATCCACATCGATTTTGCGGGTCCTACCAAGGGGCATACTTTCCTGATTGTCATAGATGCATACTCTAATTGACTGGAGGTTAAAATTATGCCATCTACGACAACAGAAACCGTTATAAAACAACTTGACAAACTCTTTGCAACCCATGGCCTACCGGACGTCCTAGTGTCCGACAACGGGTCACAATTAACCAGTCTCCAATTCGAGCAATACCTAGCCTCCCTAGGTATAAGACATGCACTAACCGCACCGGCCCACCCCGCTGCAAACGGTAGGGCAGAGAGAATGGTCAGGTTTACCAAGGAGGGTTTAGAAAAAATGGACACCGGGGATGTCCAAAATAAAATAAATCGACTACTCACCCTCCAGCATATCACACCCAGTACTACAACTAACAAAACCCCGGCAGAATTACTTATGGGAAGAAAACTAAGATCACAACTAGACAGATTGCACCCAAACTATACACCAGAAACCCCCCCCGACTCTTCCACCCATTTCAGGACTTTTGTAATAGGTGACCTAGTCTATGCAAAAAATTTTACCAGAGACCCATTATGGCTACCCGGACAAATCACGCAAATAACAGGCCCCCGGTCCTACCGACTAACGGTAGACGACGTCAGGGAATGAAAGCGGCACATAGACCAGCTTCGGTCCCGAAACATAGAAAGAAGTGCAAACACACAACCACAAGTATTAAAAAACGATGAAATTCAAACCAAGGAGGGGGGGGAAATACGAGAAATGAATAAAGAACCGTTTAAATTAAACCCAGAATACAATAACAATCAAAAAGAGCAAATAAGAGACTCACTGTTTGAAGAAAGTTGCGAGGAGAGTTCATTCGAAGGGGCTAGCCAGGCCAGATCGACCTGCCCGGAGGAAACGGGAGGGAGCGGCAAAACTGCCGGCCTAAGAAACTCAAGCGGCAGTAAAATGGCTGATTCACCCTTCCAGACGGTTCCATGGAGAAAGACTGGAGAAACAGCAACCCCATCCGAACCAGTCGAAGTCTCCGACAGAAATGAACCGCGCAAGTCCAGTCGAATCAAAAGAAGCCCCACCTACCTGCGCAACTACGTCACCACGTAGGACTGAACTAAGAGGGGAGGGGTATTCCGTATAAATAATAGTAGACTCCAAATACTTCATTCCGATTGGTTAACAAAACCTAAAAGGGGGTTGGTTCAATAGGAACCAATCCACGAAGCTGCCCAAGGGCGGCAAAAACCAAATGCTTGTCATTGGCTACAAGCCGGCAGACAGAAACATATAAAAGGGCTGTCGCGGCTTGAGCCAATGTTCCGTTTCTTGACTGTGTTAACAAATAAAGACTTTGTTGTTGGAACCCGGTCTACCTCGCGTTTTTCCGGACGGAACACTAGACAACATGGTATCAACAGTAGAGACCTTCAAATTTCTAGGCCTGAAAAGGGCCCCAAAAAAGAGCCTGAAAGCAGTCCCAAAAATGGCCCAAAAACCCAGCATTGCACACACCTGCCAGCTGGTCTTTGGTTTTCTGGTGCTCTGGCACGTGCACATGCATGCGCATTCCAGTTTGGGCACTCAGTGCCGAAAAAGTTCGCCATCATTGCCCTAGGATGTCAAACCATGTAGTAGGGCTGTATTACTATTATTATTATTATTTTTCCTATTAACTCAGCATCTTATGACTATAACTTTGTTGTTTGTATTTTATGATTTATGTTGATTGCTTATTTAATATCCTATGCCTATAACTGAGTATTGTATCTTATGATTTATGATTACTGTATTTTATGCTTATGATTCATGCTTTATTACTGAGAGCTTACGCACTGGAGACAATTTCCTTGTGTTCCAATCACACTTGGCCAACAAAGAATTCTACATAATTAAAGAGAAATACATAATACTTTGAGAGGAGAGAGTTTCGTCTGCCCTTAGTTAATTTTCAAGAGAAATGCAGCAACTGAGAGCCAATTTGGTTTCATGGTTCACTCACCAGGCTAGAAATAAATAAATTGTGATTTCAAGTTCTGCCCCAGCCATGAAAGCTGGCTGGGTGACTTTGGGCCAGACACTCTCTGTCAACTTAACTCACCTCACAGGGCTGTTCTGGTGGGGAAAGTAAGAGAAAGAAGGTGTGTTGGAATGTTCACTGCCTTGAGTTATTTGTCAAAATAATAATGGTGGAATATAAATAAATGAATAAATAAAATTGCCTGCACTGTGAATTTTACAGAGATTATCTAATTTTAAAAGACTTGACGTAGATTTGATCGAGAACATCCTGCTTTCTCAAGGAATTGCACTGAATATCTAAAAGGTTTGCTACAAATCAAACTTCATTATTCTTTAGAATTGATAGTACTGTAAAAAAGAGGGAATATCACATATTGGAGTTGGTAGAACAATAAAGATGTCAAACATGCTGTTTTGTTGAAAGAATGCCCTTTGATCAATTTTCAAAAACAATAAATTTAGTCATTTAAGAGAATTCCCAAAGCAGAGGTATAAAATTATCAAGAAAAAAACACCTTCACATTCACCTTAAAACCAAACTATGTCTACAGTAAGGATCTGACACACTGTACTCTGAAGCCTGCTAATTTGATTTTATTCCTTTTTTTCTTTAACATGTTCTTTGTGAACCATTAACCATACTGTGCATTTTAAACCATGAATCTTGATTTTTAATAAAGAATACATTTTGTTGTTAAAATATTCTGCTTTTCACACTTCAACAGGATATTTACAATGAGTAATAGTGCCCATATACAAATGTATCCTCAATTGAGCAAACCTATTGCAACAGCCACTAATGTAACAGAAACTTCTCTTCCTTTCTCTTCACAATCAAGAGCAGTGCAGAAAGCCAAGAGGAAGGACTCCAAAGGCAGTTAAGTCCCATCCTTCAACTACATCTGGAATCCCACCCCAGGTTATGCTAGAGATAAAGAAAGCATTTAGGAGAAGTTAGTGATTTTGTTCTATCTGCTTGAAAGTAAATGGGTGCCAGGCTAGGTCAGCCTGTCTTGGCACATCCTTGTTAGCAAACATTAGCCTGATTTGAAAATTCAAATAAAAGAAGTTACCGCCCCTTGACATTACTCACTGATGCCAAGAAAATAAAGAGTGACTTGCTTTGCAAGTGTCACTGAAGAGATATGTCTAAGAAAGAAACATACACACACCCCAACATTGTCTCATTCTTGTGAAGCTATCATTGGTGGATGGCAACCATTTTTACTGCAAATAACCATGATTTGCCCATCATTATGAATGAGGCAGCTAGAGTCATGCCAGAAGGGCCTATCTCAGGAAGTCATTTTCCCCATCAATGGGGTTTGGTGACTCTAGTGAAGAAAATAAATCTGTTTTTGTGATCCCAAAGTGCAATGTGAGAGACAGGTTCTATTTTGTGTCTACTGCACCAAACTGAGAGGGTTGGTTTTTTTTTGGTTTTTTTTTTGGGGGGGGTAGCAAGAATGCCAACTTGGGAGAAGAAGAAAGGATATTTTTGCCAAAAACTAAGTAATCCTCTTCATTTCTAAAATTATCATTAGCAGGATGCTTATTAATATATGTAGCCCAGATAACTAGAACAAAAGCTTGAATGCTTTGGTCTTAGAGGCTTCCTTGTGAGGGAGGGTAAAAACTCTACTCCAATCATTCTCTTGCAGTAAAATCTGGATTGCCCTCAGATAACATTGCATTTTTGCACACATGTGCTTTTCTCTTGAATCCTAAACTATGGTAATAGTACCAAAAGTACATGTACAGATAAGGTGAAACCTAGTTTAATAGCAGTAAATGTAAGAAGAATATTGGAGTCCTAGAGGACAATCAATTAAACATGAGCCAGAACTATGGAGCAGCAGCCAAAAAAGCCAATGCAGTCTTAAGATGCATTTAGAGAGGGATACAATCAAGATCAAATGAAGTACTAATACCACTCTATAAAGCCTTACTAAGACCACACCTAGAATACTGCATCCAATTTTGGTCACCACATTATAAAAAAGCACAGAGAAGAGCAACCAGGATGATTAGGGGACTGGAGACTAAAATATATGAAGACTAGACATGGCTCGCCTAATGAAGAAAAGGACCAGGGGAGACATGATAAGCAGTTTTCCAATATTTGAGGGGCTGCCAGAGAGAGGAGGGGGTCAAGCTATTCTCCAAAGCACCTGAAGGCCAGACAAGTAATAATGGATGGAAACTGATCAAGGAGAGATTCAACAAAGAAATAAGGAGAAATTTTCTGACAAGTGAGAATAACCAAACCAAACAGCTTGCCTTCAGAATTGTGGATGCTTCATCACTGGAGGCTTACAAGAAGAGACTGGACAGCCACTTGTCAGGAATGCTATAGGGTTTCCTGCTTCTGCTGGGGATTGGACTAGATGACTTATATGGACCCTTCCACTCTGTTAATCTTTTATTCTCTGTTATAGTTTTTTTTTCCTTTTCATAAAATTAACAACCTAATCTCTTGCCAGCCAAGACACCAACTGGTTGTTGTATGACTTGGTGATTATGATTTCAGGCTATTGAGGAGAATACCACATTACAGTTCGACCTTGTCTCCATGCAGCTGTAATTGAGGAGGAATTCCATGTTGGCAATATGTGCTTCCTTTCTTTGGGCCCATAGCAGAATATACAAGAGGAGATTTGGCATTTTCTGTTAGCAGAGGAGCACAGCAGGCTACTGGAGAAAAGGAAGTCTCTATATTTCTCCCAGTTTGCTAAGGAAGGTTTAAAAAAAGCATAATATAAATTTTTGAGATTTATTTACAAGAAAGTTTTACATCTGAGTTATTAATACTATTTACAGGTCTTACATGAGATTAACCATTCTGTGTGCTTGTGCGAATGTACATACCTGAATACATGTATTGCCTGGTTCTACTTGATCTCTCCCTTCTTGGCAAGATTCTCATAGCAAAGGCTCTAATCCAACCAGTCAAACTAGTTTGGCTCTCTTGTGACAAAGAGCTGTTCAAAAAAAACCACATTTCTGGTTTCCTGAGCTTTATCAGCAAACAGGCCTACTAATTTCTAGAGGCTGAACAAAAGCAAAGATCAAAGGAATGCTGAAAGAAATGCTGGGAGTGAATTATCTACCAAATTGTGTCTCCCCCCAGCCAATAAGATTTTAAATTGACGTGATCTCTTTTGTATTAGTTCTCAATCAGATACAATAACAGAGCATATTAAAAATGATTTTAATCTGAAATGAATCAGATTAAAGCAGCTTGTTGGAACAGCTATGTAAGCAATGGCAGAAAGAATTTCTGGTATCTCTAGCCAAAAATGTTTTTTTTTTTTTAAATAGATTTTTATTAAATTTTCCACCAATTCAAATCATATTCATGTTTATGACAGCATTTTGACATCGACAAATATAGTTATCATATAAATCATATTATGTTTTGCATACATCAACTAATAACTATTTTCTTTATACTTACCTCTATCATATATACTTATGTTTTATGTGTCTACCATATTATTCTCTTAAGGTCTCTTATAGTAATTACACTAATCCATTCTTCTTATTTCTTATATCTATTCTCTAACCATTCGGACCATTTATGCCAAACTGAGTAGTATTCAGTGTTCTCTTTCTCTTTCATTTCTAATGTAAGCATGTCCATTTTTGCACATTCCAATATTTTGTGTAGGACTAATTCCTCTGAGGATTGGGTCCTTTCCACATTTGTGCAAAAGCTATCCTGGCTGCCATTAGAATGTGTAAAATAATATATTTTATCTATTTTGGGTATTGATATTGGATTATTCCTAATAGGAAGAGTTCCGGTTTAGGTTCAATTTAATATCCAGTAATTTCCTGCATCCAACTTTTAATTTTAGTCCAGTAGTTCTTGGTCTCAGGGCATAACCACCACATATGATAGAAAGTACGGCGTGTTTGTTGACATTTCCAACATTTTGGGCTTGTGTTGGGATATATCTTAGCCAATCTCGTTGGGGCCAAATGCCACTGGTAAAACATTTTACATAAATTTTCTTTACATGCTGTGGATGTAATTCATTTATAATTTGTACTCCATAATTTCTCCCATTCTTCTAAATTGATGTTATATCCAAAGTTCCAAGCCCATGCTCTTCTCCTTGTAGCCAGAAGTGTTTATAATATCAAAGTGCAGGAAAGCTTTTCTATCTCTGTAGGAAATAGCTAATTGGTTTAGTTCCCATCATTGGAAAGTGTTGATGATTTCTTCCTTAGTTATACATTTTAAAACTTTACATTTTAAAAGTTTCTAGGGCATTATAAAGAAATATAGGGCATTAGAGACAGTTAAGTAGTTACTTGGGTCAGCTAACAAAATGCCACATTTTTCAGACTCCACTTCACTGAAGAACCAGCTTCAGTTTGAAAACATCAAAGGAGAAATAGGTCATATTTTCACATGGAAGAAAGATCCATATACCTGAAGGATTGCCCAATTACTACTTCAGTCCACAGAAGGAGAAGAAAGAGCACGGAAGGGACCCTCCCTAATTTTCTGGAGAATAAAAGGAAAGAAGGGAAGACATGGATTATTTATTAAATGTATTTATTGTCAATCGCCCCAAAAGATGGGGTGACTCTTAGTCTTCCAAGATTCTGTTTACATAATCTTATAATCCCAACAGTGCTTTTTAAGAGGCAACTGGACTTTCTGGTTTTTCTTTGAAGATATTTCGCTTCTCATCCAAGAAGCTTCCTTCACATCCAAGAAGCAAAATGTCTTCAAAGAAAAATCAGAAAGTCCAGTTGCCTCTTGAAAAAGCACCTTTGGGATAACTATGACCTGGATGACTGAGAATCTCCATAGACATAACCTTAGAGTAAAGATAAGAGTTAATACTCATGGTTGTGCTTCTTGTCTGGGCAACTTTGAAGCTAACAGATATCCACCCGTATCTCTTTGCTTATTCAAAATAGACAAATTGGTTATGTAGAAACTAGAAAACAATTGAATGAGCTGAAGAAGTAAATTAGTGAAAATGGCATAGAGAAAAGGAAGGTAAAAGTCATAAGATTGCATGGTGATTTGGTGCCTCATAAAGAATAAAGAAACCCAGCCTCAAATATTTATTAGGTAACCATACCAATTCCTGTTTCTGAATCTAATCTACCCCAAAGAATTAAAGAAAAGATAACATGGAGACAGGGTGAGATTGGGTATAGTTATTCCAGGCACTTTGGAAAAGGACAGAGTGTAAGTTAATTGAGTACAAAGAGAGGAGGAACCTGCTATATTATCCCAAAGTATTCTAAAATAAAATCCTCCCCTCTTCTGTAGCTTCAGGAACATTCACTGCTGTGTGGTGCCTGACATTTTTAGGAGGAAACTAAGGGAGATATCTCCACATCCCATTGTTAACACACTTGCTAAGGAATGCAGATGCTAACACTGGCAGGCTTCAAATACTATTGTAAATTATGGATCCCCAGGCACTATACCCCCATGCTACCTGGCTGACATAAATCTTAATTTTCTAATTTATACAGAAAGAAGAACAATTTAAGGCCCTGTCACACTGCCCAACAGATGCAAAACGTTTGTAAAAAGGACACAGCGGACGAGAAAAATGTTCCATCCGTTGTTATCCGCTCTCAAAAGGGGCAAAAATTTGCATAAGCAGAGCGGATAACACGGAAAGGAACGGATGGGGGGAGGACGCAGAGCGGATGGAAAGCGGATGCGGAACGGAAGCCTATGCAGAGCGGATGCGTAGAGGATGCATAGAGGATGCGTAGAGGATGCATAGAGGATGCAGAGCGGATGCGTAGAGGATGCAGAGCGGATGCGTAGAGGATGCAGAGCGGATACAGAGCAGATGTGTAGTGGATGACATGGATGCGTAGCTGCATCCGCTTTCATCCTTTCTCCATCCATGCTACTAACGCTGCATGTCCATTCCGCTTCCTCCCTGCGTCCGTTTACTGCTGGAACGGATTTGAGTTGCGTGGATATGCAGCGGATGCCTAGCGGATATAGCAGATGCGTAACGGATGCAGAACGGATGTCCCCCATATGCCTAGCGGATGCAGAACGGATTCATTGGATACATTTTCCGCTCAAAAGTTTTGAGCAGCTCAAAACCTTCTGAGCGGATGAAATGTCAATAGACGGATGCTGGACGGATAGAGAGGAAGCAAAACGGAGGCAGTGAGTACAGAACAGATACATCGCGTTAACCAACGGATGGCAAGTGTTTTCTCTGTTTTACATCCTCTTTCCATCCATTGGTGCAGTGTGACAGGGGCTTTACATCACAGAGAAAAAAGAAAATGTCTAACACAAATTCTTGTACATCTTTAAACTCTGGTTTTTCTTAGAAATCACACTACCCAAAACATTCAGTTTTCCTGTACTTGCTACCTTCTGGAGATTTGAATAAATTCGTTCCAAGGCTAAGAAAGAGAGAATTTCTTTCATTTCTTCAACCTCAGGCTCAGCTTCTGCTGTTCTGCTTACAGATCTACACTTCCAGCTTAGTCTGGAGTGAAGAGCATGAATCACCCACTAACTACTTCAGGAGTGTGGGAGCCAAGTTGATGTTGTCTTCAACCCATCCTCACCCTCCACCCATGTCTCCTGGCTTCATTTCAAAAGCAGCTTTTTCTGTCTTGCACTGGTATGCTGGGCTCCCAGCAGTTCCCCTCACTCCAACTGACTACACTATGGTGGGAACATATTTTTCTCATCAGGCACTGCCTCTAGCCTCCACATTTTTTGCTCAAGTTGATTGATGGAACATATGAAGGTGGACTATTCTGTTAAAGAAATCCAACAAAAAAGCCAAACAAAAGCCAAACTAGGGAGTTTGGCTGAAATTCTGCCAAGTTCTCCTTCAAAGCGACAATGATAGAACTGTGTTTTCTTATTCCATTTTTAAAACCAGTCCAGAAGAGGTAAAGAAGCTAGGGAATTCATCTATCAAGGGCTGCAGGAGACCAAGTGCAAGTGAAACAATAGGCCACTGAGGCCAAAGCAAAGCAAAATAAAGCACTGAAATCTAGAAAGGTAGTTCTTGGTAACACAAGTGGAACCAAGCTGATGAAAGTTGCAAGCTGAGTAAAACCTTATAACTAGCAACATTTGTCTTTATAACCAAAGGAGAGGAAGGAAGGTTAATCTTAATCTGTGTATATATGACAGATTACAGATTAACAGAGTTGAAAGAGACTCTGTAGGTCATCTAGTCCAATCCCTCCACCAAAGCAGGAGACCCTACACTA
Organism: Laticauda colubrina; assembly: GCA_015471245.1. Lineage (NCBI taxonomy): Eukaryota > Metazoa > Chordata > Lepidosauria > Squamata > Elapidae > Laticauda > Laticauda colubrina. The sequence goes on along the minus strand of BLBF01000021.1, from coordinate 33,290,126 downwards.
TTTCTGACAGATGGCAGTCCAGTCTCTTTATTTTATTATTTTATTTTTTTACTTGGTTTGTGTTGTTATGGTTGAAGCTGAAGTATTCATTGACAGGTAGAACATTGCAATGTATGATTCTATATACTATACTTAGATCGGACCTAAGTTTCTTGAAAGCTTCCAGTGATGAAGCTTTTCCTTAGAAATTTGTATTCTATGCCTGTGAATTTGCCTGACAAACAAGGAAGCAACATTTAAAGCAATACTGATGTTCTGAGTTTTAAACTCTCTGGACTTCCTGATTCCACCCTTCTCAATTAATATATCACTGCTGGCCTTAGAGACAACTAAGATATCAGTCCTCAAAAAAGAAGCATTTATAACTAATCCTACCACAAATGCCTTCCTAATCGGCTAATATGATGACTTTTACAAATCCGTCCACCTCTCTCTTCCAGTGAAATATATTCAAGCTCATTCTGTAATTCACATTTCCCAACACGCTGATGAGGAGATACTCTTTTCTTTGATGTTTCTTTGATGTTAATCCCCTGTTAAGTGCAGATTTTGTTTGTGCTGAGTGTCAGCTGCTAGAATGTCCTAGAAAGTTTTGCTATTGTAATTCAAAGACTAAAGAGATATTTCAGTCATATTAACATGCCACTGTTCCACATAAAGTGATCTCAAATATTCAGTAGTTGGATATCTGAATTGAAAACCAGTCTCTGCAAAAAACGTTGCAGGCTGGAAAAGAAATTGATTCAAAGGACCAAGCTTTTAGCCAAGTCCATGCTCTCTTTTCTTGGAAGCCTCAGCTCTTTGAAAATGTTCCTCATCACTTCCCTTGCATAAGTAATCTTTGATTTATGATCATTTATTTGAAATCTGAAACAAGTGACCTTTCAACCAGTCCGACACAACACACCTCAGCATCACAATTCACTTAACAACTACATTATTTGCTTATAAGGCAAACAAGATTACAAAATCAGTCACATGATTACTCACTTAGCAACCTCATCTTTTAGTGATGGAAGTTCTGGTCCCAAGTAAGGTCGTAAATTGAGGATTACCTGTATTACCGAGAAGTCAAGGGAACCAGAAGCATCTTTTCAGTGTCTTTCTCACATAGAAAATTGGGTTTTGTTTTTTAATATTTGCCAATCTTGGTGTTCTCTGGCAAATGACAAACGTTCTGCATGGTGTTGGGCTGTAAGCACAACCCCCACCTGTGGACGTCAGGCCCTCGTACCACCCTCATAGAGTCTGTTTCTGACCATTTGAACAGCCACATGCACATTTGTGGCCCGCTGGAGGTCATTTTGCAAGGCTCTGGCAGTGCTCCTCCTGTCCCCCCTTGCACAAAGATGGAGGTAGTGGTCCAGATGCTGGGTTGTTGCCCTCCTACGGCCTCCTCCACGTCTCCTGATGTACTGGCCTGTCTCCTGGTAGCACCTCCTGCTCTGGACACTACGCTGACAGACACGGCAAAGCTTCTTGCCACAGCTCGCATTGATGTGCCATCCTGGATGAGCTGCACTCATCCAACTACTGAATATTTGAAAAGCACCTCCAGCATTCAAAAGTGACCATCAGCCAGAAAGCATAGGAACTGAGAAGTGGTCTGTGGTCACCACCTGCAGAACCACTCATTTATTGGGGATGTCTTGCTAACTGCCTCTGCTTTCCACCTGTTGTCTATTCCCTTTGCACAGCAGCATGTGAAATTGATTGTCAATCAGTGTTGCTACCTAAGTGAACAGTTTGATTTCACAGAAGTGTGACTGACTTGGAGTTACATTGTGTTGTTTACGTATTCCCTTTATTTTTTTGAGCAGTGTATTTAGACTATATTATTTGAACCAGCAAGGATTTTTCTCCTTTATGCAAGAAAGAGAAATCTAGCTAGTGTTTCTCAACCTCAGCAATTTTAAGATGTGTAGACCTCAACTCCCAGAATTCCCCAGCCAGCAGAGAAACAAGGAATTCTTTTCTACAGAAAGTGTTGATTTTTTTAGATCCTGATCATGAGGTAAAGGCTAGGTCCCACTTGCCGACGGATGCAAAACGTATGCAAAAAGGACACAGCGGACGAGCAAAATTTCGGGGGTGGCTCCATCCGTTGTCATCTGCTCTCAAAAGTGGCGAAAATTTGCATAAACAGAATGGAAAAGAATGGAAAGGAACGGAAGAGGGTAGTACGTAGCGAGGATGTTAAGCGGATTTTCGTAGGAAGCCTAGCGGATGACAGCGGATGGAAGCGGATGACACATCTGAAGGGCTTCCGGGGGAGAATTGCGAAGTGGACGGATAGCAGAAGGAGTGGATGCGTAGTGGATGAGGCGGATGCATCACGGACGCCTATAGGATGCATAGCGGATGCATAGCGGATGCAAAGTGTTCACCGTGCATGCAGGGAGTATGAATTGCGTCAGCTCTGCGGATATAAAAGGATGCAGCTTGCAAGCAGTCAGCATTCAGAGGAAAGACGTGCTGCCACAGACTTCTTCGAATAACACCATGGTTCATCAGTCAGGGTAGAAAGAAAGCCTGTGCCTACTCCTGCCAGCCCTGGCAAGAAGGACAGAACCACCATCCCACCCCCTGGCACTGACTCTGAAACTGATGCTGCTTTTGCTGCTGCTGCTGGTGTTGCTTCTCCTGCTGGTGCTGCTGCTGGTGCTTCTCCTGCTACTGCTGCTGCTACTGCTGGTGCTGCTGCTACTGCTACTGCTACGCTGCTGCTGTGGTGGACCAGCCCCAAGGCCCTCAAAGCCCTGCTGCTGAAGGCCCTGCTGCTCAAGCCCCTGCCAGAGGGATGAAGAGGCAAGGGAAGCAGAAGGGAGAGAGGAAACAGTACACCCTTTCCGAGGAGCATGAGGAGGAGGTGCTGGAATGGCTGAGGGAGAACGAGTACCTGTGGAGAAAGGGCCACAGACTCTATTGCGACACCAAGAGGAAGCAGGCAGCTTGGAGAGACAAGGCAGAGAGCCTGGGCTACACTTCAGACCTACTCCTGGGATGGTGGAAGCACATGCACACCTGGTATGGCAACCTACACCTGAAGAAATCTGGCCGGGCCGCTGTCAAGCTCACTGACCGGGAGATGTACGTCATGGCCAAGTGCAGCTTCCTGGAGGGTGATGTCCGCCACCAAGGAGCAGCCCCTCTGACAACCCACTCCCTCAGACAGCCCACAGACAGCCAGTCCTCTTCCAGCCAGGAGACAGCTACCGTGTCCAGGCAGGTGTCTTCGGAGGGCCCCACGGCAGAGACCCCCCCGACAGCTGCACTCCCCATGCCAGAGGATGTGGAGGATCCCGTCACAAATGGAGGAAGAAGTGGCAGCCACCAGAGACCAACCGACCCCCACCCCCAGCTCCACCTCCACAGAAAGCAGGCAGAGAGGCAGACTGGAGGGCCAGAGCCACTGTCCATCCTCGAACCGGAAGCCCTTCATCACCTACATGAGCCAGACCCTCATGGACCTGCCCGAGGCCCAGTACCAGGTGAGGAAGCAGAAGATAACAGCACTTCTGCACAACCCTCCAGGCCCAGCTGAACCTGCTCCGACCCAGTCCATGTCTGCTCCTCCACCCCAGGCAATGTCACAGCCCTTCCACGGCTTTCAACAGCCCCTCACCTACCAAGGTTATGAGTACCAGGACTTCCCACAGCAGAGGCAGACCTTCCCAGTCCAGGCCCAGGTTCATCGCACGCCACAGATGCCTCACCTCGCCCAGCTGCAGACCAGACAGCCCCACTACACTCCTCCTTCCTCCACCCCACAGCCAAGCCCCTCAACAGAAAATCTGTCATCAGTACTGTGCCTGACATCCCAGGTCCTTGAGGAAGGGCCTCTCAACCTCACGGGACTGAGTCAGCTCTCTAAGAGCTTCCTGAACACACCATCCCCTGTTGTACTCTCGGGGCCAGGCACCCCAATGGCGCCTCAGACCAGCACTCCAGCCACAGCCACCTCCACAGTCCCTGCCCGTTTAACAGCTGAGACCATGGATATGCCTCAGAGTGACTGAGAATAGTGCCAGAGACTAAGTTGTTACCTGTTCACTTTATCTTTGCTTAAAGACACTTTACTTGGTTCATTTTGCTTTTTCAATAAAGTCATACAGTTTACTTAAGACAGTTGTTAATAAAGGTTATCTTTGCTTCACACACTTGGTTCATTTTATTTACTTAATAAAGTGTTGGTGAAAACTTTGAAAAGGGGGTTAAGCCTTTGCATGCTTGTGGGATAGGTAAGGATGGTTGTCGGATGGGTAAGGATAGTTGTGGGATAGATGAGGATAGTTGTGGGATAGATAAGGATAGCTGTGGGATAGATAAACCTCCAGTGAAAATATAGTGGACTGTATGGTCCACCCTCCCAGCTGCCACACATATGGCCCTTTTTTATCAATAACAATTTATTCATTGAAGAACACATTTCAAAATAAATAAAGCTCTTTATTAATGCCGTATTCATTGTAGGACCACTCAACATACATGGCACAATCTCATCAGTGTTATGAGACAGGCTCAAGGAAGCATCCATTAACCATCAATCATCCTGTCTTGCCACTCCACTGCTCCAGCTGGGGAGTTGCACCAGTGTTTCAGGAGGTTGCGCTGCTTCTTCCCTTCACGTGAAGCTCTGTTGGGGTCTTGTACATCAACAGTGTCTATCAGGTTTCATCCTTGCCTCCATTTACCAGGCTCCATGTCCCCATTCCCTTGTTGGGAATGTTGCAGAACAAGCCTGTTCTGCAACATTGGGTAGCAGGTGCGCATGAGATTGCGCAGGATACAGCAAGCTTCCACGATGCTCCTCACAATCCCTGGGTGATGCTGCATGGTGGTGAGAAATACCTGGAACCTGTTGGCCAGGATGCCAAAGGCGTTCTCCACCACCCGTCTTGCCCTGGACAGCCTGTAGTTGAAGATCCTCTCTTCATGGGTGAGGTATCTTGAAGTGTAGGGCTTCATGAGGAAGGTTCTGAGGGAGAAGGCGTCATCACCCACGATGAAGTAGGGCACATCTTGTGTGTCATTGGATAGGGGGTCTGGATCTGGAAAACCCATGATGAGGTTGCGTTCAAGCCCATCCTTGAGGTCACTGGCGTTGTATACCTGGCTATCTGAAGCTGACCTGTTGCCTGAAGCATTGATGTACATGAACTTGTAGTCAGCATCAACCATGGCAAAGAGCATGATACTGAAGAAGCCCTTGTAGTTGTAATAAGAGGACCCTGAGTTGGCTGGAGCTTTGCAGGCCACGTGCTTCCCATCTATGGCTCCAACGGTGTGGGGAAAGTTCCACCTCTGATACCACTGTTCTGCAACTTTCCTCCAGTCTTCTTCAGTGGTGGGACACCTCAGTGGTGGGAGCTCCTCCACATATTCTTCGATGATGGCCTGCACCACTTCTCCGACCACAATGCTGATGGTGTTGCGTGGCACCCTCAAGGCATACTGCATGTTTCTGTATGTGGTTCCAGAGGCCAGGTGCCGCAGAGTCAGTGCCACCTTCAGTCCAAGGTCCAGGTTGGGACAGAAGTTGGTACTTGGCTTGGTCAACCTGGGTCTCAGACGCTCTACAATTTCATCAAACATGGCTGGTGGCATCCTCATGAAGTGATGGAATGCACGAGGGTCTTCATTCCTTAGCTCCACCATCAGCTTGTCATACAGTCCAAACTCCACTCTTCTCCCGATCCATTGTCAGACCCACACAGCTCTTGAACATCTCCTTCTTCTCCTTGCGTAGAAAAAGTGAAACAGTTTGAACAGGGCTTGGTTCTGGTATTGAATGATCCCAGCTACCATAAGGACTGTGTTATGATCCATGGTGGAGATCAGTGGATGATGTGGAAGAGCAAGAGCAAGGGTGAAGAGGTCTGTACACCAGGGCTGCTGGACTCATACTGAGATCCAGGTGATTTCCTCCCCCTTTTTATAGGAAATATCGGTTTTCTGCTAGGTGTCCTTCCACATACTCTAGGCATACTCCAGACAACCTAAATATCTGAGATACATCCCAGATACAAACGTTTTGTCCGTTTTTAATCCTTTATATACGAGATGCATCCGCTTACATCCTTCCTATTTCCGTGCTACTAACGCTATGTGGACGTTCCGTGTACCTTTCGCTTCCTCCCTCTTTCCGTTTTCAGCTGCAGCGGATGTGAGTTGTGAGGATGTCCAGTGGATGCCGAGAGGATACAGCGGACGTTTAACGGATGACAACGGGCATAGAACGTTTGTTGCCCGTGTCTCGGATGTACATCGTACGTGGTGGAAAGTTCATCCGTTCAAAAAGTCTTGTGCAGCTCAAAACTTCTTGCGCGGATAAAATCTCAGTGGATGGATGCTCAATGGATAGAGCGTATGAAACACGTATGCAGTGAGTACACAACAGATGCATCGTGTTTTCCAATGGATGGCAAGCTTTTTTGTCCGTTTTACATCCTCTTTGCATCCGTTGGTGCAGTGGGACATGGGCTTAAGCTTCAGATGCAGCTCTAACTTTTCAGTAAGAAATAGACCTGAACTTAGTTTCTAATAATTTTGTTGGGTTTATGTTAATATGAGAATAGTCCTCTAATATTCTATGGTTTACAAACTTGATTTGGATTTACACTTCATGTGAAGCCACCTTTTATCATATTATGCTGAGCAACTGTAACCCAACAGGTTTTATAATACCCAGGCTTCACAAGTTATAACAGTTGGCTTCATACAACATGCTCAGCCAAAAATAAACAATCACACAACCTATGAATCCAGGTTTTGTGGTTGTTTTTAAAATCCTGCTCTTCTATTTTTGTCCTTCCAAATCAAGGTGGACTAGGAAAACACCACCAAAGGAAAATGTCAACTGTACAAATTGTGAGAGAAAATAAAAGTCTAGATTCATCAGCTTATCTGTACACTCCACCCAAGCAGTCTTGACTCCAGGAATGCCACGTTTCATTGCTCAAAAGCTAAGAAAAGCCATTCAGGTGTGCAGATGCCCTTTTTGCTTCTAATAATCATGGTGTCAGGTTTCCAAGTGATGATAACATTGGAAAGCTGCAAATATTGACAGCTTCCAGGACCATCACACAAATGTGGATGCCAGCTGAGGTTGCCACAAAAGATCCAATTCACTATACGTGTTCTGGTAGAAGCACAGAAACTGGTCAAAAGAAAAAGTTTTAATCATTGCTGTGACTCTTTTAATGGTCTTCTACTAATTCTGGAGGAACTTCTACACTGGCTTGCTCTTGTAGCAGTGCTAAGCAGATCTCAAAGATTCTTGAAGTGGAAGAAATAGATTTCAGTCTGTAGATCTACATTTGATTAACAGTTGGAACAGTACCAGATCCCCACAGACATATCCAACTGCATAAGAGAGGCTATTGCAGCCTTCCCCGACTTGGTACTCTTCAAATGGATTAGATAAAAACATGCAGTAAATTTACCAACTGAACCTACAAGTTGTGGATAATGAATCTTATAGTCAAAACCTTGAAAGTGCCAGGTAGGGGACTCTGTGCACCTGCTTTTTTAGGGTCCTACAGCTGTTCTGAATAGCCACTAGCTTCCAATGAAGGGATGGTCCCCTAATTCTCCCCTCTCCCTATTTTTACTGAGAAAGAGCAGAACAGGATTTTGACACATTCTTGAAAAAACACCGAATTAGAACTCTGTTGATTCCACAGCGATTTAGATACATAAACCCCGATAAAGAAGGAAAGTAATCTCATGCCATTAGTTTTATTACCCTCCAGAGGAGCTCTAACTGATGTTAGCAGTTGCCGGAGAAGGCAATGGATGCGTCGCCGTTCCCCAATACCCAAGATCGTGACTCTGGAATAAAGGGGGGTCAAATCAGACGGCTTTCCTGCGTCAACCCTTCGCCTTCGCTCTCGTGAGAACCCGGACGCGCCCAAGTCAATGCATCCCGAAGTCTCAAAGGAAGGAATTCGCATCCCGGCAGGTTGGACTTGTAGCCTCGCTTCGTGAACAAAAGGAGTAAAGGCAACCCCGAGGCTGAGCAACGCCGGCTGCCCGGGGAGGAACCCGATGTTGCAACTGGCCCTAGTTACAGAAGAAGCCAAAACCACTGACCTACTTCGCCTGGCTATTGGGCGTTAAGGACCCGAGCCTGGTTTCTCCCACAGGCTGGAAGCTGCTGTGATTTTCGGGCCGATTTAGTTGCTCCAGAGAAGAGGAGAAGCAGTCGTAGCAGCTGCTGGTCTGCACGGGAGGAGAGCAAAACCATCCGCGAAAAAGGAAGGAGTGCCGGAGCCGTCTTTCCGCAGCCGCTCCACATCATCCAACCACTCCCACTTGGAGCAGGTCCGGAGCGGCCGCCCGCCCGCCCCTGCTGTCTCCCCACCCCGGCCGGGTCCGGGGATTGCGAGGCGGCTCTTCCCCTGAAAGCGGAAACAGGATGCCGGGAGCTTCGGAGAGGGCTTTCCAGGCGCTGCCCTCGAATTCTTCTTACGGATCTCGACCGCCCTGCTGTCCCGACGGGAGCATCTCATTTTCCTTCCTTTCGGCGGGGCTTCACTGGTAGCACAATAATACGGTTTTCGACTGCAACCTCTGCAGCCGCTTGCTTCTTGCTCCGGAGAAAGTTGAATCGAACTCGGTGTTCTCGTATGATGTTAAAATGTTATCCAAACTACATTTTAGGGTTCTTTTTATCTCCTGTTGTTTTAGATGTACGTGATGAAGGAAACCAAGCCTGAAACTGTCGTAAAGAGTACAGTAATTGTCGCAAGAGCAGAATGATCTTATGGAGATCCTTATTCAGGTTTCTTAAATCACGGTTGCGCTCCAGTTCACGTGTACTTGGAAGATTTCTCGGTGCAGACAATTGTGCCTCTCTCCGAGGCAGGCTGTGCGGTGACGTCACAGATTTTGCGTAAGGCAAGGGCGAGTCAGGAACCGTCAGGCGTTTGTTTCTAGAAGCTGAAAAGTCGGAAGACGCATACATTTAAATTATAATTATATCCCCGTTGTATCAGCGTTTCTGATTTCGAAGAACTCTAACGAACAACCTCGAAAAGGCGAGTCTCTTAAACTGTGGTCACATACACCGGAGTCTGCTTGTAACATTCCTACTCCAAATACTCTTCTGAGGTTTCAGGTTTTTTTGTATCATGTGAACCTAAAACAAGTGTTTTATTGATTTACTGAAATGCTCTAATTTAGTGTGGCTGTTTTGGGGAACTGCAGTTAAATGCTGTGTGAGTGCCCTGTGGGATTTAGAAGTTTGATTTTTATTCTCTACTAGCACAGCAAAGAAAAAAAGAAATTGATATTTTCTATTTTAATATTTGTTATATATTTATTTATGTAACATAAATAACAAGCAAGGAATGCAGAATCTTTTCTGCTGCTAGACTAAAATATAGTCAATTCAAAATGGATAGGATATGAGACTAAAGCCACCATACAACAGGGCCATACAATGGACAAAGGGGCCAGCTTCCCTGCTCAGCAGGGCGGTGTCAGGGAATTTAAAAACCAGCCTTGTATGTGTTGGATGCAATATGTGTATGTATTGGGAATTATCCATGTAATTAAAATTATCTACTATGGATTAGCCCATTTTCTTCTTTTTTGTATCATCCTTCCTGACCTAAGCTTGATGCTCTCAGTCCGCTTTGTTTGGGCTAATGAACACTATACTAGTGTTTCAATGTAGAAAATTGAAACTCAGATCTCTATTTCTCTGATTCTCATCTAGTGGAGCAGTTTTTCACCAGGGTAACCCGATACGTGAAGCATTTTTGGGGTTTCAGATCTGAAATATCAGCCCTAATAAACATAATATTCTATTATTTCTATGTGAAATAACATTACATTAATGTAGTCTGTGAAAGGAAGATATTTCCCTTGCCAATCCCACTATTGTTTGGCTGCCTATTTGCTCTCTGCTGTACTCATGCTTGGATGACATGGTTGCTGCTCTTTCTGCTTGAAGTTTCATTTTCATCTTTCTGTCCAGGTTAATTCTTCCTGTTCCACACATCAGTTTGATTCTTCCTGGTTAAACTTCTAATCTCCATTTTATTTGTAAGTTTTAAACAAAATTTACTTAAGCTTCATACCGGTTGGTAGATGCTGAGTCATGAGAGTATACTTGCCCTTGTCTTTAGCTCAATCTGTTATCCCACTCTAAACAGTTATTGATATTTCTTTAATGATTACATAACAGTCTTATAATTAATCTTCTGCTGATATACCTGAGCTTTTTAAAGTTTCTTGTCTTAAAGGACAACTTTAATTAGCACATGAATATGAAGATCAGAAACCAAAGAAAATTTGCAATTATCAGTGTGGAACTAAAACATACAGTACCAAATTGGATATCCCAGAAACAAATCAACTTAGGTGGACTAGACTACAAGTGTGGCACAAAATATGTGTTTGATTTGTTGCAGGTGGCCTAGCTTTTTCTTTATTTTTTAAAGCCCTACCATAACGTCTCGATACAAGGCTGGCTTGAGAAAAGGAAGGGGGGAGGGAGGAGACAGGAATTGGCCAAATAAGCTATGATTGCATATCACATGCAAGAATTTTCCTAGTTTTTAAAAATTGTTCAAGAAGCCTAATTCAGGACTCAAGCTCATACAAAAATTAAAAAGGAATAAGCTCCCCCTTTTATTGCCAATTTAGATTGAGATAAGTTATTGCACTGTATGTATATCCCTTTCTGTCTCTTAATATGTTTGTGATACGGCTTTTCTCCAAGTTGAGATCACCTTCTTGTTTGTTTTACTCAGAAAATATTTGGTAGCATCCAGTTCTCCTGATGAATGTGCTTTATTCAATGCCTCCTTTTTTTGTTTTTGTTTTAGACCTCGGTCTCCCACAGCCCCACTGGGACAGAACTAGCAGTTTACTGGACTGCAGTAATCTTTCTTCTTGACAGCAGCCTGTTTTTCAGGCTACCTTCTGGAAGCTGTGGAAAGCTGAATTATTAAGGGTTACATTGCAACAGCTTAGCTATGTAGATTTAACGACTTTAACAAGTAATTGAAAAGTTGAATCATGTAGATTGGACAACTGTGCATGTTGCAAAGATTTCATGTTAATACTTGGCACACTCTTCTGAGTTTATCATAGGCATATCCACATAATCAAAGATATATCAAAGGCATATCCACATAATCCTATAAGCCAATTCTGCTGTTGAGAAGGGAGACTTTTTTGGTATTGTTGGTGGGCAGATTTTACATGGGCTTTAGAGCAGGCAACTGATGGAAGGAAGGAAGGAAGGGAGGGAGGGAGGGAGGGAGGAGCACTTTTAAGTGTTGCTGTGGAACATCAAGTTGAACTGTATTTACTAGTCTAGTCCGTTTTTTCTCAAACTTAGCTACTTTAAGATAAATGAATTTCAACTCTGAGAATTCTCCAGCGTGCATAGGTAAGTCCACATGTTGCTAAGGATGAGAAATATTAGTCTAATGAAATGTGCTGAATGAGTACAAGAATAACATGTTCAAATAACAGAGAAGCAGCTGAAATGCTGTAGTAGGAGGCATTTCTATGCAGCCTCTCCTGTCTTCCATCTCTAATTCTGAAGGCCAGGAGGATTTAACAGTGGCTTAAACATCCCTGTCAGATTTATTTAACACACAAAGCCATAACTAAGGAAGTAAATCTTCTAAAAATGAGTATCAGTTGTGATTAAGGTATGTTTCTCAACCACAATGTAATCCATGACCTAGATCTGCAAGTCACACTGGGCTTAATTAAGACCAGCCTGGGCTATGCATGTACATACGGACATGGGCAGTTTTCCAGAAAGATAAAAAGGGTTTTTTTTGTCCTCTATACTAAAGGAGATTTACAGGCATTTTTAAAAGATTTTTTTTAAAAAGTCCACAGAAGGCTTATTAAATGGAACAGAGAAATCTTTTCAGCTGTACAATGATCAAAAGGTATCACTCTTTAGGACACAGCAGTCCCATTTGATGAGACTAACTTGTAGTAGTTAGAAGGAAGTAGGCGGGTACAACCTGTGAAGTAAATATCACCTGGGTACAACCTGTGAAGTAAATATCACCAAGTCATAGCTTTAGATTAGTCTGTTAAGGGTGAGTTTGCCATTTGATCATTAGTTGAATGTACACACTTGTGCATTAATGTGGCTTGTTTGGGTCATGCTTTAGCATGGTTTTTAGCAAACCATGGTTTAGTGTGATGCATGGAGCCAGCTGTGGCTTAAATTATGACCTTATTATGATGCTTAGATCAGAGCTTGTGGTTGAAATGGCCAATAAGATGCTTTTAGAGATTCTGAATTATCCCAGTTGGAACATCCAGGAATTAGGTAAATATATTTTCCTGTTCATTTATCCTAATACTGGTTAATGTTGCATCTCTTCCTGGCAGAAGTGGTCAAATTTTGTATGTACCTGAGGCACAGCAGGCCTTCTCTAACAGCAAAAAATGCAATCATTTTGTCATGAAGCTTTCTTTAGTATGTGGCCCAGATGGCAGAGTAGCACGGTGAGCTGGGACAGGATTGTATTCTCAGGTTCAGAGGTGCCCAGAATTTGATATTCAGAGCAGAATTTTAAATATTCTCTAGGTTCATTTCACATTTAAATGATCTATTCAGCAGGCTCATTACTCATTTGTCCTGGTTCACTCAATACTTGGCTTTAAAAAAACCCCTCAAATGTCTTGTTGCATTCAAAGCAATACCTCACAAAAGCTTTAGGTCCTAATTTATGGCTAATGACCTGGGAAGCAAGTGCAAAGAGATAGGCCATGAGATAGGTCTATGGTTATCTTTGGCCATCTATGGCCAAAGAGATAGATCTATGGCTGCCACCCATAGGCCTAGTCTTCTAAATAATGTGACAAAACAGCTTACATATAAAATCACAAAAGAAAACAAACTCTGGTTTTTGCAGTATACTAAATCCATATCATACAAACTATTTGTTTAACATGTGAACAACAGCAGTGGTTCATGGCTTTATGTTTTAGCATGTTTCAGCAATAGGATTTAGACCTATATACTGCTCCACAGTGCACTCTGAACAGTTTACAATGTCAGCATATTGCCCCCAACAATCTGGGTCCTCATTTTACTGACTTCAGAAGGGTGGAAAATTGAGTTAATACCAAGCCGGTTAGGATCAATCTCCTGGCAGTGAACAAAATCAACTTGCAATACTACATTCTAATAGTATTATATGAAACCAGCCAACTGTTTTAGGAATAAACAATGGTATAGCATGAACTAGAGTCACCCAGGTAAGAAAAGAAATAGGATGGTTACTGAAATGAGTGCAGCTCAACAGATTAAAATAGTTTATGAATCCAGTTAATTTACCTGTCAACCTGAAAATCCCTGCTGGAAACTAGTTGAGAGAAAAGATTTAAATAAGCAACAGAAGAAGAGGGCTATTAATCTACTAAAAGGTACATTTTTAACAGTAAACATTCTTTATTCCAAAAGCAGAATTCCAAAAGATAAGAATTTGTATATAAAAAGGCATTTAATATTTAAATTTTCTTTTAAGATAGCAGAATCCTTTACCTTACTGCTAAAAATGAGTCCCATTAAAATCTTGTTCCCTGTGTATACAATAAATATTAAATGGTAGACTCTCATTAGCAATACGGAGCCTTCTGACAATGACAAATTATAAAACATTGTTATAAAAATCTCCTAACTTAGCATAACCCAAACTAATATTGCATCAAGATTTTAAAATAGAAGTGGCATTAATTTATGCAGATAATTTTCTCTAAATTTAAATATCATCCCTTTATAATTATCAGACAATCCAATTTATACTTTGGGAGGACATTCTGTATTTGGCTGTTTCTAGATGAATGATACACACTCCAGAAGGATTGATTTCTGGTCATTCCAAGATTCATTCCAAGCTCCTCCTTAGAGCAAAATCAATGTTTAAGGAGAAAGCATGAGAACAAGCTAGAGGAGTGGAGAGTCTATACACTCTCCAGCTGCAAGGCAATGAATGCCAAGTTCACCCCACTGCAGATAACACAAACCAGATTGCAGAGAGAAGACAAGCCATGAAACTTGAAGAACTTCTGGTGCAAGTGCCGATATTTGCCATCCTTCTCCTTCAGAAGTTGGTAAGCCTCTCGCTGACCTGAACTTCCCACTTCCTGTCCCAGCCCATGCTCCCTTTCAATCTCTTGCATCTTAAGCATGGTCTTGGTGGTGACTTGGGAGAACCAGGAGGCATTAGTGGCAACCAAAATGAGACAAATAAAAAAGAGCATGATCTATAAGGAAGACACAAAGTATCATGACCACTTCTGAATTCCAATATACCATATGTAATTTTCTTGGAGTCTTTTTTTATTTGAGTTCTGGAATTACATTCTTATTTCTAGGAAAAATTAAAGGGCAGTTGATGAACCTGATTTTCCTCAATTTTAAGAGTCAATTAGCTACATAGTCTAAAAAAAATTAATGAAAATGATGTATGTATTTTAAATTTATTTTAAATTAACTTCCCACAAATATTCCTTCGCAATTCTATGAGGTAGGTTGCTGACAGAATGTGATTGGCCTAAAGTTAGAGTCAGTTTTCTACATTTACACCCTATTTATTCTGTATATATCAAAGGAACTTGTGCAACATGAATACTAACTTTTCTATGCCTAGGATCAGCTCTAACAAAACACCAGTGCTTCAGAAATATTGCAAAATCTGCTGGCCAGGAAATACTTGTCAATCACTTGTGTTCTTGACATTTTGCTCAGTTCACAGATTATTTCTCATGATCCAAAAAGATTGTGGTAAAAAATTAAGGGGAGGAACCATAGGTTCTCAGCGATGTTTCAATTAATTCTTTAAGGACATTATCAGATATATATATATATGTGGTTCACATATTCTACACATAACATCTGTATGCTTTCTCCAAGATTTTTATTTTATTGCCTCAAAACAAACTTGAGCAAAATACAATGATTTTCTTCTTGAGAAGAAGAAAATGATAGTATTGCGTAGTATCTTTTTCAACCTCTATGATCCTATCATTTTGGTTTGTTTTGTTGATCTTGAGTACAGTTAGCTGCCAATAAGGTGATTGCATGTCCACTCAAAACAGGTTTTTTCAGTGCTGAACAATATTCAGATGCTTCCCTGATATATTCATGTTTAACAAACAGGGAAGTAGATATATACGGACTATATTTTTACTGTGAATGGTGGAAAAAAAATAGAAGATGGGCTCCAGCATGAGTCTGAAACCACTGGTCCCAGTGACCAACCCAGATTGGATCATGAAAAAGATTATAACATCCCAACATTCACTAAATATATTTAAAGCCCCAGGCAATTATTCTGCTTCATGTCCCAGCCCCGTGTATTTTCTTCTAAGTCAAAAGTTCTTCTTAGAAGAAAAGATAAATAAAAAAGGTAAATAAAACTCATATCTTTTGAGGCAGCACTACAGTTGTACTTTGAAAGCCCCCCTTTATCTGCCCTTAAGAATTTCTCTCCAGGATTCAGATGTTGTGCTGGACAAGAATCTGGTTTGTTTAGTTTTAGATTAGCATGTTGCATGAACACAGCCATTGAAGCATGATAGTCACTTCAGTGTTCTTTTGTTGCTCTTAGCATGACAGAGAAGGCTGTTTGATAAGAAATAAAATCATTTATTTATTGTATTCTATATTTGAAAAATATGCCCAGAATTATTTAGAAAGATCTTGTAACGCTGCACATATTATCCTGGGATCTACTCTGCATAACAAAATTACATCAAACAAGAAATTAGAGTAAGACCGAAGCACACTCTGATTTTTTCAGAGGTGGGAATGGTGATGAAATGAAAAAGCATTACCATGCTAAGTGTTGTAATGTCTTTCTGTAGTAAAATATTACAAAATATATGTTAATTCAGTAGGATTCTTGATTAGTTGATAAATTATAAAAAAGGGCTTTATGGCATTTTAAAGACAATCAAATTTATTGTAGCATATGCTCATATTTAAAGTGCCACAAAATATTCTGCTGCAAAGGTTATACATAACTATCCATCTATCCAAAAAATTATTAATTTATTACGATGCATTTTATGTGAACCTTTGCTTTTCTTCTGAAATATAGTTGTGAAGGCTGGGAGCAAAGATGCAGGGTAGGAATGAATATGATAGTGTTCTAAATACACCCTCTGAGTTGGAATATTCTAGAAGATTTAGAAATGTTATATACTGGGGACAGGGAGAGAGATAGAAAGCAGAATTGCAATCCAAAACCAGTTTATTCAGAAGCCCACTAAATACAGACAAATAGGGACCTCTTCAATTTGTATTATCTCTGTTTATCCTTAATGAATGTCACTAGGTCACTATCATTCTGCTTACCAAATCATTTAACCAAGAAGGCTGCTAACATTTCATCTCATAAGAACCTGGCCATGGATTTGTATATAGATGTAAAGCATTCTGAAACTAAAATTATTACCCAGAGAAGGAAGCATCAATGCCTTTCTACCATCAACAGCTATCACTTGTGTAGCTATAGAATTGAATGGGTAATTGTCTGTATGTCTTATAATGTAAATATATCTACCCGTATATGCCATTATGACTATCTTTAATCTGAAGCAGCTGGTACTGCAAAGGTCCTAGGGAAGGGGTGTCAAACTTGATTTCATTGAGGGACGCATCAGGGTTGTGTTTGACCTCGGAGGGCTGAGGTGGGCATGGCCATGATGGGTTGACACGGGACATGAGTTGGGGGCACCTGTGGTGGCCAAGTGCTAAGGCAGGACTTCCCTGAGACCCTCACTCACTCTCATAACCTTCCTCCCTTCCTTCTATCTATCCATTCATCCGTCCTTTTCTTCTTTTTCCTTCCTTCTTCATTCTCCTTTCTTCTTCCTTCTCCTCTTTCCTTATTTTTTCCTTCCATGCTCTCTTTCCTTCTCTTTCTTTGTTTTTCCTTTTCCCCTTTCTCCTCTTCTGTCCCTTTTTGCATGCTCAAATGCAAAAGAGGAAATATTTATCCTTTTGGATTTTTTTTAGTTTGTTTTGATACCCCTCTGCCAGTGAAAACAGAGGGGGAGGAGGCATCTGCAACCTGCCTGGGCCCCATTTTTGGTCGTGACAGCCTCCTGCAGCTCTCTGCCTGCAAAAATGGAGCGGGAGGGGCATGTGCCCCCAAGCTCCATTTTCACTGGTAGAGGCACCATGGGCTGATCCTTTGCTGTTTCCAGGTCAGCCCCATCAGCCAGATTTAAACATCTCACAGGCCGGATCCCACCCATGGGCCTCGAGTTTGACACCCCTGTCCTAGGGAGATAGGAAGAACAACGAAGAATATACATGAAAAAGTATCAGAGCATTAAAATGATAGAAAAAGATGGACTTAGATGGCACTATTAAATAGGAGATAACGGAAGTCTTCTAAGAGATCCAATTTGAACAATTAAACTTAGGTCAGTGAAGCTTAGGTCAATGAAGCCAAGAGGATTTTTTAAAGAATAACAAGATCTCTTTCAATCTTAGATGTGTTGGGAAATTTGAATGCTGATATGATGACAAACTGAAGGCATTTTCAGAATCTGCCTATGTAACTTTCTGCCTGCATGCTTGCCCCTGAATGTAAAACTGCAGGATTTTAGATCATTAATTGCTACTTACCTGAACAGTTTCTCTGGTGCTGAGAAGTTCCCGTGGATGGTATGCAGCAAATATGGCAAGATTAAGGAATGTGCAGCCAAGTAAGGTATAGAAATAGAAGGGAAACAATTTGCCCTGTACCAGGCCAAAGGTGTGCCGGCTCACAGTTCGGAAAAGAACAAAACCTACAGACAAAGTAAGGATGAGTTATGTGGGGAAACACATCCTTTTCTTTAAATAGTGGGAGAAGTTCAGATTTCTACATAATACTCTTTGATATGGCCCAAGGGCTAATCAATAAATAAAGAACAGAACATAAAACACATTTTTCTACATTAAAAATAGAGAAAGACACTGGCAAATTTGGAAAACATGGATGTTTATCTCCTTCCAACTCATATTTCCTCTAACTCAGCCTTTGTCATACAGAAGAATAACATTCTAAATTAGCTCCCTTCCTGCCCTACATACATACCTGCAATGAAGGTTACCCATATCTGCATTCCCCAGGCTGTAGAGAGGAGAAAAAGCTGGGTGATTCTGATAAGACCACTTGGCTCACCTTCCATCGGCATCTCTGAAGCAAGACACATAAACATGGAAGAAAAGGAGTGAGAAAAGGGAAGAACAAGGAGACATATTGAAGGGTGGGTGGTCTTTCGCCTGCTCTTAGACATATTGCTAAGTCCCTGATAATTGCCCAAAATTTATAATATGGTTCCAACTATTCTGTGATGGAAAACATACCAAAAATATGTTTACTTTTGGATAGGCTCCGAATTACATAAAGGACTTTTTAAAAAGGTAGTACTTATTTTACTATCTATTTTGATTAATTACTGCAATTCATTTCAACATGTCAAATCCTCAAACATTTACCAATGTTACTTCTGACAATATTATCAAGATGTATCTCATTTTTTGCTAATGGGGATATATTGAATGTCTAAACATTAATCTCCCTTCCAAAGAATCTCCCACTGCACAAAATAGCAGGCAGGCAAGCCATAAGAGTTGGAGAGGAAAGCAGGCAGGCATGAAGCAAAAGTCACTTGCTCAACGCTGCCTGCAACTCTACCTAAAACAGCAGCACTCTTAATTGCCAAGAGACCAGATTAAATTTAATCTCCCCACACCCGCTCTGGTAGACAGGGCCTGGTTTGCTTATATACACACTAAAGTGGAGGCAGGAAAGGGCCATCTCTCTCTCTCTCTTTTTCCCTCCCTCCCCCTCCTTCTCTCTATATCCTATTTGTAAAACAAACAGTCCAAAGTCATTTACAGGTAAGTCAGTCAGTTATCAATCCAGGGATAATCCAATAACAAAGTCCAGTTCAGTATCTAACTTACATAAAATCCATGAATATCAGTCAATTATGAAAAATGAAGGAACGGCAATACTCTCCAGCAGAAGGAAAACAGAGACCCAGACTATCTTCTGAGACTAAGAGTAAGACCTCTTATGGCTGTTTGAGAAACCACACCCAATTGCAGTTTTTAGCATGCTCTTAAAGAGACAGTATTAAAATGTCTATCCTGGTTTATATATTTCCTAGCCAAATACCTGTTAGGTGACTTATATTCCTAACACATTTCATAAGAGAGTGACTCGGGTTGGTATTACAGCACTTAATTAGAAAACCATTGTGTGTGTTTTCATAAATATAAGTGAAAATCATTAAGAACTAAAAAATACACAAAACAAGATATATCAGCCACAGTATGGGAACCTTGCAAGATCTCCCTAGTCCCCTAGGACCGCAAAGCCTGAAAGCATAGTCAGGACTTGTTGAATGATAAGAGGGATGGTGCTAATCTCACTTCTGGGTGGCGGGGTGGGGGGGGGGGGGGTGAAGATTCCATAAGGCAGGTGCTACAATGTGGTGAGCTCCTGTTCCTTGCCCCAGCTCCTGCCCACTTAGCAGTTTGAAAGCATGCAAATGCAAGTAATTTAATAGATACCATTTTGGTGGGAAGGTTACAGCATTCTGTGTGCCTTTTATAGTCATGCTGGCCTCCTGATTATGAGTATCTTTGGACATCGCTGAATCCCTCAGTCAAGAAATGGAGATGAGCACTGTGTCCTAGAATTCAACACAACTAACTGACAGGGAAACCTTGTCAGTTTACAACAGAGAAGGCCTGCCTCCTGGGATCCGCCAAATGCAAATTCCCTGACAGATGAGACTTGCAGCATGTCTTCTCTGACAGATCTGATGCGATGGGCAGTCCCTCAAGATAATCTGGCCCCATGCCAAGAAGAGTTTTAAAGATCAACATCAGCACCTTAAAGTAGGGGCAACCAGAAGCAAACTGGCAACCAATATGTACTTTTCTAGGAATACATATAACTGCCTGCACCACTGCTTTTTGCACAGATGAAGCTTCCAGATAAGTTTCAAGGGCAATCATATGCAGAGCACATAACAGAAGTCTGAATGGGAGGTGACTAGGTCAAAACTGACAGTGAGCAGAGCCCCTCCCCCCCCATCCAGGAATAAGCATCTGGCACTTTGCACGCGAAGTTGTGCAAAGGCCTTCCTAGCCACAACTTCCACCTGTTCTTTTGAGTAAGAATTGTGACTTAGAAAGGACCTCAGATTGCACATGGCATAGTCCTAGAATTGGAACTTTTTAAGTTGCTCAGTCTTGCCAGGGTTCAGCAGAAGCCTGTTGTTCTCCATCAAGACCCTCACAGCCTCCAGGCACCAGGATAAGACACCCACGGTATTGCTTAATTCTCCAGCAGCAGAGATGTACAATTAAGTGTCATTAATGTGCAGTACTGATGATACCTCATCCTGTGGCTACAGATGAGCTCACCCAGTGGCCTCAAAAAGATGTTGAATAGGAGAAGAGCGAGCATAGAACCCCTGTGGCATCCCATATGGTTGGGGGCTGTTAGTGGGATCTCTCTTCCCCTACCATCAACTGGAATCAGTCCTGGAGAAAGAAAGTAGAACAGCACAACACTGTGTCTCCCCCACCCCGAGCCAATCCAGAATTGATGGTATCAAAAGCTGCAGGGAGGGAGGTCATGTAAGGCAAGGATGGTTGCACAATTATCATCCTGTTTTCACCAGAAATCATCCATTTTGAATTTTTAAAAATGATGGAGGGGAAGGCAGACTGGCTGTGCTTCAAGATGAAATGTTCTTCTTCAATTGCTAGCTTTATTTTCCTAAGGTTTTAGGTTTGTGTGGCTACATAGATTAGATTCCAACCCTAAACTCTGTCTAGGTTTATAAGCCATTTAACTTACTTTAGCCCAATATTTCCTGGCCCCAGCCTGTGGTTCATTTATGGTTCAGCACGTTTTGGGGACCCCAAAAATGTTACGTATTTTGCCTTCCTGTGAAAAGTGTTGCCTGATGAACACTTTCTTGTTGGCATCCATGATTCTTTCTCAAAATCCCAAATGTTCCATCAGCCCCTACAGGCTAGGTCACACTGGCCGACGCATGCAAAACGTATGCAAAAAGGACACAACGGACGAGCAAAATTTCGGGGGTGGCTCCATCCGTTGTTATCCGCTCTCAAAAGTGCCCCAAATTTGCATAAACATAACGGAAAACAACGGAAAGGAACGGACGTGGGTAGTACGTAGCAAGCATGGTAAGTGGATGTTCGTAGGAAGCCAAGCGGATGGAAGCAGATGACACATCCGCAGGGCTTCCGGGGGAGAATAGTGAAGCAGACACGTATGGAAGGAGCAGATGCATAGCGGATAACGCGGATGCATCACTGACACCTATAGGATGCATAGCGGATGCATAGCAGATGCATAGCGGATGCATAGCAGATGCATAGCGGATGCATAGCAGATGCGTAGCGGATGCAAAGCGGTCACTGCACATGCGGGGAGGATGAATTGCATCAGCTCTGCGGATATAAAAGGATGCAGCTTGCAAGCAGTCACCATTCAGAGGAAAGACCTGCTGCCAGAGACATCGTGAAAGAACACCATGGTTTGTCAGTCAGGGAAGAAGAGGAAGCCTGTGCCTACTCCTGCCAGCCCTGGCAAGAAAGACAGAACCACCATCCCGCCCCTTGGTGCTGACTCTGAAGCTGCTGGTGCTTCTGCTTCTGCTGCTGCTGCTGGTGTTGCTGCTGCTGGTACTTCTCCTGCTGGTGCTGCTGGTGCTTCTCCTGCTGGTGCTGCTGGTGCTTCTCCTGCTGCTGCTGGTGCTGCTGCTGTGGTGGACCAGCCCCAAGGCCCTCAAAGCCCTGCTGCTAAAGGCCCTGAAGCCCCTGCCAGTGGGAGGAAGAGGCAAGGCAAGGAGAAGGGAGAGAGGAAACAGTACTCCATTTCCGAGGACCATGAGGAGGAGGTGCTGGAATGGCTGAGGGAGAATAAGTACTTGTGGAGAAAGGGCCACAGGCTCTAACGCGACACCAAGAGAAAGCAGGCAGTGTGGAGAGACAAGGCAGAGAGCCTGGGCTACACTTCAGACGTCCTGGGAGGGTGGAAGCACATGCACACCTGGTATGGCAAGCTGCACCTGAGGAAATCTGGCTGGGCCGCTGTAAAGCTCACTGACCGGGAGATGTATGTCATGGCCAAGTGCAGCTTCCTGAAGGGTGAAGCCCGCCACCAAGGAGCAGCCCCTCTGTCAACCCTCTCCCTCAAACAGCCCACAGACAGCCACTCCACTTCCAGCCAGGAGACAGCTACCGTGTCCAGGCAGGTGTCTTTGGAGGGTCCCACGGCAGAGACCCCCCCAACAGCTGCACTCCCCATGCCAGAGGACGTAGAGGATCCCCTGTCTCCAATGGAGCAAGAAGAAGCAGCAGCCAGAGACCAACCCACCCCCACCCCCAGCTCCACCTCCTCGAACCGCAAGCCCTTCATCACGTACGTGAGCCAGACCCTCATGGACCTGCCCGAGGCCCAGGACCAGGTGATGAAGGAGAAGATCACAGCACTGCTGCACCACCCTCCAGGCTCAGCTGAACCTGCTCTGACCCACTCCAGGACTGCTCCTCCATCCCAGGCGATAGTCACAGCCCTTCCACGGCTTTCAACAGCCCCTCACCTACCAAGGCTACGAGTACCAGGACTTCCCACAGCAGAGGCAGCCCTTCCAAGTCCAGGCCCAGGTACATCGCACACCACAGACGCCTCACCTGACCAATCTGCAGACCAGACAGCCCCACAACACTCCTCCTTCCTCCATCCCACAGCCAAGCCCCTCAACAGAAAATCTGTCATCAGTACTGTGCCTGACATCCCAGGTCCCTGAGGAGGGGCTTCTCAACCTCACGGGACTGAGTCAGCTTTCTGAGAGCTTCCTGAATACACCATCCCCTGTTGTATTCTCGGGGCCAAGCACCCCAATGGCACCTCAGATCAGCACTCCAGCAACAGCCACCTCCACAGTCCCTGGCCGCTCGACAGCTGAGACCATGGACATGCCTCAGAGTGACTGAGAATAGTGCCAGAGACTGAGTTGTTACCTGTTCACTTTATCTTTGCTTAAAGACACTTTACTTGGTTCATTTTGCTTTTTTAATAAAGTCATACAGTTTACTTAAGACAGTTGTTAATAAAGGTTATCTTTGCTTCACACACTTGGTTCATTTTATTTACTTAATAAATTGTTGGTGAAAACTTTGAAAAAAGGGTTAAGCCTTTGCATGCTTGTGGGATAGGTCAGGATAGCTGTAGGATGGGTAAGGATAGCAGTGGGATGGGTAAGGAGAGTTGTGGGATAGGTAAGGATAGCTGTGGGATATATAAACCTCCAGTGCAAGTATAGTGGGACTGTATGGTCCACCCTCCCAGCTGCCACACATATGGTCCTTTTTTAATCAATAACAATTTATTCATTGATCAACACATTTCAAAATAAACAAAGCTCTTTATTAATGCCCTATTCATTGTCGGGCCACTCAACATACATGGCACAATCTCATCAGTGTTATGAGACAGGCTCAAGGAAGCATCCATTTACCATCAATCATCCTGTCTTGCCACTCCACTGCTCCAGCTGGGGAGTTGCACCAGTGTTTCAGGAGGTTGCGCTGCTTCTTCCCTTCACGTGAAGCTCTGTTGGGGCCTTGTACATGCACAGTGTTTATCAGGTTTCGCCCTTGCCTCCATTCACCAGGCTGCATGTCCCCATTCCCTTGTTGACGGTCCACAAGTCTGTTCTGCAACACTGGGTAGCGGGTGCGCATGAGATTGTGCAGGATGCAGCAAGCTTCCACGATGCTCCTCACAGTCTCTGGGTGATGCTGCATGGTGGTGAGAAGTACCTGGAACCTGTTGGCCACGATGCCAAAGGCGTTCTCCACCACTCGTCTTGCCCTGGACAGCCTGTAGTTGAAGATCTTCTCTTCACAGGTGAGGTATTTGGAACTATAGGGATTCATGAGGTAGGTTCTGAGGGAGAAGGCGTCATCACCCACGATGAAGTAGGGCACATCTTGTGTGTCATTGGGTAGGGGGTCTGGATCTGGAAAACCCATGATGAGGTTGCGTTCAAGCCCATCCTTGAGGTCACTGGCGTTGTATACCTGGCTATCTGAAGCAGACCCATTGCTTGAAGCATTGATATACATGAACTTGTAGTCAGCATCAACCATGGCAAAGAGGATGATACTGAAGAAGCCCTTGTAGTTGTAATAAGAGGACCCTGAGTTGGCTGGAGCTTTGCAGGCCACGTGCTTCCCATCTATGGCTCCAACGGTGTGGGGAAAGTTCTACCTCTGATACCACTGTTCTGCAACTTTCCTCCAGCCTTCTTCAGTGGTGGGACACTGGAGGAGCTCCTTCACGTATTCTTCGATGATGGCCTGCACCACTTCTCTTACCACTTTGCTGATGGTGTTGTGTGGTACCCTCCAGGCATACTGCATGTTTCTGTATGTGGTTCCAGAGGCCAGGTGGCGCAGAGTCAGTGCCACCTTCAGTCCAGGGTCCAGGCTGGGATGGAAGTTGGTGCTTGGCTTGGTCAACCTGGGTCTCAGACCCTCAACAATTTCGTCAAACATGGCTGGTGGCATCCTCATGAAGTGCTGGAATGCACGAGGGTCTTCATTCCTCAGCTCCACCATCTGCTTGTCATACAGTCCAAACTCCACTCTTCTCCCGATCCATTGTCGGACCCACACAGCTCTTGGACGTCTCCTTCTTCTCCTTGTGTAGAAAAGGTAAAACAGTCTGAACAGGGCTTGGTTCTGGTGTTGAATGATGGCAGCTACCATAAGGAGTGTGTGATGATCCATGGTGGAGATCAATGGATGATGTGGAAGAGCAAGACCAAGGGTGAAGAGGTCTGTACACCAGGGCTGCTGGACTCATACTGAGATCCAGGTGATTTCCTCCCCCTTTTTATAGGAAATATCGGTTTTCCGCTAGGTGTCCTTCCACATACTCTTGGCATACTGCAGACATCCTAAATATCCGAGATACATCCCATATACAAGTTTTGTCTGTTTTAATGCTTTATATACAAGATGCATCCGCTTAAATCCTTTCTATGTCTGTGCTACTAACGCTATGTAGACGTTCGGTGTACCTTTCGCTTCCTCCCTCTTTCCGCTTTCAGCTGCAGCGGATGTGAGTTGCGCGGATGGCCAGAAGATGCCGAGAGGATACAGCGGACGTGTAACGGATGACAACGGACGTAGAACGTTTGTTGCCCATATGTGTCACGGATTACATCGTACGTGGCGGAAAGTTCATCCGCTCAAAAAGTTTTGTGCAGCTCAAAACTTTTTGAGCGGATGAAATAGCAGTCGACGGATGTTTTACGGATAGAGCGTATGAAACACGTACACAGTGAGTACACAACGGATGCATCGCGTTTTCCAACGGATGGCAAGCTTTTTTGTCCATTTTACATCCTCTTTGCATCCCTTGGTGCAGTGGGACATGGGCTTTTAAGGTAGAGAGAGGATGGCTGAGTTTATACGCATCCGTGGAAGTAAACTAATTTTCCAGTACACAAAACCATACCTTGGAACGATTAACACGAACACTCGTTGCATATCTAAACTGTGATTGGCTGTCGTATTTACTACTCGCAAAGGAAGTACTGTCGACACAAAGCGGAGCTCTTGAAACAAGCCTTGATGAATGCCAAAGATTTTGAGGCAATTCACTTCCAAAAGCCATTGCTCAGTCCACGCTGCCTTGACACCCCCGCCCCACAGAGAAGCCCGCTGTTTCGGGGGCGGTGCAGATTGGGAAGGAAGGGGCAAAGCTGAAGGCAAACTCGGGAAGTGGGAAATCACTGAACTTGAAAAGCTGGAAAGGGAGGAAGCAGCTTTCGCAATGCACCAGGGCTAAAGGGACAATGCCGCACACGAATCTTGCCCCGAAAGGCAGAAGGCTGCCGGATTCAAACGCGCTCTCCCTCCCCCAGAAAAAGCAGCGTAAATGCTGCTCTCTTCCCTGCGCTCTTCTCGGAAAGGGCACCCAGGCCGCGCTGCCCCAACCGCGCCGCCATCTCCCCCAACAAACACCCACCTCTTCCGACTCTTCACTGCGGCGCCTCGGATAGCGACTTTGCCCCCGTGCGACTGAGCAAGCAGCCCCCGCCCTCTGCATTCAGAAGGAGTAGCGTCATGAAGGGAGGCGTGGCCACGGCTGGCCGCGCCCCTTTGTTTGCACATTGAAACGCTGCTTGAACCCTCTTCCCCGCTTTCCGGGTTGGGCCAGGAGACCGACAGAGCTGGATGATGGACGGGAAAATGGTCACGACGGTAAAGGAGTCGCGGGGCGGCGTAGGGCAGGAATTCAGGATGGGCTGGAAGGGGTGCCCCAAAGCCCTTTTCTCCCCCTGCTCCAGAGGCGCAGCAGATCTTTCTTCACACCTCCTTGAAGCACCGCAGCCTTCCTGCTACTTCTTTCCTGCCTAGAAAGCCTGAAGTGCCGATCCTGGATCAGTGCACAAAAGGGAATATGCTGAATGACAGGCCGTCCCCAGCAAGAAACTGTGGGAACTTAGTCTAACTCTAAAACATACGCCCAGTAGATGTGTGGTTACCCTATTGCTGCCTGTCCCCTTATTTAGTTAGTTAGTTAGTTAGTTTTGTCAGTTGCTTACAAAATAATAGGTATAAGTAAAAACATAGTGATGAATACATGGATACATATAAGAAAAATAAAAAACAAAGAAACAATAGGACAGGGCCAGTAGGCACATTGGTGCGCTTATGCATGCCCCCGACAGACCTCTTAGGAAAGGGGTGAGATCAATAGTAGACAGTCTAAGGCTAAAGTTTTTGGGGTTTGGGGAAGAAACTACAGAGTCAGGTAGAGTATTCCAGACATTGCCAAGTCTGTTGCTGAAGTCGTATTTCCTGCAATCAAGTTTGGTGCGATTAACCTTGAGTTTGTTTGCTCTTGTGTTGTTATGGTTGAAGCTGAAGTATTCATTGACAGGTAGGACATTGCAATGTATGATTTTTATATACTATACTTAGATCGGACTGAAGGCGACGTAGTTCTAGGTTTTCTAGGTCTAGAATTTTGACTCTGGTGGCATAAGGTATTCTGCAATGCGTAGAGCAGTGGAGAACTCTTCTTGTGAAATATTTCTGGACTTTCTCAACTGTGCTAATATCAGACACGTAATGTGGGTTCCAGACTGATGAGCTGTATTCAAGTATTGGTCTAGCAAGTGTTTTGTATGCTCCAGTTGTTAGTGTAATATTACCAGAGAAAAAGCTACGTAAGATTAGGTTAACAACTCTTAACGCCTTTTTGGCTATGTAGTTACAGTGGGCTCTAGCACTTAGGTCATTAGAGATGAGTACTCCAAGATCCTTGACAGAGTTTGGATCATCATTGGATCTTGACTGTTCAGCCTGTATTTTATTTTCTGAATTTTTTTTGCCAATATGTAGGACAGAGCATTTATTTGTTGAGATTTGAAGCTGCCTTTCGTTTGACCATTCTGATACATAGTAGAGGTGTTTTTGAAGGGTAGCAGTCTGTGGTGTTGAATAACTTTACATCATCAGCAAAGAGAACACAGTTGCTCTTGATATGATCACAGAGGTTATGTATGAGTATGATACTCTACATTTATGTAGAGTATGAAAAGATTTGATCCTAGAACACTGCCTTGGGGGACACCACTGTTGACAGGTACAGAATTTGATAGGACGCTCCCAATTTTGACCATTTGTTGTCTGTTTGACAGGAATGCTTCTATCCAGTTATGCAGGTGTCCAGAGATACCATAAGATTTTAGTTTTAGGAGTAGTTTGCCGTGTACCACTGAATCAAAGGCTTTACAGAAGTCTATGGAGATTGCATCTATTGCTTTGCCCTGATCGAGTTGTGCAGTCCGTATGTTTTTGCAGTGTAATAGTTGCAGATTACATGATAGTTTTTCCTGAAACCAAATTGTTTATTTGAGAGTAGGTTGTTTGTTTCTAAGTGAAGGATGATGGATTGGTTAATAATTGATTCCATGACTTTTCAGGTGACGCAGCCTAAAGAGATTGGTCTGTAATTTTCAACTAGACCGGGGTCTCCGTTTTTGAAGATGTGTGTGGCCTGATTTACAGTGTGGCCTGATTGTTTCTACCATAGTCAGAAAGTGATTCAGGATGTCTATGTGTGTGTGTAAACTAAAACTGAGAAACACACATAGTGCAACTTTGATGGCTATAAGCAGGGGTGGGATTCAAATTTCTTAACAACCGGTTCTGTGGGTGTGGCCTAATTTGTGGGTATGGCTAGGTGGGCATGTGACTGGGTGGGCATGGCTTGCTGACTGGGCATGGCTTGGTCATGTGAATGGGTGGGCATGGCTTGTATGTAAATATTATAAATATTTATGTAAATATTGATTTTTTTATTAAAAAAAGCAACTTTTACCCAAAAGCAGGCAAAGCAGGCAGGCAGATTGAGTTGCTCACAGAATCACAGATTCACTTAGAGATGTATCTATCTGCAATCGGCTACCTGAGTCTGCACTGAAAAGTAGAAGTGTCAGTCCTAAGGAAGGTTTGGCTCTGCTTTTAGATTAGCTAGAAAGCAAGAAATCCAAGGATTTCCTGCTTTCTAGCTAATCTAAATCTCTTGGAAGAGCAGAACAGCTGATGGTTGGGGGGGAAAGGAAAAATAGCAATTTACCAAACCAGGCAAGTTGGATGGCTTGCATTCCAGGTAAGGAGTAAGTAGGCGGGGAGAGGCAGGACCAGCCAGTGGAGCAATTTGCCAGTTCTCCAAACTGCAGACAATCATAACACATGTGCATGCAGCGTTTGCAAGAAATCATCAGCTGTGCTGCCTGGACAGCTGACAAGCGCTGCATGCAGGTGCACAAGCATTTGAAAATTCTCTTTTTTCCTGCTTTTTCAACCTTAGCTGTGTCACGTAAAGCAGCTGAGGAGGGAAAAGCAGGGAATAAAGGACAGCCTAGAGCCATGATGGCGAACCTATGGCACACATGCCACAATGCTGGCATGCGAGCTGCAGGCATGTGAACGCCTCAAAGCTGATTTTTTTCCGGTTGGTTTGAGGCCTTTTTGGCCTCCCAGAGGCTTGGAAAAAACCTCTGCAAGGCTTCTCAGACTGAATTATAGGCAATTTCATCACTTCCTGTAATACCAGAAGTGACGAAAGGGGCCTATAATACAGTCTGAAAAGCCTTGCAGAGGCTTTTTCCAAGCCTCTGGGAGGCCGAAAAAGGCCTCAAACCAGCTGAAAAATCAGCTGTGTGGCACAGTGCAAGTAAGGAGGTGGGGGTGGGGGATTGCGAGCACATGTACAGGGGGTGTGAGGAGGGGGTGCGCATTGCATTCTGGGTGCTGGCACAGGAGTGTGTGTGCCCTGGCATGTGAGTGCGGGCATGGTGGCACGCTTGCAATTTTTGGCACAGGAGCCCAAAAGAGCCTGGGCAGGTGGGTGAGCCAAACACTGAACCAGTTTGGTGTCAGCTGCTGTTCGCAGCTACCAGTTTTATAGAACTGGACCAAACCAGTAGCATCTCACTTGTTAGATATTCAATGGGGAAAAGTCAGTGATGTCAGACTTCCCCCACTGGTTCATTTTCCAGGCTGGAAAATGAACAGCCGTCAGTGGCTAAAGTTGTGGACAGCAGCCTGTAAAAAGAACAGCAGACACACCTGGTGGCAGTCTTTTACTCGGAGTAGAAGAAAGAGATCTTTTCTCTCTCCCTGTTGTCCTGCCTGTTCAATCGAACACCACCCCTGGCTACAGGAATATGACTTTTGGAATTTTATTTCCCAACTTTAGGAAACAGAAAGTAGCTTCAGATTAGTTGCTTTGGTTATCTTTATATATGGAGGAAAAGGTGGATAATGTCCCACACTTCTTGGTGAGAGGAAGGACTGATCATCTCCCCTCCTTCTGTTAATCCCAGAGATCATCCTCTGAAAGCAATGCAGCACAGCTGCTGCAAGCACAAAAATGGAGCTGAATCTAGTAAGCAATCCAACCTGTAAGCAGTCTAAACTAAGCAGCCCAAGAGTAGAAAAGTTGATAATCAGAAACAGGCTTGTAAAGGAACTTAAAATAAATAATTGAAACAAGCAAAAAAATAGAACCTCAAACTCAAGATTTCTCAAGCTTCCTAGCCAAGTTTCCCTTCTGATCTGAAGCTATTGTCTCTTTGAAAGGAACAAGAACCTTGTGCTGGTCTTCCAAAATAAAGGATTTGGAAGAAGGTTAGACTCCCATTTCAAACCTCAATTTCCTGAACCAGATTGTTGGTTGTTCTCATATATTTGCTTCTGCTTCTAAATTAAGGTATCTGTTTCTCTGTCTTAGAGATCAACTACAATGACATTTGCCAAGAATGAACAGAATCACACCAAATCTCCTAACTGGTGCTTAGCTCGGGCAAGCAGCCCTGCATCAGCAGTAGGTATCTTATTGGACCACAAGGATGTAGCAAGGAAATAATGTTTGTGTTTTTCTCAAGAGACATTAGGGGTAAACACTGACTCCTTCAAGATAAAGCTTGCCAAATTGTCAACTAACCATATATACCTATGTTCAGGCCTCTGAGTGTACAGCTTCACTTATGCTCTTGAAATCAAAATGGTTTTAATTGTT
This sequence comes from Laticauda colubrina, assembly GCA_015471245.1. Lineage (NCBI taxonomy): Eukaryota > Metazoa > Chordata > Lepidosauria > Squamata > Elapidae > Laticauda > Laticauda colubrina. The sequence goes on along the minus strand of BLBF01000021.1, from coordinate 33,259,467 downwards.
TATCTTGTGGATTACAGTGGGGTGAGGTGGAGGCTTAAATATCCTGGATCCTGATTTGAAACTATTTTAAATTCAGATTACTCTTACTACAGTCCAAAATAAGTGTATTGTTATAAGCATGCATGAGCTTAAGAAGCATGCTAATGAGAGAGTCAAAATGCAAATGCAAATTTTCTTCTGTGTAGAATCCAAATGGGCGTTGCTATCAGTGGTGGGATTCAAATACTTTTATTACCGGTTCTGTGGGCATGGCTTGGTGGGCGTGGCAGGGGAAGGATACTGTAAAATTGCCAGTCAGAAGTGGTATTTGTCGGTTTTCTGAACTACTCAAAATTTCTGCTACTGGTTCTCCAGAACTGGTCAGAACCTGCTGAATATCACTCCTGATTGCTATCAGATGATGGCATATAGCATATTAGAAGAAGAGCATGCAAAGGCAATTCTAATCTAATGGGGGGACTGTGATGGCCTGGAATTCTGGGAATTGAAATCCACATATCTTAAAGTTGTAAAGGTTGAGAAATACTGGTAGCACTCTATGCAGCTGAGAATTGAGCTGCAGCTCATGAAAGTTTATTCCATTTGCTAGAATTTGATAGAATCAAAAAAGGTGTTACCAAACTCCTCCTGGTTTTTTACCCTCTGACTTCTGAAATTCTGACAGAGGATGACCCAATTCTTTTTCAGGCAGAGCAATGAAGAGAATACTGATCTTAGTAAAAAAAAAACAGGTAATATTCCCAAATAGGTATGAATGAAAGAAGTATGGGTCAAGGAACACAGCCTTCCATTTTATGAAAAGGGGTTTTGTTGAAAGTAAGCAGCATATGCCATAAGAGTCCTCACCTTTGGAGAGCTGGTTGCTTTATTTGAAACTGAGTGATGTGAGTTTTCTTTTCTAGGTGGAGTTGGCTGGGTTGGAGCCACAAGGTAAGTGACATGGTCCTTTTTGAGCTTTTGCTAAATCTACCAATTTATTTATTTAAAATATATTAAATTATATTACAATTGAAAGGGAGGTAACATGTTGGGTCAAACATATCTCCTCTGAACAGTCATGAAGTAAACGGGGGGTTGGGGGGGAGAGAGGCAGATATTGGATTTTTTCCTTAAAATGAGTTTCTTTCCTGCTCTTTTCCAACCTCTCTCATTCTTTCTTCTCCTCTTATTTTTCTGGTCCCTTTAACCTGAATGCAAAAGTACTGTACACACACATTGCGTATCTGATATTAACACACTTGAGAAAGTCCAGAAATATTTCACAAGAAGAGTTCTCCACTCCTCTACTCATTGCAGAATACCTTATGCCACCAAACAACAGAAATTCTAGACCAAAAAAAAAAAATAGAATTACGCCGCCTTCGGTCCAATCTTAGTATATAAAATCATACATTGCAGTATCCTACCACTTCAGCTTCAACCATAACAACACAAGAGCAAACAAGAAATACAAACTCAAGGTTAATCGCACCAAACTTGATTGCATAAAATACGACTTCAGCAACAGAGTGGTCAATGTCTGGAATACTCTACCTGACTCTGTAGTTTCTTCCCCAAACCCCAAAAACTTTAACCTAAGACTGTCTACTGTTGACCTCACCCCTTTCCTAAGAGGTCTGTAGGGGGTGTGCCTAAGTGCACCAAGGTGCCTACAGTCCCTCTCCTATTGTTTCTTTTCTTTTCTTTCTCTTTATGTGAATAATTGTCTCTCTTATAGCTTCAATTCCAAAGTCCCAGTTGGCACTGAAAAATGATGTGGAGCTTATCAGAGCTCAGCTTCATGCCCAAACAGAGGTATGTACCATAGCTGGCATAAACCCGAAGATGTTGTCATCTTGGTATCACTATTGATGTGAACCCCATTTGTGCCCAATTTTCTTTCCAGGCTTTTCAAGCACTGAGCCATTCAATTACTTTGTTAGAGCAAGAGAGCAGTTATCAGCAGGGCAGGATCAATGCACTGGAAGGTGAAAAATATGAATACTATTCTGTTTTGTGGATTTGCAAGTTCCATCGTATCGGGTTACATCCTGCTTTAAAGCATTTAATGGATCCCTTCTCCCTGCATTTAAGTTTTTCAGGGAAAGGGGGTCTCTGGAGTATTAATCTTTTAGGAATTTCTGAATGCAAAATTCCACAGAGACCTTGGTTTCTTATGAATTTCTGATTCATCTGGTTATGAAAACATAACAGATGCAAGACTGATAGGTTATATAATCCCTACCCCTAAGCAGCTTGCATAATCAGAATTTGAGGGAATTGAAAACATTTTCTAACATTTTCAGTGTAGCTCAGTCTGGAAGAATTTTAAGGGTGTTAAATCTTAGAATCTCAGGTCCGTTTTGAGTGCCATTTCAAGAATTGTACCGGAACATCTTCAGAGAATTAGAGCTGATAAATGAAGAATGCAGAATATTATCCATATCTCTCCACTACTGAAGAACATATCATATCTTCCATCCTTCCAGAGGAAGTAAAATTTGCTGCCCACTTATCCCGTGGAGAGATGTTTGATGAGCTAATACAGAAAAAAATCCAAGAGCTTTGGAAAACCATGTCCAAAGAGGTAGAAGGGCTTCAGAGTTCCATGGTCCAGAAACAAAGTTCAATGGAGAATCTATCTCAAGATGTCCTTGAGAGGTAGGAGAAAGCTCAGTGGACAGAAAAAGAAACAAGCTCTGTCTTGTGGATTTTGGATAGCTAGAAAAATGGCTAAGATAGGCTGGATCTCTGCAATCTTTACTATAATTCTCTTTCCACTGGTCTTGTGACTGAAGAAGTCTTGGGTAATAAACTGGTGTAGATGTTTATATTGCCAAAGGCTAAATAATAGTGAATTTTTATGTTTTTGCTTAATAATAAATCATCTTAGGATTTGAATTTCCAAGACTGCATTGTAAAACTTCCTATCCTGTTTTTTCTGCCCCTGGTAGCAAAAAAATCCTTTGGGAAGAATTGGAATCAGTTCAGGGTGAACTGCGGCGCATCCATCAAAAACTGAGTAAGTAGCTACCGTAAGTAGCTACCATTCTAGTGTTATTTTCTTGCAATATTTTGTTCATATTCACTTCCAACATGTAGTAGATTCTTCTCTACCTGTATTCGCCCATTTAACATACATTCAGTGTTGTCGTGGCTCTTCAAATTTTCTGAATTTTTCTCTGCAATAGACTCAATTTGGAGACAAATTCAATTTCCTTTGTAAAAATATAATGTCTCCTTCAAATGGAAGAACTACTGAAGATGTCAGGATTCCAGATGCCCAGTCTAAGGTAGAGCTCTAAACTAATCTGGAAAACTTCAACTGAAATGCTAAGCAAATTCAAACTTGATCAGTTTTTGAGTCAAGGTCAAGATTAGCCTCCTGAATTTCTATCTTGATCATCTTAGTTAACCCTTATTAAAGCACAGAGAAAGAGGGGGTGTCTTTGCACTTGACTAGGACTGGGAAAGTTCTGTATGCTATTGTCAGTATTTAGCACAACTCTTCTTCCTCCTGCTGAAAAGGTTGTTCACCAACATATACCCTAGGAATTTTCTAATTTTGAGAAGGAAGCTTCTGTAGCCTTCCAAAGCAGCTGGCTTTATGGCTGAATTGATTTTATTAATTAGGAAGATTTTCCTTATGCAGTATTTTTATGCTATTTAATTTCATGCTGCAGTATTTTCTGTTTTAATTTAATAAGTATCTTAGCCTTGTTTACTCATATGAGATATAAAAAAGACTATTTGGTCATTTCCCTACAACCGACTAGCAGTAACTTATGAAACTTATTAGAAGAGAGAGTTTAAAAGATGATGATGGGAGTAATCCTGATTGGGTGTTCTTGGCTCTTATCTTAGAGGACCAGGAGGTCGATATCACTAGAAACCTTGTCAGCGTTAAGAAAATGCAAGAGAATCAAATGAAGTGCACCAAGGTATGTTCCTCCACTCAATTTCATTCTTGAGTTGGAATCCTTATGAGAAGAGCTGTATGTTAGCATTTTTTTCTAGGAGCCATTACTAAATTGTGCATATTCTTATTTGTTAAAATACTCAGCTCATTGCACTGTAACATCAGTCTCTCTCACTCATTTGCCATAAGGTGGTTTTCTGACAGAATATATATTTTAGGAAATTTCTATCCTGACTTTTGCTCCACAACAAGATGTGATTTATCAGAAACATTAGAAACAGAACACAGAAGGAGAATTCACCTCCTGAATTCTAGTCAGTCGTTGTGAAGGCAAGCAGCCAAGGAAGTGAGGTAATGATATAAAAATAAGACAAGGAAGAAAAAAGAACCTGTCTAAGAGAGGAAGAATGGCATGTACATAAAATAATCAAGTATCCAGGATTTCTAACATGGGGAAGGTATTGGGAGGAACCAGAGAGTCAGTTTGGTGTAGTAGGGGACACAGTCTCCCATTTTCTGGCACCAGGCTAGAAAGTGGGAGAATATACGATCTAGTTTTGCCTTGAACACAAAACCAGCCAGGTGACCATGGCCCCATTACCTTCTCTCAGACCCAGAAAGCAGGCCAATGGCAAAATGTTTTTAAAATCTTGCTGAGAAAATTGCAGGGATTAGTCCAAGCAGTTGTCAGGAGTCAAAAGCAGACTCAAAGGCACAATAAATATTTTTTTTAAAAAAAATGTTTATTTAAAACATTTCTATAGTCACCCATATCAAACTCCAGGCAGCTCCCAACCAACAATTATGTCAGGCCTGCCCAGCCTAGGTCGCTAGGAAAGAAAGACCCTCGACTCCATCTGGTTGAAACTACAGGTTCTTTTTCTGAGGTTAGGTGTTTGCATTGAAAGAAAGTTTAGATCTGAGACTCCTGCATAAAACATTACATTTTCCCCTACTCCCTGGCCCTCCCCCCCATTGACCAGTCCATCACTATCCAACAGCATAGATGTTTTGAGAACAGCTTGGACGCCACCAGGTGGAGTTTCACATTTCACATTCTTTTCCCAGGCTAGGTTTCCTTGAAGACTGGAATATGCCAGTTCTCATACCTCTGGTTTCTGTCAAGCCTTGTCACCCCTCTTCCCTCTTATCTTTATCCTTTACATACCATTGTCCCGTCCTCCCCTCCTAACAATTTATAACAGAATGCCAGCAAAACATAGAAACTGAAGGTCAGATCTGACAAATTAAAACAATATCAATAATAAAGCAATATATAATGTATCTGTTTAATTTTTAACAATATAATTGTTAAGTACTTGGTGCCAAACTTAAAATTTCCAAGATTCTCACTAAATCCTCTTATTGAAATGTGTACCACTGAAAAGTCAGACCTTTAATGCTTTTCAGGAAGCTAGGAGGGTAGAGACCTTCTATGCTTCAAGGGGAAGGGTGTTTCTGAGGACAGGGTTTGAAAAGGAAAAGTCATGCTTCCTAGATCCCATAACATGGCAATGTTTAAGGGAAGGGAAGGAACTATGCCCTATCTGATTGGACATAATAGATAGATATCCTTAGGGAGAGGCCGTCTCACAGATAGCCTGGCTATGTGGGTTTTAAACTGCACCATGAAGGAAATTGAGAAGTTTTTTTATACCCTACCAGTGGATTTCTTAGGAACATATGGAAAATAGCTTCTAACGTAGGTGGTATCTTCCTCTATTTCAGCAGGGTTTTCTAATGCTCTGAAGATGAGCAGGATTAAACCTTAATTATATGATCTTAAGAAGTTCAGAAATCAACAGCTAATGTAATTAAATTAAATTACTATATTTAATTACAATTATAATTGTTAAACTAAAGTATGTCTTGTCACTTTCTGTACTTCATTTTAACAGAATGGGACAACTCCCCACAGTCAACTCACCATGGTCAAGTCACTGCAGGACATATCACTGCAGAACAATTCAACAATTCAATTCAATTATTTAAAATAATTTTAAAATATTTTAATTTTTGTCATTCACATTTTATTGGATCCTTTCTTTAATGATTCTATTCTACTATTTTTGATAGTAACTCTTGTCCCACCGCGAATTGTCTTGTGTCAAGGTGGGCACAGCAAATTGGCTGTGGTGAGTTAGCTGTGTGGCAAGTTGCTCCATCCATCTAGTTACTACTGTAGCAAATCTTTTTTGAAAGTAAGACAGTGGCAACACTTTAATGGATGTTGGATTTGGACAAAGAGACCTGCTTCATTGGAAGTGAGCTGAAGAGCAGAAAAGTATTTTTAGTGATTCTAAGCTCAACATTGCAGGGCTGATTACACAATTCTCTACCTCTTGTTGCATGGTCTTGTATAGTTTGTGTATCCAAGCCTTGGATTTAGGCTGATATAGGTGTTATTTCAACAATTCATCCATAACTTTGTAGAAGAGAGCTACCTCCTGGATATCCAACATAGGCTGTTTTGCATCCCAATGTATTTATTTCACATTTGATATTTCTCTAGTTCCTGACCCAACTGAGGGGCAAAATCTCGGATGATGCCCTAGAAGAGAAAGATCATAAACCAGGGACTGAAGAGCTGAATGAAATCTGGTAAGACCAGCTCCTTGGGAGTTCTTGTTGGCTTTCTTCCTGTCTCAGATAGTGGAAGGAATTTTTTGAATTTGACATCTTTCCCTTCAATGAACTAAGGTATCAGGCACCTTCTTTCATTTTATGGGATGTTGGAGTAGGAATCATTGGGGCTTGAATTTTCTGCACCAGGAAGGTCAATCTTATAAAGCTGTGCCACATCTTTGCCACATCTTTCCCATAAGTAGATATAGCAGATTCAAATATGAGTCTAAGGAAATGCTTATATTTCACACCAATCTGTTATCTCTGGAAATAAAAGGATAGCATGTTTGAATCCATTATAAATAAAGAAAAAATAAATCTATAATAAGAAGAAAAAATAAATCTATAATTTAGTGCTCCTATGTTACAAAGTACTTGTTTTAGATCTCCAAGGACGAGTTTGTAAAATGAGATGAGGGTGAAACCAGGTGAGGTTTTCAGAACTACTCTTATTCATCCTGCATAATTAACTTTCAATATTATCAAAGGTTATAAGGAAATATTGTTCCTGTCATTTTATTTCGGTGGCAAAGGGAATCATAAGACTTTCTTCTGATACAGGTCAGCTGTCAACACTTTACGCAACTCCATTATGAACAACAACACATGGAGTGAGAAGAGGAATTCAAGAATGAAAGGTGAGTAGGCCTAGTTACTCCACCTCTGAATAGAAGTATACAGGAATGGACCTTAGGTACACATGGAAAACCCAGACTAGGCCTATTTCAAGGAGGCACCATCCTTCAGGGTTCAGAATAATCTTCAGTGTGTTTTCTCAAACTTTTAGTCCAGGTGATGTTTAACTACAAGCATGAAAGTCCCAAATAATGAAATTATAGGCAGCCCAATTGTATCACTTCTGGAGTTGTTTGGAGTACAGAGTTGAGCTGTGTTAGGATACCTACCAGGGAAAAACTAATATACATTATTTATCTTAAATATTCCTCTGTGGTGAATCTGTCAGTGTCAGATGATGCTCCATTCAAAATCCAAGAAAGACACTCTTAGACTCCATTGTTATAGAGAAAAGAAACTTTTTCTGGAAATCAAGTGGTAGCATCAAAAGAATTCTAGATCTGAGGATTTATGTGTGAAAAACACATGTATAAAGTGATGGCAACGCTCCCACCCACAATAGTTCAAACGGTCCATCCAATCGAAGATGTGTATAATGTCATGTGAGGCATCTTCAGGTGGTGATGCAGACATCTGGCCATTGACCTTGGCCTCATTCGATAAAGAGCTACGGTTGCGCAGTAAGCAAGCAAGTAAGCATAAACAAAGTCTTCCCCAAGTTATACAGTTCATTCTCTAAAACCTCCAGCACATTTCCCACCCCCACAAAATCCAATCATTTCACCTTCCCCCCGTTACTATGGCAGCTGAAAAGATGTGAGAGAAAGAAAAGGAGAGTTGGAGGCTGTCAATCAGCCCTTCAAGATAGTCCAGGCAGGAAACTAATACTCTGTGTTAGGGATAACATTGTTCACCCTAACTGGTTTAGGTGAAATAATAACTATGAATCATAGTTAGTGTATGTTAGAGTGTATACAGCTTTAACTGGGAAATAGCAATTAAAGGAGTGGTTAAGAAAACAATATAAAAGTAGCAAGACTACGGCTTGCTCTCTCTCTCTCTGGCTTTGATGATCCCTGATTACTGCTTGGAATCAAGACTGCATTGCTCGAACGAGAGAGACAACAAAGAACTGATTTTATAAGTGAACTGACATAGGATATTCTACATGGACTTTGCTAACTGAATACCCCTGATTGGACTGACTACATGGTAAATGAATATTGGACTGTTATTTGACTATGCCATAAACTTATACTGGAATAAAATATATTCTTGATAGCACAAGCGTATCTGTTATTTTTACTGTATGTTAATAAACATACAAGCTTAGCTCACTCATTTATCTGTGTGCCTATCTGACTAACGCTGCACATTCTGTTTAGCTTGTCTACCTAACCCTGGTTGGGGAACCCAGGCTTAATACTGGTTATGGGCCCAGAGGCTGCAAAGTCAGTTTAAATAGGATAAAACAGATTTATGTAAAAAGTGAGAATTTGTGTTGTTATACATTACAGTAAACAGACAGCTGTGTTTTATTAATTATATTTTTATATCCATATAAGAAAACATGGCACAAGTCAATTTACAAAGTTTGTCCCTTATATCCAAGCTGTATGGAACAAACTATGTATCATGGTCTACAAAATGTAGTCTACTTCTACGAAGAGAAGGTCTGTGGAACATAATTGAAAATCCACCAAACGTAGAAGAATGGGATCCAGAGGATGAGGAAGACAAACTAAAGATAGAAGAATTTAAGCATAAAAATCAACAAGCCATTTGCATAATTGGGTTAACCTTAACTGATCAACAGCTTGTTTATATCCACGGAGAGAAAACGGCTTTTGGGTGTTGGCAGAAGCTGAAGAGAATTTATGTTCGAGATAATATTGGTGCTCACATAAATCTAACACGGAAGCTTTTCAGGACACATCTCCAAACAAATGGTGATATGCAGAGTCATTTAAAAACTATGCAAAGCATTTTCCAAGAACTCCACGAGAAAGAACTTATTTTCTCTGAACAACATCAAGTTTATATAATTCTATCTTCCCTTGATGAAAGTTATGATAACTACGTAACTTCACTTGAAATTTTGCCAAAGGAAAATTTAACTTTAACTGATATAACTGGCAGATTAATCGAAGAGGCCAGAAGAAGGCATGAAAGAGATGAATTAAGGAGGGAGCAACCTCAAAAAGAAGATAATGAATCTCCTACTGCATACGCAATTAAAAAGTGTTTTAATTGTGGAGGAAGAGGACATTTGGCAAGATTTTGTAAAAAGGCAAAGCGCCAGAACGCTGGCCAGAATACCAAAAATCATCAAAAGATAAATAAACATTTAGAGTTAGCCATGTATACTAACGGAGCTGTAAAAAATAATTTATGGGTGGTTGACAGTGGAGCATCCCATTGTATAACAAATGATAACAAAAATTTTATTAAAATGTCCCAGAGTACACAGCAGATATCGTTAGCCAATGGCTGGAAACTGAAAGCTAAAGGTCAAGGTATAGCATATTGTTCTTTTATAAAAGAGAATGTAAAAATGTTATATGTACCACAACTTAAGTTTAATTTAATTTCAGTTAGAATTTTGGTTAAACTAGGATATGTAGTTACATTTAGGGGAGATAACTGCATCATTGAAAAAGAAGATAAGAGAATTACTGCATCTTTAAGAGGTGAATTATATGTGTTAAATGATGATGGTTTAAAGGTGGCTAACACAATTTATGAAAATAAGAAACCTCATGACGAATGTATTCACTTGTTACATAGAAGGCTAGGGCATTTAAATTTTAAAATGCTTAAGAAAACTGTTGAATTGTCTAAGGGAATAAGTTTGAAATCTTGTAATAAGTATTTGCAATGTAATGCCTGTAATCAAAATAAGAGCAGGGTCATACCGGCTAATAGAGTTGATGGATTTACTACTAAAGAGCCTTTAGAAGTAGTATTTGCTGATTTAATAGGTCCGAAAAAACCAAGTGTAGGAGGAGCTCGCTACATACTAATTATAATGGACCACTATTCTAGATATGGGTTTTGCTATTTAATGAAGAGCAAAACTGAAACATATCAAAATCTATTTAATTGGTTAAAATTCTCAGAAAGAAAAATTAAAAAGAAATTAGTAACTCTCATCACAGATAATGGTACAGAATTTACAAATAATAAATTTAAAAACAGACTTAGAATGTTAGGTATTCAACATAAAATGTCTGCACCATATAGGCCACAACATAATGCCTTTATAGAGAGAAGAGGCCAAACATTACAATCAATGGCACGAACTATGATGTCTGATTCAGGATTACCTGACAATTTATGGGGAGAAGCAATAATGTGTGGTAATCATATATTAAATAATGTTGTTAATTCAACAACAGGTGAATTACCATTCACACTGTGGCATGGTACAAACCCTGATTTAAGTTACATGCACACATTTGGAGCACCAGCATGGGTGCATATCCCTACACAACTTAGATACAAAGGACAGCATAGAGCTAAAAGATTGATTTTTGTAGGTTACACATCTAATCATAGATCTTATAGATTCTGGGAACCAGGTACATCTAGAGTTTACACCAGTGCTAGTGCAAAATTCCTAGAACATGTAGGATGGAATAGATTAGAGCAAGATTTAAATAATGAAGTATTTATTGAACCCTACAAAAGGCAGAAAGATGAGATTAGCTATAAGAAGAGTCCAATTAAAGAAGAAGTCCACGAAGAGCAAATAGGACCAGAACAAGAGGAAATAGTTGATCAGGAAGAGTTACATAATCAAGAACAATTAATAAATGAAAGTCCACCTGTAAGTCCTATAATACCTAGACGTACTACACGTGTAACTAGACCACCTGATAGGTATCAAGCAAGTATAGTTTGCCAACTAACTAAAGTTCCAACTAGTGTAGATGAACTTAGGATGTATCCTGCTAAGGATCAGGAGAATTGGCAAAAGGCTATGGAAAAAGAACTAAATTCATTAAAGGTAATGAAAGTTTATGAAGAAGCCAAATTACCTCCAGGAGAAAAATCCATTGGGTGCAAATGGATATTTAAAGTAAAAACTGGAAATGATGGGACTGCTACCCATAAAGCTAGGTTAGTAGCTCAAGGATTTAATCAAACTGCATCTGATTATGATGAAGTTTTTGCACCAAGCCTTAAAGCTACATCTTTAAGAGCAGCATTAGTGTGGGCAGCTAAGAAAAACTATGTCATTAACCATTTAGATGTAGAAACTGCTTATCTACATGCACCATTGCAACACACTATATATTTAAGAAAACCAATTGGTATAAATGACAATAAAGTCAATAGTAATGATTGTTGGAAACTCAAAAAGAGTCTTTACGGGTTGAAACAATCTGGGTTTGAGTGGAACCAATATATTGTGAAAGAGTTAAACAATATAGGTTTTAAATCTGGTTTAGCAGATCCGTGTGTGTTTAAAAGAGAAAATAATGGAACGGTGTCATTATTATTATTATTTACTGATTATATTGCTTTAATAACTAAGACTAATAATGAAGCAAATGAAATTATATCATTATTAGCCAAAAAGATAAAAATAAAGCATTTAGGTGAAATTAAAAGGTATCTAGGATTGACAATAAATAAAACAAATAATGGTTTTAAGATATCTCAAGAAGATAAAATTTGCCAATTAATTAAAACTTATAAGATGGAACTTTCTAAACCGGCAAAGACTCCAATGAGTCAGGAAGTTTGCCAAACTAATGATCAAAGTCCCAAATTTGATAAGTCCATATGTCAATCTTTGATTGGTAGCTTATCATATATAAGCAATTGGTCAAGGCCAGATATAGCTTATAGTGTAAATCAGCTGGCACGTTTTAATTCAGATCCAAAAGAATATCATTGGAAATCCTTAAAAAGAATATTGAGATATCTTAAGGGAACAATAAACCATGCATTATATATAGAACCAAAGGGTGATTTGAGTCTTAGTGCTTATGCAGATGCAAGTTTTGCAACTGATATAAACACTAGAAAATCAACATCTGGGATGGCTATATTATTTGGTAAGACACTAATAGGATGGAGGTCAATCAGACAACAGCATATTAGTTTATCCACGATGGAAGCAGAATTTTCATGTCTATCATTATTATGCACTGATTTGATTTTCTACAAACAGTTGTTGTTGGACATGGGTATAACTGTAAAAGATTCCATTATGGTATATGAGGATAACCAAGCAGCTATAAAGTTAGCTACTAGTATTGCTGTAAAAACTAGATCAAAACATACTGACCTAAGATATTTGAATGTAAGAGAATCAGTGAAAAATGGATTAATTAAATTGGTATACTGCATGTCAGAAGAAAACATTGCAGACCAATTTACAAAAGCTCAAGGAGCAATTAAAGAAAGTTGCGAAAAATATTTTCTAAAGATGTAAAGATGATTCATAGTTATTATGTAACCTAAATGGGGAGAATGTTAGGGATAACATTGTTCACCCTAACTGGTTTAGGTGAAATAATAACTATGAATCATAGTTAGTGTATGTTAGAGTGTATACAGCTTTAACTGGGAAATAGCAATTAAAGGAGCGGTTAAGAAAACAATATAAAAGTAGCAAGACTACGGCTTGCTCTCTCTCTCTGGCTTTGATGATCCCTGATTACTGCTTGGAATCAAGACTGCATTGTTCGAACGGGAGAGACAACAAAGAACTGATTTTATAAGTGAACTGACATAGGATATTCTACATGGACTTTGCTAACTGAATACCCCTGATTGGACTGACTACATGGTAAATGAATATTGGACTGTTATTTGACTATGCCATAAACTTATACTGGAATAAAATATATTCTTGATAGCACAAGCGTATCTGTTATTTTTACTGTATGTTAATAAACATACAAGCTTAGCTCACTCATTTATCTGTGTGCCTATCTGACTAACGCTGCACATTCTGTTTAGCTTGTCTACCTAACCCTGGTTGGGGAACCCAGGCTTAACACTCTGAGTACTAATACTCTTTTTTGTAAGGTTATAGCAACAGAATTTTGTAAGTCTGAAGGTTCTCCCCCTTTCCCCTGCCTTTACTTTCCAGAGAATTAGAGGGGGAGGTCTCTTCTGAGACATTTCCTCCATTCCAATCACTGCTTTGGACTCAGACTTCATTTATCAGACTGTGATCTAGGCTGTGGCTCTTTCCCTTTTCTTCCAAATTATTCTAACAGCCCATGGCAGAATCACAGATCGGTGGCAAGACTTGCTTGGTCTCAGCAGAGCACAGTGGGACAAAATGGGAAACTCTGTTTCCTAATTTATCTGCCTCCTCACATGACCTTTCTGAAAGCAGGAGGCAACTTAGGATAAATAAATAAAGGGTAAAGGCCCTGTCCCACTGTACTTATGGATGCAAAGAGGATGTAAAACGTTAAAAAAAGCTTGCCATCCGTTGGAAAACGCTATGCATCCATTGTGTACTCATTGCACACGTGTTTCATACGCTCTATCTGTCGAGCATCCATCCACTGCGATTTCATCCGCTCAAAAAGTTTTGAGCTGCACAAAACTTTGTGAACAGATGAACTTTCCGCTGTGTACTATGTAAATTCGCGACATATGACCAACAAACGTTCTATGTCCGTTTATCATCCGTTAAACGTCCACTGTATCCTCTCTGCATCCTCTGAGCATCCTCGCAACTCACATCTGCTGCAGCTGAAAATGGAAAGAGGGAGGAAACAAAAGGTATACGGAACGTCTACACAGTGTTAGTAGCACGGAAATAGAAAGGATGCTCAGTGAACTGTTTGCATCCGCTATACATCTGCGCGGCATCCCCTTTCTTTCCTTTAGGCGTACGTGATGCATCTGCTTCATCCGCTATGCATCCGCTTCGCAATTATCCCTCGGAACCCCTTCGGAGGTGTCATCCGCTTCCATCTGCTAGGCTTCCTATGAACATCTGTTTAACATCCCCGCTCCATACTACCCACGTCCGTTCTTTTCCGTTCTTTTCCGTTCTGTTTGTGCAAATTTTCACTTTTTGGAGCAGATGACAACGGATGGAGCCACCCCCGAAATTTTGCTCATCCGCTGTGTCCTTTATGCATACATTTTGCGTCTGTCGGCCAGTGGGACTGGGCCTTAAGATGGCTCAACTCCTCCAGAAAACTCTCTCTGGGACCTTTTTACAGATCGAGGGAGCCGACAACAGCGAAAAACTAATTTGGTTGGTTCCAATTTCTCTGACTTTGTCCTCTATCAGCATCAAAAATCTAACCCACCTAGTTCCAGTCTCTCTGACTCTGCTCTCCATCAGCATCGCCGCAGCAGTTCAGAGCACAGTTCCTAGAAGGGCAAGGTGAGTTCCCCTTTTTTTCTCTTGCTCCTTGCATTCGAGAGCATGGCTACCCTGAAATTCCCAGCATAAATTATGGATAAGACTACAGGAAATGTTCTTTTAGAATAGACTCGCCCTTTTTCGCCCTTTCTGGGTCAAAAGACACAGAAAAGACATGACACGGTTAGTAGAAGGAGCAAGACATTTTGGAGTTTGGGAAGGGTGGGGTAAAAGTAAAAGTACATGCTAGCAGTTGAAAGAAATGGTAACATTGCCAAATGTTTCATTTTGCTCCTGAATTTTGTATAGCTATTCCTGGAGACTACAACAGTCGAGCAAAACATTGTTCATTTGGTTTGCAAACTGCCTATCTCCAGTAGAGAAGCAAACAAACCCCCTCCCATTCATACATCTACCTGTATACCAGGCAAACTAATGGTTTCTTTCTTAGGTATGGAAGGAGAGTCAAGATCCTAGAAAGAAGCTGGGACATCTTTGGAGCTGAATTTTTGACAATGCAGATGAAATTAAATCAAACTGCTTGGAAGAGACTTGGTTTGGTTATCACTCTGATAGAAAACTGCCTTAGAGTAAATCGGACCATTGATCTATCTAGATTAGTATTACCTACTTGAAATAACTGGCAGTGGATCTTCATGTTTTCAGACCAGAAACTTTCCTGGTTTCACCTAGAGATACCAAAGGGATGGAAATAAAAGCCAAGACAATAACAATGACTAGCCAATAACCTTTAATTACAGCTCCTCATCTGTGGCTTTCCTCTGCTCTACATTTATCTATTAAATACAGTGTTGCTTCAGGCAAGTTGTAAATTTTAGGCCTGAATGATCAAGCAGCTCACTAAAGCCCCAGAAAAAGAAACAAAACTACTAATAATCAAGGAATCCTGCATGATATAGATTTAGCAATCCATTCTATCATTTCTAAATTTTATATTCTAAGACTAGAAATTTGAAATAAAATAATTCTTTGCCAGTACTATGAGGTATCCTGCATCAGATTACTTTGGTCTTGGAAGGCTTCTTGAGACTGGTCCTTCCATGTTGCAAAATGCCCATTCCCTCACCAGAGGTGGTAATGACCAGGTGGTAATGACAGGTTCTGACCAGTTTTGGAGAACCAGTAACGGAAATTTTGAGTAGTTCAGAATACCACCTCTGACTGGTCCCGCCCCATCTATTCTCTGCCTCTTGAATCCCAGCTGATTGGCTGGGTCTTCTTGTGTTGCCCTGCACAGGAGAACAGAGCTGGAAAGCAGATTAGTGGGTGGAGAGAGAATGGGGATTTTACAGTATCCTTCCCCTGCCACCTCTACTAAGCCACACCCACAGAACCGGTAGTAAAAATTTTTTGAATCCCACCACTATCCTTCACCCACTAATTCCACTGCTGCCATCTCCAAACTCATGGTCTTTGATGCCCACATTTAGGACACAAGGCCAAGGACTGACTTTTTCCTTCCCTTGATTATAGAGACATTACTTTTCTACTACTTTCCTGGTCCGTAGTGTTGGAAAATTACTAGGAATCAATTCCTGTTTTTTTGGCACCCAGTACAGTCCCATCTTCATATCAGAAAAAACAAACCTGCCACTTAATTCAGCTAATAAAAAGCTTGTTTTTTAAAGTTTATTTATTAAAGATCAGCATGAACAGTAATTATCTGGCAAAAACAATATAAAGAAGGCAGAAAAGGCATTTTCATAATTTATCATGATATCAAATAACCCAGAACTTTCCAGGACAAACAATACTGTAGGAAATTAGCATGGACAAAGAGTGGCTTTTGGATATTCCTGCTTTAATCTTTTTAGATACACAGCAACAACAGAATAGAGATGAAAAATAGAACACCAATGATTCCCCCCTCTATGAGGAGGATATAACCATCACCAAGTAAATGGACAAGATTATATTTTAAAGGAGGTTCTTTAAGGAGAAATTGAAAATTGGGAAGAAAACTTTTAAAATGACAAATCTTTTGAGAAGTGTTTTATTTAAATTAAATTAAAATTCATAGCTTCCATAATTTACAAGATTCATAATTATTACTAGTATTATTCTTATTAATCATATATAAGTTTTACAGGTTACATACAAGTTTTACAGATAATCCCTCTGTGAAGGATTTTAATTTTACCCACAATGTTTTTCAAGAAGACCATACTTTAGTACACCATTTTTGAACTGTTAAATTTATTAGGAAGATCCTACTTCCAGTAGTTCCTAACTGCTAAAAGTAAAAATACAATAAGCTATACTATTGTAAATAATTTCGCATTAACTCCTTTGAAAGTATACAAGAATCTCAATTTTGGAATGCATTATACTGATACAGGAGAACATTTGTAATGTTTGAAATGAGGAGTCCTTTGTGCTCTCTGAGCTTGCTTATTTCCTTTCGAACGTTTCATTACCCAAACTAGGTACATCATCAGTTCCAGTGCCAATAATGTACTGTCTTCCATGCAACTCTTTTATAAAAACTGAAATATGGATTTAGACAATGGACAATTTATTCTGGCAACAAATCTTTTCATGTTTGCAGTAGTGTAGCACATTATTGTAAAATAGTTCTTACTCTGTGAAGGGCATACTGTAATCTCTCCTGGCTTTAACTGGACTACATGATACTGTATATGTATCAATTTACCCTTTCCTGATATACAGGTTTTGTGAATCATCGTCATTGTCATCATCTTAGCCATTGTCTATCCACTGAAGGCTTCTTTCGCATGTTTCCAACCAATGTGGTCCTAAGCTTTCTTCTGCCAATTGTGCTTGCAATACTTGCTGATGGCATCAGTTATTTATATTATCTGTTTTTTATAATATCCTTGGGAAGTAAAAATATTTGGCATATAGACCTGACTATACATTTACAGTAAATTTTCTTTTTATATCCACGGATCTGGATATTGAATTTCCCCATGTAAATGGAAGTTTCAATTGTGATATTTGATAATGTAATTTTTAAAAAGGAATCTCCCACACTGCCTGATTTTTTTAAAATAATATTTCTATGAATTCTTAATATTTTAATATGAAAACAACAATTTTTCATTTTCCTTTGCCATAGCTTTAATGTTGTCTGCCATTTCAGTTTGAAGCATTTGTTTAGAAACCTTAGTATTAGCACTTCATATTAGTTTACAAATTGAAGGAATAAAGAGAGAAACTCTACAGGTAGTCCTCAATTTATGATCACAATTCAGCCCAAAATTTCTGTTATTAAGTGAGACATTTGTTTGCCCCATTTTATGACCTATCTTGCCACAATTGTTAAGTAAATCACTGCAGTTGATACGTTAGTAATCTGGTTGTTAAGTGAACCTGGCTTCCTCATTGACTTTGCTTGTCAGAAGGTCACAAAAGGGGATCACATGACCCTGGGACACTGCAACTGCCATAAGTATGAACCAGTTGCCAAGAGTCTGAATTTTGATCACATAACCATGGGGATGCTGCAAAGGTCATAACTATGAAAAATGACCATAGGTCACTTTTCAGTGCTGCTGTAATTGAATGGTCACTAAACAAACTGTTGTAAGTCGAGGACTACCAGTATTTCTTTTATTTGCAGAATATATACCACTAACTTTTTCTCAAGTTCTAGTTATTCAGCAAAATACATTAGGATGGAATTGGAAGATAAGATGAAATATCATTTTTCAAAAGACACAATTTGTTTTTCCTAACTTCTCCAAAACAATATCTAATATGTTTAAAATAATAACTTTATTCCAGTTTTGAAGATTTTTTTTTTAATGAAAAAATGGAATGAGAAATTTTTAAATATTTGAACACTGAACTGCACCAGTTGGAATGATAAGTCTTTCAAAACATTTTTAAAAAATGTAAAATACTTCAAAATTGAGACCTGTGCTTGAAAATACAGTTTGTTTCACTGGAATATTCATTTTTAACAAGAAGTGTGGCTTCAATTCTAATTGGGAATTTTTGAAAAGCATCAGATTAGAAAAAGACCCATAAGTAAAGAGGAAGGCTAAACCCTTTCAACACAATCTATAGTAGTTTGTTTTTCAGGGTACTCTTTAAGAAGATAATGCAAATGGGGTATGTAGCTACACTGATCCTGAATGGCTATCAATATAAAGTTTACTGATTTGTGGTGATGATGTGGCTTTTTGGAGGAGCAGGCTTCCTAACCTTGATTATGTCCAAGGAATGTTACTGAATTATGTTTTATGCATAGACCTTGCTCTCATTCTCAGTTTTTTTTAAATGTTAAAATTCTTAATAATTAAAAAGATTTTGAGGGAAGCATCCTCTGAGTCAGTTTTTATGATTTACTCCCTGCAATTTTTGTGGCAAGTTTTTTTCTGAAGTGGTTTGCTGTTGCCTTCTTCCTAGGGCTGAGAAAGTGTGGCTGCTCCAAGGTCACTTAACTGGCTTTGTATCTAAAGCAGAGGTTCCCTGGATTCTAGCCTGATGCCACAACCACTGTACCAACTGGCTTTCTAAAAATGAGAATAGCTCATGAGAATTATTTTTGAAGTTTATTAGATACCTCAAAAGATGTGCAAAAGGGTTGGTGATTATCTTTCTATGACGAAGATGCAATAACTGAAGCTACAATAATTCAAATGCTTTGTTTATGCTCTTGCATTGGTTGAGTTATCTTTCTTTGATGAGGGAATATAAGTTTGAAATATGTTAATGCATTGCTAAAATATATTCTGAACATCTTTGAAGAACTTTGGATCCACCATACTTGGATTGTTATTAAAATATTGTCATGCATTCCTGGAAAGACTGGTATAAATTCTGACAGTTGTCTTAATGAAATGTTTCAGCTATCAACTCTGAATTATTTATTTCTTGGGGTAGGAAAGACTGATCCTTATTTTTTATTTGTATTCATATGTAGTTTTTACCCCCAATTCAACCCAAAAAAGCAGTTGAGGCCAGATTGTTTGATTACAGTAATAATGATCAATTGTTTCCTCTGCTGAAAAATGAGTTGACTTTCGCATAAGCTGAGTTGACTTTCGCATAAGCAGGAGAAAGAGATGGAAGAGTAGTACCTTGGATGGACTGCTCATATGTCGGAACAAATGTCTAGCAGTTGCTGGTGTTCTTCATTCTAAAGGCTTCTCTACTATCTGTAATTAAATTATCTTGTGAAAAGCTGTGTCCTTCTCTCCCTGCATGTCTTCCAGGTCCAGTATCAGTGTTGATAAAGTCCAGGAGATTCTGTAGTAGCAGCTGTCTACTGAACATTTTCCAAAGCAAATTGGGGGCAAGGGGAATTGCATCCTTTGTAGGAGCCTTTTCCTTTTCTATTTAAGAGGTTCTGCCGTAGATGATGTTCAAACCATACATGCATTTGTTTTGTGGCTAAGAAGCAAGGAAAGATATCACCTTCCTTCTCTATCACCTCCTCTGACATCAGCTGATTGCTTCCTTGAGATGCCTGGCTTGACCTGTGAAGGATCTGAGCCCATCTCTGGAGTGGGTACTATTGAACCTTGGCAGGTGAAACCATTGGTTGGTTGAAGCAGGGGAAGCTCAAGAGGAAAGAAGCTAAAGAGGAGGATGACAATGCTGAGGGGCTGGAGAAAAGAAAAAAAGGCTTGAAAAGCTGACTGGCCCTGAGGCATGGCTGAGCTGTACTCCTTCTCTTGTGTGCTCTAAATGTGAACCTGGGACAATCAGTAGATAGTACCCAAACTGTTCCACTTAATTTGAGTTTCTTCAGAATGATTCCATCAGTGGCTAGGAGTTAAGTCTGAGGTCAAGGAAAAAACCAGTCCTTATGGCATATCTATTCAGAGGTCCATACCTTGTGAACCCTTCACTTTTCTTTTGTGTCTTCTGTATGTCCCTTTTACCATTGCCCATAGAGAAAGGCAGTGGCAGCTGTAAAGCTACCAACAGCTGTACCAAGGCAGACACGGGCCAGGCAAGGGCTGTATGCGATTTACGGAGAGAAAAGTTGCCACTCTGACCCGTTCCACCCCTCAGTCTTAACTTGGTTGCTGAAAGTGATTTCGCCACCACATTTCATGGACAGAGGGCACTTGGCTGCCATTGTTTTATCGCTTGCTTTGTCATGGGGTAAAATGCCTGGAGGATGGTAGACCATCTGACACCCAGTATAATTAAAGCAAGCTGAGCAAATAAGTGCATAACGGTTTTGGTAACCAAGGCCACATTTTTCATGGGGGTGGGGGGGCGGGGACTGGGAGGCTGCAGAGTAAACAGGATGTCTCAGATGGGCAGTGCAGGAAACTTTCTGAGTTTCAAACTGAATTATGCTTGAAGGTTGGACCCAGATTGTTGGAGGCAATATACTGACTTTGTAAACTGCTCAGAGAGTGCTGCAAACACTATGGGATGGTGTATAATTCTGCCATTATTTTTGCTATTTTAGGGCTTGTGTTTGCAGTATTCAAGAGTTTTCCCTGCGAGGGAGGTTCAAAGGGTTTTGAGGACCACAAAAAGAGGGCTCAGGGACCATCACTTGCTCTTCCCAGATGTAAAGGATGGCTTTTAAATGTCATACACTATTGGTGTTTTTGACAGTATGATCACCATATTTCCATTTCCCTCTGAAACAAAGCAACCAAACTCTTGCTTTTACTGTCGCAAAAGTAAATAGAGGAAAATACAGATGTTTGAAATTGCACAAGGATTTTTCAATTTTATAAAAGATCTTTCCTGATAAAATTGACAGAAAAATGCAAGCCGAATTTCTTTCTTACAATTATTTCAAGAAGTTGGTGTTATCCCTGAATTACATTTTCTGTAACTAGTAATTCATGTTTTACTCTAAAATCTGAGTTTGAAATGTGTGCACCCAACAATTGTTGTTGAAGCATGTTTGGCAATAAATTTGGATGGTTAGTGCCTCATTTTTCCTGTAGTACTAATCATTGGTAGAAATGTGAGGCCAGTTATATGAGTATATTACAGAAAAACTCAATTCAAACAAGGAACAACAAAGCTGGCTTGTTTAGAATCGGAAGTGAACCTTTGATTCATTGATTTTAGCTGAGCCTTCTTGATTGTGTAATGTTCACCCTTCCGACACAGAAGAGACAGCCAGCATTTCATTGAATATCCCCTCTTGAAGCATTCTCCTTCCCACTATCTCCTCCCTTTGTGTGTGTGTGCCTGCGTATGTGCATTCATATGTATGTGTTGCACACCTCTCTCTCTCTCTCCCTCATTCCAGCTGCTAATGCAAAATAATGTTTCATCCAGCAACCCAGGGTCTAATTACAATATTGGCGTGATCAGCGTGGATTCCTTGCTCCGTCTGGCAGGCTGTTAAAATTGCTTACCGAAGAAAAGGAGGAGGAGACAAGAACTAAGGTGGGCCAAGGAAGCCATGGCTGCTGCCTAAAAAGCCACTCCTACAGACAGAAGGTGAGAGATGAAATGGCTGGGTTGAGGGGGGATTTTCCTGGAGGGGAGAACTGGTAGCTTGCAATATCTGTCTTCCATTCTGAAGACAAATGGGTTTTCCATTGCTGCTTCTCCATTGCCTATTCACACTACCATTTTTGCAATTTTGACAATTGCAGTTCTCTCTGTGTGCATTGTGCTTGTGCATGTTTTAAAACACTGTGTTGCTAAGCTACACAGTCCTTTAAAACATTCACCACATACACATGCCTACACACGTACACACACTTGCTGTCCTGATTGCTATTTGCAGCAAAATGGTCACTGATGCTGTTAGCGAAACCATGGAGGCAGAGGGTGCCACTTTGCTTCAGCTTGGCTCAGGGGGCTGAGTTTCCATGGATGTGGGTCACTTGTCAAAGGGCAGGCAGCCCATAGATCTTGCAGCTGGATTCTTCCAACACTGTTTACAGTGCTAGAGAAGTTGGACTAGCCCCATGAGCAGCATGGCTCTCTCTTGTAGGGCTCCAATCTGTGCTGGAGGAGGAAGGGGGAGAAGGCAGTCAGCCCCCCAATCCTCTTCCATACTGAGGGAAGAGAGTTTTGAATCCTTGTGCATTTATGAGGACTGAGATTTGGGATAAGCTGGGTTTCTAATGGAGAAATGTGTTTTGTACTCTCATTTATGTACAGTGATCATTATTCTCTGCTATAGGTTCTCATACAAATTGTGCACTATTTATACAAGAATCCTGATTCTCTGCTCAGAATAAATTGCATAAAGCAATACAAGATACAGTATTAACATGTACTAATGTTGTTTGAAGTTGAGTTTGCTTGCTTCTTTCTAAGTAGGGCATTCAAATTTTCCGGTTCTTTGGCCAGAGAGAGATGCGTTGCAAGGAGAAATAAGGAAGCAGCAGAGATTAGGAGAAACAGTGGGGAAGGTGATGAATTTTTTATCATCTTTGAGGTCCAGAAATGTAAGGACCTATCTTTTTCTTTTATTATAAATGAAGGTTAAAGCAATATTATTTTATATTGCACTGACATTTGTACAAAAAAGCATAACTAAGTAATGTCTCAACAAATTGACTGTAAAATTCTTAGTATTACTATTACTATTATTATGATGAAACTTGCATTAAAAAAATACTCTTTCTGTTCGGAAAAACAGTTGGAGCTTCTGGCTTCCCAGAGATGCTTGTGTCTTTAACAAGACCACAATTTTATGTGAATATGCAACACAATCCTTTACAGGTTTGGCTAGACTACTGAGTCTGGTGGATTTATTCCAGTCCCACTAAATTGGTCTGAAGAGTGGGAAGCCAGTGACTGCTGCAGTGTCCACCAATGGGACAACACCCAGCCTTATATTTATGATAGATTTGGCCAATCGACTTGCCTGTGGTGACTGCATTTTTCTGAACTCCCTTTTGCAACTAGAACTTAAACGTATTCAAAACTCCTGTAGCACAAGTTTTTCTTATAAAAGTTCCTCTTACCTTCTCATAGGAGTTCAAATCTCAGCCATGATAAAAGTTTGCTCAGATCTTTCAACAGACTGCAAAATGTCTGTCCCCAGCTTTGAACTGTAAGATACTTATCAAATTCTTGAGTTGAATCCTGCTTTGATTCCATTAATTCACAAAAATTGCCTTACTCCAGGATACACGTCTACACGCTCTTCTCATAGCCAAAATAAAATTCAACACCCTCAGAGAGAGAAGTTTAAAACACCTATTTTAATTTGTCTCCTTCCCTGACTCCTCAGAATCAGAGGTTGGCTTGCTGGCTAGCTGGATCCTGGAACCAATTGCTCTTTATGGTTTGGTTTTGTACATTAGATATTAAAATGCATATTCATTCAGAAGAAACCACTGCAATGATCCATGTTCACAGTAACATATGCACTAGGTTTCTGCAATATAATTTCAGGAGTGGAAATTTGAAGTCAGGAAGGTAGCTTTGAAAAAAAAAAACATTCTATGTATTGCTTTTTCAAAAAATATTTTAAAATGTTTATTTTCCCTGATTGTACAGGTAGTCTTCAACTTACAACATGACTGTTGTTTAATGACTGTTCGAAGTTACAAGACCACTGAAAAAAGTGGCTTATGACCATTTTTTACTTACAACCATTGCAGCATCCCTATAGTCATGTGATTGAAATTCATATTCTTGACAACTGATTCATATTTATGAAAGGTTCCAGTGTCCTGCGATCATATGATCATCTTTTGTAATCTTCTAACAAGCAAGAATAGAACAGAATGAATAGCAGAGTTGGAAGGGACCTTGGAAGTCTTCTAGTCTAACCCCCCATTTTGGCAGGAAACCTATACCATTTCAGACAAATGTTTGTCCAAATCCTTCTTTAAAACTTCCATTGTTGTAGCATTCACAACTTCTGGAGGCAAGTTGTTTAGCTGATTAATTGTTCTAACTGTCAAGAAATTTATTCTTAGTTCTAGGTTGCGTGTGGGGCTTGCTTCCTGCTTATCTGCAGTAGCTTGCCCTGCTCACTCACACTGATGATGTTACATGGTTGGGTTAAGAAATGTCTGCAAGCAAATAACCAATGTCAGAGAGCACTTGTCAAGCATCCAGACTGTATCCATGATATCAATCACTCCAAGACGTTATCTCTCCAATTGATTTATTAGGAACAGATCTGGCATGTCAAAAGCAATTTCCCAAGTGAAAAGCTTTTTTCCTGCATTACACAGAACCCACCTTCTCTCCTCCCACTTCTACACTTCATAAATCACGAGAACCAATTAACTGAAACTGCAAATTCTTAATACCACACACAGAATAATGTTGAACTTTTCAACTCCTCTAACTCTCTAAAAAAAATATGTAGCAGCTGAATTTCAAAGCTGACCGCACTAAGGATTCCACTGTTTCTACTCTGAGCTACATATTCAGGTAGTCTTTGACTTATAACAGTTCATTTAGTGACTGCTCGAAATTAAACAGCACTGAAAAAAAGTGACCCATGGCCATTTTTCACACCTACAATTGCAGCACGCCCATGTCACATGATCAGAATTCAGATGCTTGGCAACCCACTCATATTTATGATGGTTGCAGAGTCCTGAGGTAATGTGATCGCCCTTTGTGATCTTCTGACAAGCAAAGTCAATGGGAAAACCAGATTCCCTTAACAGCTGTGTTACTAACTTAACCACTGCACTGATAAACTTAACAAGTGTGGCAGGAAATATTGTAAAATGGAGCAAAACTGACTTAACAAATGTTTCACTTAGCAACAGAAATTTGAGGGTCGCTTGTGGTCAGAAGTCGAAAACAACCTGTATTGCATATCACCATAATCTTTTTCTAAAAAAACTAAGGGGCATTATTATTTTGTTTTCTTGTAGATGCCATATCCTCCTTGAGTTGTTAGAACGACTTTAAACTTTACACAGGCTGCTTGACAAGGTAGGGTGACTTTGCTAAAGCTGAGCAACTAGACTCCAAAAGAGAAGATGCTTTGGTCAGCTAGTTTTCATGTAGAATATCAAAGTTGTTGCTTGGCCTTAAAGCAACTATCCTTAAAGTGTGGGTTAGGATTTCTGGGGAAAGGAGAAGAATGTCACAAGCAATTTGGAGTCACAGTTTTTAAAAAAAAACTGAACAGGCATTTGGAGGCACAATGTCAGCTTTGTAAAAATGTTCTGTGGTCTTTGCCTACTAATGTTCCTGTCAAAGGCCGAGGTGGGCAAAGCAGTACAGTAACCACAAATTCCTGTGATATTTAGATTAAAACGTAATCATTAAAAATAAGCAATGGTATTTATTCCCTGCCCCAGCTTAATTCAAGGGAAGTAATTCTTGAGAGAGCACACATGTTTTAGGGGGTTCAGGACACAATCCAGTTTGAACACACCTGCCTTATAATATGATGTTATGAGTGTTTGGAAATATTGGGGGGGAAATCCTGTAGGGAAGAATTATGCTTGTCTAAAATAGAACACAGCCTTGTCTGGGGTTTTTCTTCTGGAATATACATAGCAGAGGGGTTTTGGAGGATTCTCCCCCACCTTATAAATCTTCTTCCTTGCAGAAGTATCCAGGCCTAATTGCTATGGCTGGTGGAAAGCAGGAGCTTAAGAGAAGTATAACCATCATACCTTGTTTTGTGTTTGTGGAGGTAAGAAAACCAGAGAATTTGATCAACAAGTTCCTGCTCTTTTCTCTTTCTCTTTCTCTCTCTCTTCTCTCTCTCTCTTTCATGCACAGACACAGACACACATGCGCACACACCTGCGCACACATGCTCACACGCACACACACAGCCATTCTCACTTTACTAGGAAGGAGTTGTCCACATTCAAATGCTGCAGTCAGTTCAGTTTAGGGTTATAAGAGGAGTAGTGGAATACAGCGTTTGCATTTCGCTAGTGTTCCCGGAAGCTGCTCAGTAGTACCTGAAGCAAAGTTGTCCTGCTATATTACAAGAAAAGCTGTTTGGGTAGCATTGCTTGGATGGATCTTTATATATGGGCCAGCCCTGCTCTTCTTGGTAGATGACTAGTCTTCATTACTCAATATTCCACATATGGAGGTCATTGTGGGCAGGAAGGCCAGTATGAACAGATTAGGGTTAGGGCTTGCATATCTCATAGCTTTACTAGTGTGTCCTTTCTTTTAGTGGCCTAGAACACTTCAGCTCTGTAATATGTAAGGGTATTCAATAATTTAGTTAGTCTACTGTTCTAGAGTTATATCCACTTACAAACAAGGGTGCAAATCTGAATACCTTCCCCTGAAATAGAACTGTTTCCCGAATTTTCTGTGTAAGTTTTCAGCAAACCTAGAAAGGTCCTCAAATGTTTGTTGATGGCTAGCCACTTGGAAAATGCATCTACTTATTTTTTGAAATTTTCATGACATATTTTTGAAAATGAGGAAATGAGGCATGGCAATTGTTCATAGATGCAAAATAGATTTATTTACATCCCATGAAAAGCATTCAGATGCTTCCTGTAATGTGGACAGACAGAAGAAAACAGACATATATCTGAAACTTCTCCTCTGTCAAATGAAAGCCTGCATTCAGCTTGCTTCCTCTGGGCTCAGTTCCTGAGAGTTGGCCTGGGATCATTTATGAGCTATGAATTGTAAAAAGGGGAATGTCTGGGAAAGATGGGAAGAAATCAGGAGTGGAGGGACATAAGACAGGAGCACAATAGCCTTATTTTGGCCCAGGAAGCTGGGTTCCTCTCTTATTCCTCAACCTTCTTTCTGAATAAGAAAAGATGCATAGATATTTGCATGCAGTAACGGGCAGGTAGCAACCACCTGTGTTTCTAAAGATCTGAAAGATCTCTTTGTCTCCCATTCTGTTAGTAGTGCCTGATGTGCCATCTTGTTCTTTTTCCAGCTGGGAATCATGGCTGGCACAGTGGTGCTGGCTTACCACTTTGAGTATTCAGACACGTTTCCGGTGCACTTTCAAGGATTCTTCTGCTATGACAATACTTTGGCCAAACCCTATCCTGGGCCAGAGGACAGTAGCCGAGCACCTCCAGTCCTGGTTTACTCTCTAGTTACTGCTGTTCCCACCATCACGGTAAGAGATCCACAAGGGATACGGGAGGAGAAAGAACCCCTCAAGAGGAAGGGCTGGTAAATGTATCTTGGGATACTTTGGCAGTGATGACATAGGCATGGCCTTCACTGTGACAGTATTAATTTCCTTGAGATTAAGACCACAAAGAGACTGGCTGCTGGAGAGGAGAAGTATGAGGGCATCCAGTCATATTTGAAGCTCTGTTGGGAAATGGAGTGAGGATGTATTTGAGGGTTTACAAGACATGCCCATTAGAATCATGTGGATGATTATATTCACATGATTCACATACTCTTATCCGCTCAGATGCTTTCATTGGCGTTGCCTCTCATATTCAGAATGACCTATGTACCAACACAAATTTGTTTCTGTATTGTTTTCATTGTTACACTTTTATCTGGCTTTTCCTCCAAATTGCTCAGGAGAAAGCACATGATTCTCTCCCCATTTATTCTCATAAAACAAGATGTATTAAGGACAGTGTTAATTCAGATAATTCAACATACACCTGAATATGAGTCCCTTATATCCAATGTCTTCACCAGTATGATATGCAACATAACTGCTTTTTATTCCCCACCATCCTTTTTCTGTGTGGGAAAAAATGACCAGAAACTCCAATAAGGATATCTGAGCCCACGTTCACAAAAGGGACCTATTTCACTTCAGCTGTTATTATCTGGTCAAGCTTGCCCCAACTAGGTCCCTCGGAAAGAAAGACCTTCGACTCCATTTGATTGAAGTGATAGGTTATTTTACTAAGGATTAGTGGTGAAAACTAATTGTTTTCACAATTGATTGCAGTGAAAACAGGCTAGAACTGAGGTTTAGGTTCCCTCACAAAAGCATTACCAAGTTTCCCCTTCTCCCCAGCCCTTCCATCATCGTCCAATGGTGTTCTATGCAGGTGTTTTGGGAACTGCTTGGATGTTTGGTGCCACTTGGTGCAATTTACATTCCTTCCCCAGGTTCTGCAGCCTTGAAGATCAGAACAGGCTGGTTCTCACACCTCTGGCTTCTCTCAAACCTGTCACCACCACTCCCTTTGGATCTTCTCTACCCTCTTCGATATGACAATTGCCTATTTTCTCTTCCCCCTCCCCCACCAACAATTTATGGCAGAACGCCAGCAAAGCACTAAGATGGCAGATCTGACAGGAGCACTCTCCCCCTTTTTAACCAGGTCCTCAATGCATCGCTTTGCTTCCCTAGATGACTTGCTCCAGTGAATGGACTTTTCTCGATTGCATCTCCTTTCTCTGTCCCTTGCATGAGCCCTGCTTGCTCTTACAGCCATTTCTACATAGTGGGCATTGCTATGTTACTTTTATTTCATTAACACTTGGGAATACCTTAGTGACCAAAGAGAAAAGGAATAAAACTATGATTTCCTTTGAACTAAATTCCCACTGATGTAGTCCTATTGTGCTCTGAACTGCTACAGGTACTATCTACAGAAGAATTTCATTTTCTCCAAGAGTCATGTAAAAAAATATGTATTTCTATTCTGATCTGTGAGAATGCTTTTCTATCTGTTTTGCCAGCACTTCCTGAATCTAGGTTATAGAACTCATCTGATGTTATACTAGATTACAGATGTGGGGGGAAAGTGTCTATCCTCATGGAAATGCATACTCTGCTTATCCCTCAGCTTGGGCTGGCCTGTCTCAGACCATGGAAGCTAGAAAATAATGTCACTTCCTCTCAACCACCTGCCCCCCATACTAAGTCTTAGCAGTACTTCACTTATGAGAGGAAACATAAGGAATCTTGAAGGAATCCTCCAGCCCTTTTGCCCTTGCCCAGCTTTTTCCTCCCAGAGCTTACTTTAAACAACTGCTATTAAAGAGAAAGTACAATTCCTCTTTCTGCTTCTTTCTCTCTCTCACCCCAGATACTTGTTGGAGAACTGGCTGCCTTCTTCTTCCAACCCACAAGGCATAAAGAGAAAACCATCATCTCGGGCGAGTGCTGTTACTTCAATCCTCTTTTGCGCCGCATGATCCGCTTCCTGGGTAAGAGGAGAATGCCCTCCCACCTAGGCCCAGCTGAGTCCCCAGGCTCTGCCCCTCTCCTCATTCCTGTCCTTTTCCTTTCATAGGTGTTTATTCCTTCGGCCTCTTCACTACCACCATCTTTGCCAATGCAGGCCAAGTGGTGACCGGCAACCAGACTCCACATTTCCTGTCAGTGTGCCAACCAAACTACACTGTGCTAGGTTGCCAACCACCTCCAGGCACCATTTACATCACAGACAAGGCAGCCTGCACTGGAAATCCTCTCCTGGTCACTGCAGCCTGCAAGGCGTTTCCCTCCAAGGACGTTGCCCTCAGCGCCTATGCGGTGGCGTACACTGTGGTATGAAGTGGAAGCTGTGTGACAGGACAGACAGACAGATGGAGGGAGGGAGGGAGGGAGGAAAGGCCAGTTTGAGGTTCTTCTAGTAATTTAGCACCCAGTTCCCTTTCCATGCCCTGCCTCACCCCCCATCTGTATCAGATCAGGTGGGTGGAGACCAGGCACAGAAGCGGTCAAGGTTTGGGAATGAACTGTTTCATTGAGAAGTCTGAAGTGCCCTCTAGTGGGCATAGAACAAAAGTGTGAAAGAAGAACATTCGCAGGATCTTTTCTCCCAGGACAGGACTGGGGGAACGATCTTTTGTGACAAAACGCTTCCTGCTGTGAGCAAAAATTATCCTTGGCAAGGGCACCTCAGGAAAAAGGATTAGCTTTGATTTCACTGTGTCCATTTCTCATGAGAAGGCAGTAAAACCAAATAGGTCCCTTGATGTTATACTGAGGGAAACCTTGCCTCTCTTCTTTCACAGCCAGTTTTGTCTTCTGGCCCTTTTTTTTTCTCTGATACTGTCTGGGTACTGCAAGTGTCACATGCCATTAACAACACAAGAATTTTTAGAATCTGAAACACTGGACTAATAAATGCATTGTCTACAACAACCAAGAATGCTTGGTGTATGCCACTGAAAGTTATTTGAAAAAATAGACTTTTTAACTAGTAAGGAAAAGGAAGAAGCAAGTAGGTAGCTGACTTTCCCATTTGCTCTTGCCTTGGCTGATGCTGTCATAAGGGAAACAAGTGGTCTGTGAAGCCTGTGAGCTGGTTTCTTCCAAAACTATAGCATCCCTTAGTTTTTGCTGTTTGATGCAATGGAAGAGAAAGACACATGGAAAAATGCTGACTGGGAGAACCAACTTAGACAGTGACCAGAACCTGCCATTAGGTGGATGAAACATTGTTCAGATTGCTGTGGGTTGAGAGGAGGTTGTAGTCCAACTGTTTTCTCAGTGAGTTAAGAATATCTGGTTTTTGTTTTAAGGCATCAAAATGTATTGAGCCAGCAGGGGATAGTAGCCAGATATCCAAGGCAATTGGTAAAATATAACACAATAAAACCTGGAAGATCTAAAAATGTATTAAATCAATCTTCAGAGTAGTCTGGCCAAGTCATCCACTCCACAGAGTAGCCTATAAATGTCCAATTATATATTGCCATGGGCAATAGCTATGCACCACATGGCAGGAAGGTTCTTGCTTATTTCTTCATTTTACTATTATGGTTTATTGAACTTTTAAGCATATTATTAGCTTAACTTTCAGTAGGAAACAACAAATACATAAAAGTACATTAAAACCATAAAACTAGTTTAAACTATCGGAATGATTAAAGTACTGTGAAAGTACTAGAGATGCTAGAGAACAGGCACACACACTTATACAGTGCAGTGCAACTTGGAAAAAAGTGGTTTCTTTCCTCCATAGTCTGAATATGAATAAAACTATGAGAGATTCTTTTTCCATTATACTAATAGTGGTTTCCAGAACAATAGCAAGTGCAGTTTGACCGTCCCTGAGAAAACAGATAAGTCTTCTCCCCTTTACATTGACAAAGTTCAAGAAAACTAATTGGAATTCTACTGCTTTAGATTGCTTACATATTGGTATCTCATTTGAAAGTAAAGCTCTCACCAGAATCCTTGTGTTGCATCTTTAATCCTGATGGCTGCAACAGATATCTTTTAAAAACTAGCCTACTCCAAGTGGAACTTTTATGGGGCACAAGGTGTAGATTGGTGAATTAGTCTAGTGTCTTGGGTATCTGAAAGTTGGGATGGAGGGAAATCTAGTGGTAATGCTGTCTGTCCCACATTTTTCTAGCTTTCCAAGAAGTAGGTTTGTGATCTACTTTGTCAAATACCTTGCTGAAGACTATATACTGTATACTACCGTGTTTCTCCAACAATACGGCCTCCCCCAATAGGAAGTCCCAGCATGCTTTATAGGCATAAAATCAAATTAAGCCCCTCCCCCCAAATTAAGGCCTAAACATGCAAAATGGGGGGGAATGGTAGGGGGGCTGGCCGTTAGGAAGTATTTTTGTTACATACCCGGATATGGTGCTGCCTGCGTTGACCTTGGTGTTGGTGGGGCACTTCATATTGGGAGACCTTCTGCCACCATTGCTTTCCCTTCTCCCCGTGCTGCTGTGGCATTTAAAGCAACGCCGCAGGGTTTGGCGCAGCCACGCATGGCCAGCCAGGGCTCCTCCCTGCAACCAGAGCCTGGCAGAGACACTCGGTTTCAGGCACTCCTGTCGCCGCCTTCTCTTTGCCTTCGAAGGTAAAGCCAATTATTTTAAAAATGATGCCCTACTACAACAAAAATTCCCCTGCCTGAGAATTCTCCACATGAGTAGACAAATCTCCTGGGGCCACAGCACAGGATCGGCCCACCCCAGGAGAAGTGGCCAGCCACCATCCCTGCCTGGCACCGGGCAGAGTGTGAAGAGCTACACTTGGGGCGCCCAGCGCAGCTGACAGGCAGGCCCTCCTGCCTGGCGGCAGAGCTCTTGCCAAGGCAGCAAGCGCCTCCCCACTGGACCCTCCACTCATCCCTCCAGGGCCATGCCGGAGCTGTGCGGGCTGGGCAGAGCCAAGAAAGCGAGCCGCGGGTGCACGCCTGCCTGCCAGCAGAAAGAATCAGGCCAACCTGAGCTTGGCTTCCTTCCCAAGTCCCTCCGGCCCGAACCCAAAGGGGCCACCGGGAGAGGCTGCCCGAAGCAATGATAGCGCCCACCTGTCCATGGATAGGGAGGCAAAGCAATGGCAGCACTACTTCCCTGGCCAGTGGGTCCGGTGGAGAGAGCCCGAAGCCGCCCATCCTTTCAACCCCTCACCCAGCTCATCCCCATCCCCATGCATCTCCAAACGTGCCGGCAGCTCCAAACACTGCAGCGGCATGGACATTGGGCAGAGGCACTCACTTGTTGAGGCTCAGCTCGGAGGAGGATGCAGCGCAGGGCATTGCCTTGCCTCCCTGTCCACGGATGGATGGGCGCTATCACTGCCTTGGGCAGCCCCTCCCGGTGATTTAATTATTTGTATTGTGTTTGAATTTTTTCCTGCCTCATGGTTTCTTTTTCTATCTGGGGATGGGAGGGGTCTTCCTTCACTGCTTTAGTACTATCTGGCACTGTCCTTTTGGGGTATACTTCCAAGAGGCAGGATGCAAGCTTGGCACTGTTTTTTTTATTGCCTTTCTTGGGGGCATGTGACCTTTCCTTAAATCTGGATGGTTTCCTTAGGATATGTTGTGAGGTGAATGAGACCAGCTGGTGTCTTTAAGTGGTGCAAATGGATCTAAGGATTGCTTTTCCTGGGTGTGCTTTTTCTGGAGAGCTTAAATGACCTCTCTGCTAAAGGGTTTCACTTTATGAGCAAGAATTGGCTGCTTGATAGTTATCACTGCATCTTAACTATTTTCATTCCTTAAGGTGCTCTGGCACCCTGCCTGATTTGTAACTCTGGCTTGCAGATATTTTTAATCTAATGATTAGTATTAATTAATGATTTGCAAGCAAAGAAGCTTTTTATATTTTTGTACAAGTAATCCTTGACTTACAACAATTCATTTAGTGACCATTCAAAGTTATAATGGCACTGAAAAAAATGACTTATGATGATTTTTCACACTTATGACCGTTGCAGCATCTCCACTATCATGGGAGGCCAGGCGAGGAGAAGCACCCCTTGACATGAGTGATGTCAAGTTGGCCATGCCCACCCAGTCACAAGACCACCAAGCCACACCCACCGACTAAGCCACATACACTGAACAGGTTGTTAAAAAAACTGAATCCCACCCCTGGTCCACAGCATTTTGCTGGTCTACAAATTTAGCCACTGTCAAAGAATAAAATAAGATTGGTTTGGCATGATCTGTTTTTAACAAATCCATGCTAACTGCTAGTTATTGCTTTATCTGTTTCTAGATATTTGCAGATCTGTCAGGACTCCAACATGCACCCCATTCAAATCATAAGCCTCTATCTACATCTCTCAGAGTAAAAAAGATTGATTTATTAGGAGTTGACATGTTGGCGTTTCCTGGTTGCAGCCGACTCTGACATATCATTCATTTCATCCTTGACCCTCATCTTCCCCCCACCCCCTGGATGTATATTCCCCAAAGAGACACATCCATAGCCAAGAGTCATCAATCATGCTCTCCAGTAATAATTTTGTGCTCCAGAAGCTTTGGTTGCCAAAGTGATTTTCTGAAGCATTTAAGGAATGCACTGCTTTCCCCACTCCCTTTCTGCTGGCAACTAAAGAGACTAAAGAAGTATTTTTTAGTTGACAATCTGTGTTATCTTTTCCAGTATCTTCCTAGGTATTGATGTTAGACATTGATGTCTGTAGTTTCCTGGGTCTATTCCCCCCATCTCACCCACCCTTTTTTTTTGAAGATGGGAACCATATCACCTCTTTTCTAATTCCTCGGTGTTCTAGGATTTTTGAAAGATATGGTAGAATTATTCTGAGATGGTGGTATTGAGCCGGTTCGCACAGCATCCGGTGAACCGGTAGTAAGGATTTAGCATGGGTCACTGAACCGGTAGTAAGTTCTGGCTGGTCATGCCCCCAACCTGGTCGCCCAGCTGCCGCTGGGTTGCTTGGCCTACCTGCCCAATGCTCACTTACCCCGCCCACCTGACGCTTGTCCCTTAAGGTATTTTTTTCTTTTTCCTTCTGACAATCAGCTGTTCATATGATCAGCTGTGCTGGGATTCCTCTTGCTGAGGCCAGAAAGGCAAAATATGGAGGGAGGGGTTCAAACCCCGTCTCCATTTTTTGCCTTCCTGAGCTCCAGAGAAGCCTTCTGGGAGCAAAAACGCACCCCCCAGAGGCTCCTCTGAGTCCCAGAAGACCCAAAAAAGCAAAAAAACCAAAGCCATGCCCACCCAGTCACATGGCCATGCCCACTTAACCATGCCCACCAAGCCATGCCCACAGAACCAATAGCAAAGTTTTTTGAATCCCACCACTGTTCAACATCTGCCAGGTCCTTCAGAACTCTGGGATGTAATCCTGGTACTTTATATTCATCAAGATCAAAACATATCTTTAACCATTGCCTTGCTTATTTTATTTTTTATTTCTGTCCTTTCTTTTATGGTTTTTTGATAGGTTGGGTTATAGTTTCTTTTAGTTTGAAGACTGGTGTGCAGAATGATTTAAGCAGTCCCAAAGGTGCTTTTTCAAGAGACAACTGCACTTTATTATTTTTCTTTGAAGATGTTTCATTTCTCATCTAAGAAGCTTCTTCAGTTCTGACTGGATAGTGGAGAATGGAAGAATCTATA
The DNA here is from genome assembly GCA_015471245.1 of Laticauda colubrina. Lineage (NCBI taxonomy): Eukaryota > Metazoa > Chordata > Lepidosauria > Squamata > Elapidae > Laticauda > Laticauda colubrina. The sequence continues at coordinate 33,224,377 of BLBF01000021.1, read as the reverse complement.
TTCCTTGCAGATAGCTAGACATTTGCATTCTTCTAGACAATCATTGAGACTACTTTGGGAGGTTTATATGTCGCCAGGATCACCTGAGTAGTGCAAATGGGTGTGGAACTATTAAAAGGACTGTTGTAGACTAGAGATAGATGATGCCAAATCTCCCCCCCCCCCATTGAAAGGGCTGTTCAGTTTTCACATAGATGGCCTCTTTAACCCCTCTTTCAAACCAGCAGTCCTCTCTGTCCAAAATGTGGACTTTGCTGTCTTTAAAAGAGTGGCCTTTATCTTTTAAATGCAGGTGGACTACTGAATCTTGTCCTGATGGGTTTGTTTTTCTTTGTCAGGGGTGTCAAACTCAGTTTCATTGAGGGGCACATCAGCATTATGGTTGCCCTCAAAGGGCCAGTCTCATGTGATGAGAACTCACAGTGGCCAGGTAGGTGTGGCTGAGTAGGCATGGCCATGACCGGGTGGGCATGGCTGCAACTGGGCACAGCCTCACCAGCTAACTCTAACTCAACATGGGGACAACTTGGTGTCCCACAAGCTCCACGCCTTCACAAACTGCTGGTAGCCAGCACATGCATGCGCACATACACTGCATCCCATGTTTGGGAACTTTTATCCACAGAGGAAGGAGAGGGCCTTCTCCTCAAGCCCAGGCATGATTGGCAGTTTGCAAGCTCAGATGTGCATAAAAGTCTTCAAGGTTGTTGTGTGTGTGCACATGCGCATATGTGTGGGCTTCCCAGGCTGGAAGAGAGCGGTGGGGCCTTCCTCCACAGCAGCCAAACAAAGGAGCTGTTGGGGGAGGGGAGGAAAGAAGGGAGGAAAGAAGAAGGAAAGGAGGAAAAGAAAGAAGGAAAGGAAGGAAAGAAGGATGAAAAGAAGGAAATAAAGAAAAGGAGGGAAGAGGGAGGGAAAGAAGGAAGGAGTCCAGCCAGCCACTTGGAGAGGCCACTTTATAATCGAATATAAACATAGAAAGTGCTTAAGAATACCCAAAAGCACTCAGTAAAAAGAAAGACTGGAGTAGTGCAAATGCTGCTTGGGGACAGGAAGGAGAAAAATAAATCTGTAGCCCAACAGACCACATCTGGAGGGGAACGGTCTGGGACAGGCTGACAGATGGAGGCAACTGGTGAATGAAGATTGGAACATGGTCTGGAAAGTGCACACATGCCCTGCCTATGCTCCCCATTGATGTATCTGCTGCAAGCATGGTGCAGCGGTTGCATGCCTGTAGCAGGGCCACCTAGGGAGATGAGCAATTGGTGGAGGGAGAGGGGAAGAGGTTAAGGGGAGGCAGTGGTGCTCTTTCAACCTCCCCTCTGGTTCTCACTCCGTGCTTCCTCTGGCTACCATTCATAGCTCATCCCAGCTGCCACCATCCCCAAGATGGAGGTGGCGGTGGCACACAGCTAAGACAAGGAAAGGGCGAAAATCATGGTGCCCTCTATTTCTCCCACTCCCCTTTTTAGGGGCCCAGCAGCAGCAACCAAGTCAGTGCCACTTACCCTGTAGGAACTGGGCTCAGTTGTCTTTTCCTCCTCTTCCACTTTTCACACCGCTACCAGCGGCCTTGGCCCACCTGAGGGAGACAGTAAAGAAGCAGGTAGGCAGGCAGACCAGCTAGCAGTGGTCAGGGCCGAAGGCTGCTGTCAGTGCTTCTTCCCACCTCATGGAGGCGACAGCAGGAGAGGCACCAGGGCAGCTGTCAGGGGAAAGAAAGTGGGGTTCCAAACTGGGGTTGATCTCTTGTTTGGGGGAGGAGGTTGTTGAGATTGTTGAATTTAAATTTAAAAGAAATTTAAAAGTTGAAAAAAGGTTTAAAATTGAAAAAAGGTTTAAAATTGAAAAAAAATTAAAAATTGAAAAAATAAACTGAAATTGAAAAGAGAAATTTAAAAATTTGAAACAATTAGTTTTTAAAAAAAACTTCAGCAATTTTAAAAATTTAAGGATTTATACGTTTTTTGGCCCTTTATGAAGTGTTACGCATTTTTGTTGCTGTTGTTAGAAATGCCAGGTTTTTTTCTAGGAAGTGCTTCTCTCTTAACTCAAGGTCCAGTGTGCTGCTCTCAGCCACTGGTCTGCTGCCACATACTGTCGTTCTGTTTCACCACTGCTCAATGACCTCTGTTTGCATTTCATCACTTCCGGTCAACTGCCGGGCAGGGTTGCTGGGCCACCTCTCCATCTCTCAGCTCAGCTGCCAGGTATCTCTCCATCTCTCAGCTAGAACACTGGGCCGCCTCCCAGCTGGATCACTTCTCAGTTGGGCCATCTCAAGCTGGGTTTTCAAAAGTAGTTTATCTTTGCCTCCTATCTGGGGCTGAGGAAGAGGGATTGACCCAAGCTCCCACAGCTGGCATGTTGCAGGCAGGACTAGAAGTCACAGTCTCCCAGTTTTTATTCTGTTGCTTTAACCACTATACCAGATTGGCTGGTCTTCTGCCTGTCTTTTTTTCTTTATTTTAAAAAGAGTTGTGCCTTGGTTATATATGCATGGTTATGCTGTGCAATATTTTGAGCCCTTTTCAAGGAAGATGAAGGGCATCTCAGCTAACTCTCCTCTGCTGTTCTTCCTTTTCCACAGATGTATGTCACACTGGTTTTTCAGCTGAAGGGCTCCCGCTTGGCCAAGCCATCCCTGTGCCTGGCACTCCTCGGCCCAGCATTCTTGGTGGGTGTGGTGCGTGTAGCCGAGTATCGGAACCATTGGTCTGATGTACTGGCTGGGTTCCTCACCGGTGGGGCCATTGCCATCTTTCTGGTAAGTGTTCTGTGTTTGAGGCTCTTCAAGGGAGGGAAAAAGGCAGGGCTTCCATCTCAGCATTCAGACACCATCAGAACTATTCTGGAAAGGAGAAGCCATTCCAATCACCATTGCACATATAGTGGCAGTGCTGTTGGAGCTTCTTTACCACATTTTGCAGGGTAGAGCACCCTTTTAAAATATGGTGTGTCATCAGGCAGTTTCTAAAACTATTCCCTTATCAGCACCCAAGGGTTAAAACTTAAAGGCCAGGCCAATGATGCTATTCTAAGGGAAGAGAAGAATCTTTGGGGGGGGTGGACAGCTTACCTTAAAAAATAACCTTTATCTTATTATTTTTATCTTATCATTTTTTTTCTGTGGGACTCTGGCACACATTAAAAATGAAATTCTGTTGCCTGCTCTCAAAAGTGTGCACATACATAACACATATAGCTATTCTATATATATCCATATGTATATTGTTCTATATGTAAAGTGGGTGACTCCAAATCTGCAAACCTGATTGGTCAAATAAACTAAGCATTGGATTGGTTCACTAGGAACCAATCCAAAGAGCTGCTAAAAGGCGGCAAATTTAAACAACTGCCATTGGCTGCAAGCAGGCAAGCCAGCCTGTATAAAAGGCTGGCCTCGGCTTCAGCCAAGTGTTCCTATTTACTGACTAGTTAAAGAATAAAGTATTTGTTGTTGGAACCCAATCTACCTCGTGTGTTTTCTGAACAAAACACTGGCGACGAGGATGGGATTGTCCTGAACGGAAAAACCTGCACGCGGTGATAAGAAGTCCAGATGACAACCAAGATGTCTGGAAACAATGCACCGCCCGCACCCTTCAATCCCAATGAAGAGGATTGGGATTCCTATGCTGATCGCTTCCAAATGTATTTGGAGAGCAATGAAATGGAAGACATTTCAGAGCAACGCAAGAGAGCTGTATTCCTGACGCACTGCGGGCCAACAGTTTTCAAGATGGCAAAGGCCCTTGCGAAGCCCCGGGACGTTAAACAACTAACGTGGGCAGAATTGCAAAGAGTCCTCAAAGCACACTACGGTCCAATGGTGTCAAACTTAATAAAGTGACACGAATTTTACCGCAGAGACCAGAGAGAGGGAGAGACCGTCGCCGATTTCATCGCTGCCCTTAGACAATTAGGGGGTGAGTGTGAATTTTTGAACATTGACGAAGCAATGAGGGATCGCGTGGTGTTGGGCCTGAGAGACTTGACCACACAGAGTAAATTACTCAACAAGCCCAACATCACCGTTACCGAAGCCATCACGGAAGCCACAGCCGCGGAAGTCGCGAAAAAATCTGCCGTAGCCATGAAAAAGATGAACACACACAGCGAAGAAACACCAACCAAAGACAGAAAGCAGCCTGCCACCACAACCCACTACGAAGAGTCGGGCGAAACAATTGAATCGAGCGAAGAAGATGACGAGGTCCACCGTTTGCTCACGAACAGAAAAGAGCGTGAAAGAAGAAATTGGCGGGAATGCGCTGGCTGCGGAGGAAACCATCCCCCAGCCGAATGCAGATTTCTCGATGCCATCTGCCGGCATTGCAAGAAATGAGGGCACATCGAGAAGGTCTGCAGGAACAAAAAATACTACAGCCCAACGAGACGCAGAAATTCCCCAACACGAGCTGAGCCTAAACGAGCTGAGGGAAAGTGGCAACAAGAGAAGCGAGCCAATACACACCAAACTGTCATTATAAAGAGCGCTCAGACAGAAAGTGGGAAGAAAATTAAAGTCATTGTGAAAATCGAAGGAAAACACTGCAAGATGGAAGTGGACTCGGGGTCCTTCCTCTCCATGTTATCATGGGACACAATAAGACAGCTAGTCCCAGGTATTAAACCCAAAGAATTGAAGAAGCAGCACCTAACCCTCAAGGACTATCAGGGAAACCAAATCCCTGTGGTAGGCATGGGACAATTCTGAGTCGCCTACAAACAACACGTCAAGGTGCTACCGCTGACCATAGTCGACCAAGACAGACCAAGCCTCCTGGGCATCGAATGGTTCGCGCCATTGGGCATCGGGATGACCGGGGTCGATCGAGTGACTACAACCGGCTGGGAAGATGACCTCATCCGAGAATTCCAGGACGTTTTTGACGGCTCACTTGGCAAGTATCGGGGAAATCCCATTTCTTTCAATCTAAACCCCCAAATAGCCCCACAAAGAATAAAAGCCAGGCGAGTTCCTTTTGCACTAAAGGCAAAAATAGAGGAACAGCTGGACAAATTAATAGCCCAAGGGGTGTTAGAACCTGTGGACCATGCCAAGTGGGAAACGCCTATTGTCACACCCATAAAACCTGACGGGTCCATTAGAATCTGTGGTGACTATAAGGCTACCCTGAACCACGCATTACAACCAAGCGCATACCCGGTGCCAGTAGTCCAGCATTTGCTTCACTCCCTGGGAAAGGGCAAAGTTTTTGCTAAACTCGACTTGGCACAAGCCTATCAACAACTCCCAGTGGACCCAGAAACAGCAGAAGCACAGACTATAGTCACCCATAAGGGCGCATTCAAATGTCACCGGCTCCAATTTGGAGTAAGCGTGGCCCCTGGCGTTTTCCAGAGTCTGATGGAACGCCTCCTAAATGGCATACAAGGAGTCGTTCCCTATTTTGACGACGTCCTAATCTCGGCCAGAGATGAAACTCAATTTAGGAAAAGACTCAAAGAAGTATTAACTAAGTTTAGGGAATCTGGCCTCAAGGTAAAAAGAGAAAAGTGCTGTTTAATTAAGAATAGCGTCGAATTCCTGGGCTACTCAATAGACGGAGAGGGTATCCACCCTACAGACAAAAAAATTAAAGCAATCAAAGACGCACCTGAACCAAGAAATAAAACCGAACTACAAGCATTTTTAGGACTAATTAATTTTTATAATGTGTTCCTGCCAAACAAGGCCACTATAGCAGAACCATTACACCGTCTTCTAGACAAGAAGGCAACTTGGACTTGGGGTTACAAAGAAAAAAAAGCCTTCCAAAATATTAAAAGCTTGCTAACATCAACAAACGTTCTCATCCAATTTAGCAACACACTGCCATTAAGAGTGACCTGCGACGCCTCACCATACGGAGTAGGTGCCATCCTGAGCCACCAACTACCTGATGGCAGAGAAGCACCCGTCGCATATTACTCTAGGACTTTATCCAAAACCGAGCATAATTACAGCCAATTGGACAGGGAAGCTCTAGGAATTGTCGCTGGAGTAAAACGCTTCCACGAGTACTTATATGGGCGGACTTTTCAAATCATAACAGACCACAAACCGCTGATGGAGATTTTGGCAGGAAACAAGCCAACACCTAATATACTGTCCCCAAGAATGACTAGATGGTCAGAGTTCCTAGCAGCTTATTCCTACACTCTGACACATCGCCCAGGGAAACAAATTTCCCATGCGGACGCTTTGAGCAGAGGACCCTTACCAGCAACCGACGAAGACCCGGCACCAGCGATGACAACACTACAAATTGAGACTTGCCCCGATCTACCCATATCAGCTTATGATGTCGCCAGAGCCACCGCGAAAGACTCATTGACTGCCCGCGTTCTTAGCTGGGTAGGTAAAGGCTGGCCGGAGAATCAAAAAACTGAAAACTTTAAAACTTTCCGGTCCAAACAGACTGAACTTTCAATCCAAAAGGGGTGTTTGTTGTGGGGTGATCGGGTGGTAATCCCTGCCAAATTACAACCCAGGGTACTTAGGTTGTTACATGAAGGGCACCCGGGAATGGTTAAGATGAAAAGCCTTGCTAGAAGTTATGTTTGGTGGCCGGGTATTGATAAGGACATAGAGTATTGGGTAAGCTCATGCAACAAATGCCAGGAAATTAGACCATCCCCACCAAAAGCACCCGTTAAGGACTGGGAAACCCCTCGGGGACCTTGGTCAAGAATACACATTGATTTCGCGGGTCCTACCAAGGGGCATACCTTTCTGATTGTCGTTGATGCCTATTCGAATTGGCTTGAAGTAAAAGTTATGCCATCAACGACAACAGAAACTGTAATTAAAAAGCTGGACAACCTTTTTGCCACCCATGGCATACCGGACATTCTTGTCTCAGATAACGGGCCACAGCTAACCAGCATACAATTTGAGCAATACCTAGCCTCCCTAGGTATAAGACATGCCCTAACCGCGCCGGCTCACCCGGCTGCGAACGGCAGGGCTTAGAGAATGGTCCGGTTTACTAAAGAAGGTTTAGAAAGAATGGGCGCTGGAGATGTCCAACAGAAAGTAAACCATTTGCTCACACTCCAGCACATAACGCCCAGTACCCTAACCAACAAGTCCCCAGCAGAATTACTTATGGGGCGGAAGTTAAGATCACACCTTGATAGGTTACACCCAAATTTTACTCCAGAAAACCCCCCTGACTCCTCTACACGGCTTAGACAATTCGAAATAGGCGATTTAGTATATGCTAAAAACTTCACCGGGGACCCGGTATGGCTACCAGGACAGATTACCCAAATCACAGGCCCCAAATCCTACCGATTAATAATAGAGGATGGCAGGGAATGGAAGCGGCACATAGACCAGCTTCGATCCCGAATTATAGAGAGAACCACAGACTTACAACCATTCACTGACAAAACCAATGAATTGCAAACCAAGGTGGGGGGGGAAAGGCGAGAAGTAAATAAAGAACTGTTTAAAACCAAAACCAATGAAACATATAATCAAAAAGAGCAAATAAAAGACACTGTTTGGAGAGACTTGCGTGAAGAGCCCATCAGAAGGGGCCAGCCAGGCCAGCTCGACCTGCCCAGAGGAAACGGGAGGGAGCGGCAAAACCGCCAGCCTAAGAAACTCAGGTGGCGGTAAAATGGCTGACTCACCCTTCCAGACGGTTCCAGGGAGAAGAACGGATGACACAGCAGCCCCATCCCAACCGGTTGAAGACTTCACTAAGAATGAACCGCGCAAGTCAAGTCGAGTCCGGAAAAGCCCCGCCTACCTGCGAGACTACGTCACCACGTAGGACTGAACTAAGAGGGGAGGGGTGTTCTATATGTAAAGTGGGTGACTCCAAATCTGCAAACCTGATTGGTCAAATAAACTAAGAATTGGATTGGTTCACTAGGAACCAATCCAAAGAGCTGCTAAAAGGTGGCAAATTTAAACAACTGCCATTGGCTACAAGCAGGCAAGCCAGCCTGTATAAAAGGCTGGCCTCGGCTTCAGCCAAGTGTTCCTATTTACTGACTAGTTAAAGAATAAAGTATTTGTTGTTGGAACCCGGTCTACCTCGTGTGTTTTCCAAACAAAACATATATATCTACACCCTAATATATAAAAAGATATAAATATTAATCACTGTCCATTTTGAATACATAATATGTTATTGTATTAGTTTGTGATGTGTTGATGACTGTGTTATAGTTTTCCCAAATGCAGACATGAATGGGGCAATTTCTTATTTGACCTAGGCTATCTTGAGTAGCATAATACAGTTTGGAGAAGTGGTTATTCTGGGTTGGGGTAATGGAAATGTAAACTAGCTTGGTTCCTACTAAAACACAAGCTTTTTACCCAATTTTGTATGGCTGAAAGGTTCACCCAGTCACCTCCATCTGCTCAGATGAACATCTTGCCCTCATTCCTTTTACATTTCAATAAAAAGGCAGCTCATGTTCCTCTATCATGCCCAGCTATTCACTCCATAGTAGTGAATACCAAAGTGAGTCTTGACCGAATGGCTCATGCTCATAACAAGACAAATAAGGCCAATTATGAAGAAAAATTAGGGCTTGATCAAGAAACAGCTGGCAAAAGCAATGGGAAAAGCCACATTAGAAACTGGGTTAATGGGTTTATCAGCTGCAAAGCTCTGTTGAATGTTCCTTCTGATGCAGAGTACTATGTTGGCAGAAATCAGGAAAAGAGCCTTTTAATGCCGCTCTTCTTCTCTTTTTGGATAGGTGACATGTGTGGTCAACAATTTCCAAAGCCCTGTATCCTCAGCCAGGAAAGTTTCTCCACCTGAAAATCTACCCACTGTCCCAGTCTTGGGATTGCCCTGTGTTGACAGTTCCCTTGACAAATTAAGTGTGACTCAGGTAAGAGATATTCCTGATGCACCCCTGCATCAGGGGGTGAATACTTCTCCTGAAGAGAAGTATTCCTCCTCTTCTTCAGTTTTCTCTTTAATCTAAAACACCTACCCACACATACACATGCACAGCTAGCACCATATTTGAGGATGCACTAGGCAAAATGCCTTTTAGTGGGCTTCTTCTACCTCTTCAATGGGTTTACATGGCGATATTTAGAACAAGAAGAGGACAGTTGGTCCAGCTGCTTTTAAATTTCCTGCTGTTCTCCTGAAAATCCTATTTTCAAACATATGGTGATTTTAAACTGGAGATTTAATCAAGCTATTAAGCCTTGTGCCAGGTAGGGCAATCATGAAAAGGAGGCTCAACTGAGATGCTGACATCTGAGGTTGGGGCTGATCCTCTCCCAACCTACCTTCTTCTCTTCAGATACCAAAATCTTGTTTCCTCACTTAAAAAGATATAAAGATGCAAAGCATTAGCATCAATGGATTTGCTTTCTCTCTGTGCCAGGGTGGATGTTGACAATTTTGCAGAACAGTTTTATAGTAGGGTGGGAGTCAGACTGAACACAGATAGATTATCAGTTTGAAAAGACTTCCTTTAATATAAATGAGAAATGTTTCTAAATCCTGAGCATCACTCACAAATTTTGGGTAACAAAGGAAAGAAAGGTGTCAACTTGAACAGGTATGCCAAGGCAAATAGGATCTGAAGAGCGAATAGGAAGAACAGAAGACTCAGTAAGACACACTATATTATCACTCTGTTGTATGGGATGAAGGACAAAGCTTCTTAACACTGTTTTTTCAGCCACCAGGGAGAGGATTAATTAAAACTCATCTCTTTGGGAGTTTCTCCATCCCTAGGTAGGAGATTTCTAGTAAACCCCACATACTGTGGCTCAAGTAGTATTTAGTACCACAGTATTGAATGTAGGGGAATTTTAGTAGCTTCTGCCATCTCTTATTGCAACTTAATCTTAGGTGAAGACACAATAGTAAGAAGAAATCAATGAAACAAAACTTGCTCAAGGAAAGTGTTGCTGGTAAGCACTCAGGTTCACATTAAGGATTGTAAACTTTTAAACAACTCTGTGAATGAACAAAAATATGATTGCATATTTTTTGGTATTTCCTTTTACAAGGCTCCCACTTAATTATTCAGAGAAACTTTTGATTTCTACCTTATTCTCCTCTCCCTTTTTTGTGTCTGTGCCTTGGAGTCAGCCTTTTGATTCCTAACAACTGCCTTGGCAAGTAATTGTAGTTTTTATGGCAAGTTTTTTCAAAAGTGGCTTGCCATTGTCTCCTTCCCAGATCTGAGAGAGACTGACTGATCCAAGATCACCCAGCTGGCTTTGTGCCTTAGGTGGAACTAGAACTCTCAGTTCCTTGGTTTACAGCCTTAACCACTACACCAGACTGGTTCTCTTGAGCTCCATTCTTAGAATGTTCTTTCTACTCTTATGAAAACATTCTAGTCTGTTTTTCTTTTTCTTTTTTTAAAAGAAACCTTTTTGTTGTATAAATAATACAATCATAGATCTAATAGGCTTTATAAATACTCTGCTCAGGCAAAATTCAGTAGGACATCTCTGACCATGACCTTTGTTAGAAGACCTTTTGTGATCACCCTGCTCCCAATCTCAAGGCAACATAATTTTTTAAATTGTGGACTTAGTGCTGAAATTGATGCATAGAGGGAATTGTTGTCAGGCAAATAAGGGAATAAATGCAGGAAGCAAATAGCTTTTGGGCCCAGGTACTTTGTATTTATTCTGCTCAAAAAAGATAGATCCTTCTCTCTCTCCCTCCCTCCCTCCCTCCTGTCTCAAATGATGAACTAATATACTGGTATACATGGAGGCTTTATGAACCTTTTTAACTTAGAAGTTCTTGCTCTTCTATCTCTGAAATTGAAATTGAAATTGTTCTCCACAACTCCAAATTTTCCAATGCTCTAACATTTCTCCCTAAAGAAAACAAGTTTACAACTTATTTCTTTCCTCTTTCCGCTTGGGTGTGAATAATAAATATGTAATAATGTTAATTTCTGTCTCATTCTCTCTCATTTAACCATGTCTTCCCCCTCCGCTGCCCTGCCCTGGTGTTGTCCCCTTGGGTGGAGTATGGCTGCAGCTGGTGAGAGACACCCCAGAAGAACTGGAGTTTTCTACACTACTCTCAAGAGGTCTGGAAAGGCAGCTAGCACGATCTCTACACTTGGCAGCACCTGGCAGTGCAGCAATGACCCGTCCTTATGAGTAAGTGCCTGTTCCCAGAATTGTTTATTGTGACCCCTTGCAAGGTATCCTTGCTTACTCTCGGCAGCCTAAGTTGGTACATAGAGCCGGTATAGGCATCATGGGAATAGAAGGAGAAGGAAAGGATACTTCAGATTGACATATGGCTGGATATTGGAGGCAGGCAAAAAGTCATGGTGCAAAAGAATTGGATCAGATGTCCTGATGTTCATGCAGAAACTTCAGGGGGAGGGGGTCCATTTAGACATAGGAAGTAAAATGGAGGGTGGTATAGAATATTCAAAATCAGAAATGTTTCACTTGGAAAAAGCACAACATTTTTTAAATTTACACTAATCATACTACAGATAAAAAGCATTACCCAATATTAATGTAGTGCAGGGGTGTCAAACAGAGCCTGCGGAGGCGCATGAGCTCTGTTTTTGTTGGCACAGAGTTGTAGGAGGCTGTTGCAGCTGAAAATGGAGCTCGGGAGCCCATTTTTTTTGGCAGGGTGCCCTGACCTGAGTGATGTTGAACTAGCCACGCCCACCCTTGCCATGCCTATACCACACTCACACACCCCGAGGTCAAGCATAACCCTGATGTGGCCCTCAATGAAATTGAGTTTGACACCCCTGATGTAGTGATATGCTCTCTGACATGGTTTTTCACCACAGTGCAACTGGATGGTGTTATATATTTCTGGTGTTCTTCAGATATTTAGGGCAACTTTGACTGCTGTGTGCTTAGAGCCTTTTGAGAAAAAGAGGAAGTTCTTTGGAAGGATAAATGCTTTACATATGGAAAGTCCAATTTAGGACTAAACAACCTTAGTGAAACATCAGAGAGCTATTGACGAGACATGCCTAAACTGTGTGCACAATTATTAGACAAGATTTGTATGCATATTTTCCACCTCCAAACTGTATAAACTTTGATGCTTAGTGGATATATGCATATTAGGTGATGTGTTTTTGTGTAATGTGGGAAAATGTGGCCTAAGGACGGCAACACCTTATATCATGGTGTGCATAATTATTAGGCAGCTTCTTTTCCTCAGGCAGAAAGGGGACCAAGAGAGACATTTAACTGATAGAAATCAAACATTGTAAAAGGTCGTTCAGAGGGAAAGCACTCTTCAAATTGCTAAGTTATTGGGGTGTGATCACAGAACCATCAAACCTTTTGTTGCAAATACAGTATAATACTTTCCTTTTCTTGAGGTGCATTTTAAATAGTTTTGACCTGAGTTTATGCATAAGAAAGAGTTGTTACAATGAAGAATGGAAATGGGATGAATTAAAATTGTCCCCTGAAGTAGTATAAAAGTTTTCTGTGCCATTTTATTGCCCATTTAAGTTGCCCCAGCCTCTTTGATACAATAAGAAAATATTGTGCCTTGTTACAAGCAATGATTCCTGGTCTTCCTGATACTGTAGTTGAGCCAGATTATAACTTGACATATCCCAAAAGTTTTTAGTTTCCAGGTTATACCTACTACTACAGTAGGTAGTAGTGCACCATTTAATGCATATTACAGCATTAAGAGAATTGGTTCCAGAAATGCAAATCCATCAGAGACCTGCTTGTTTGAATATTGTCCTCTGCTCTTAGTTTTACTCTACTCTTCTGCGGTTATTTAATTCATTTTAGAGTTTATCATTTTGTTTTACTGTTTTACCTCTGGTATGAACTGTCAGAGAGCTTTGCTAATTATGCAGAACAGAAATGAAGTTTGTAGCTATAAATAAACTGTTAAGATGTTGATGAAGGAGGCACTCTTCCCTGAGAAAACACTGGGTGTGATGAACCACATACAGCAAGAAATCTGGTAACATTTCATACATTCTGTGATCTTATGCAGTCCACTTGGCACCACTTTCCTCTCACTCCCTAGATTAAAAATGTCCTCTTGCTCTGGCCACCTCAATCTTTCCATTTTACCCCTTAAGGCAGAAGGGACACCATAAAAGCAGAAGTGCCTGCCATTCTTTGGAATTTGGTTTAAGCACTAAAAACCTACACAGAAGTAAAAGCAGTGCAGGAGATCAACATCTCTTCCTCTCCATCCATCCATCTGCCCATCTACTCCACTACCAGAAGATCCCTCTCTGCTCAACCACCAATCTGAAACAAGTGCATTTTATGGACCACGGATGGCAGATTGGACCCTTGTAAAGAGGCACACATTTCAGAGGAATCCACTGTTTTCAATGTATTTGTGTGAGTCGTTTTGTGCAAAATATCCTAGCTATTGCTACTAGGTATGGAGATTCTGAGATGATAATGACTTGTGCCTGCTGGGAAAATTTGCACTGACAGCTTAATTTCCACATTTAGGTTGCAGTCCTGTGCACATTTTCAGGGGCATAAGTCCCACTGAACAAAATGGAACTTGCTTCTGAATAAACACACATAGGATTTGGATGTAAGTCTTTGCTTTCTGTGTTGCTGTGCTGTTCTGCTCACTGGTTTTGTTTACACTAGGATACACTTTTCCATTGTTCAAATCTTTTTTAAAATGAGATATATGGTTAAGTGGTATAAGAAGAGACAAGGAAATCCTCTCTTGAACCCGATAATTCAAACTCGTCAGAAAAAGCCTTGCCCGTGCAATGAAAAGTTAAATACCTTGGCTTGCAGTCATGACTACTAGAGATCTGCTCTTTAAAACACACACATGGAACCATAAACATAAAAAGAGATTAAAGACAGTTGATATTTGATTTTGCCTAAGAAGTTAAAGATGGAAAGAGGTGACAGTTGGCTTTCCCCTGTTTTCTGGGACTCAGCTGAAGGCTTTGCTGAAGAATTCTAAAGCTTGAATTTAATTTTGATCTGCAGAGTTTGTTCCTGTTTTTTAAGTCCATTCTGACTTACTTACTCACTCCCTTCTCCCCTCCCTTCCTCTGTTCCAGAATCACGGAGCTGTGTTCACAGAGGCCACTTGATTCTCAACTTTGTCTCTTCCCCTCCACCCCAGATGTCCTCATTCCCTCTCGATCCGTCACAAGTGAAGTCTGACCTAAGAAAGCATTCTTGATATGGAGTTAGATCTTGGGGGGTGGGCTCTAACCTCATACTCTCCATTTCCCAACCTATTTCTTGGACTTTCCTGGAATCAGGTTTGTTAGTTGTCATAACATAGTTCTGGTTCTATGATGTGAGTGTGCAGCATAGATTGGGGAGGGAAAATAAAGGTGAAAATAACACCCCATTACTTTTTCAATTGGTCTGATGCCATTCACCATGTTACTAACTGAACATCATTGCTAGGAATGAGCTCTTGGGATTTTGATTACAGCTTGCTTTGCAAAGGTTCTTTTAGGAATCCTTGTCATCTGATAAGACATTATTTCCTTCACTGTTGATTCCTCAAGAAAAAAGTTAGGTGCCATTTCCAAAAAAATAGCTCTATCTTGGGAATACACTGAAGAAGGCGCATTTGACCAAGAGAGGTGGTTTTGATTGCAGGAGTTTTAATAAAAGAAGTTTATAATTAAATTTGCAAATTAAATACTTGAATAGTCAGAAAAAATATTAATCATTATGGTAGCTAATATTGTATTTGAAGACCAGAATTCAAGCAAATAAGACATAACTCAGAATCTTAGGGCTGTCCTCTATAGGCAGTTTTGACACCTTCTTGATTGAGCTATAACCAATAAACCTTGTTATAAAAGTAAATAAGAATCTGGTCTCAGGATATGGCCTTTGATGAAGAACTTTCAGTTAACATTGGAATGATTTTGGTCCAAGGCTTTGAGGAGATATATGTCATTAGAAAGACTGTATTATGGTCTATGCTCAGTTTCATACAATCACTTCATAGGAAAGGTTGGCTGAAAAAAAGTAAACTACATATGATCCACAGCACTTTCTTCTGAGTTTAGTCATCAGAAACAAGCAAAAACACTCCAGCTCAGATAGATTCTTTTTAGAGTCAATTGTTGCTGCTTTCTAAGGTTATCCTAGAGTCTTTCTGGAGCTCAATGTGAAAGCATTTTAAACATACAGTTTCATCAGCTCTGAGCCTTGATCATTTGTCCCCAGTTGAATCTGGATCATTTGTCCCCTAGTTGAATCTGGAGCCATTTGCATGCTGGGAGGGGAAGTGGAGAAGCTTTCAACAAAGCTGAGTTCCTATTTCATCGTTATCTTAGGGATATGTTTTCATTGCAAGAGAAATAGATGTCAGTCTTATTCCATTGTAGTTACTTCCAGTGAATAAAGATTTTCAAAACTACATTTCCAAACAATCCCATATAAGAAACCATGACTTGTTGCTAACCTTGTTCTAGTTTAAATGCACAATGTGGATTCCTCACAATGGCAGCTTCACTTTCTTGACTCACCCACCATGCTCAATAACAGTTGTTGCAACTGCTTGGCAGATGATCATTATTCCACACTGTTCTGCACAACAGGATGATAATATCTCCCATGTCCTCCAAAGAACAGCTAGAGCTCCCTTATATTTCCATTACTCCATCAGTGAAACCCAACTGTATTGAGCATTATTCCCATTTTAAAGATGGGAATTGTAATCCAACACATCTGAAAGGTTCCAGATCAGGAAAAGGCTGTCTTTTTCTCACTTTCCCTGCTATTCTTCCTGGTGCTAATAATTATTATTGTCTCTGCTACACAGTTGCTGGTCAGCTGCATGGCACCTTCTGAGTGTAGCACAGGGATGGGTGGGCAGTTGCTTGGAAAACTTGGCAGAATACACTGCCCCACTGTGCTCAGTGAAGAATTTCCCACAGCCTTCCAAAATCTATTTTAATAAAGTTCTGTTTTAACAATCTGTCTTGCTTCACAGTGTCCTTCATTTCAGGAAGAATTCTAGTAAGTGGCATAAACAAAACAGAGAAATGTTCATGTGAAATCAGATAAAAGCATCTAATCCCAAATGTGACCATGTTGTTTTCAGGCTAAGTGATATAATAAATGGGATCTACTAAGCATGTTATTTTTTTACGCACAACTGTGGAATTGGTTCCAAATCTAGACCTAGAAAACCTAGAAGTACGCCAGCTTCAGTCCGATCTAAGTATAGGATATAAAATGATACATTACAATGTCCTACCTGTCAATGAACACTTCAGCTTCAACCATAACAATTCAAGAGCACACAATAGATACAAACCCAAGATAAACCGCACCAAACTTGATTGCAGGAAATACGACCTCAGAAACAGAGTGGTCAATGTCTGGAATACTCTACCTGACTCTGGTTTCTTCCCCAAAAACTTTAACCTTAGACTGTCTACTACTTGACCTCACCCCTTTCCTAAGAGGTCTGTAGGGGGCGTGCATAAGAGCACCAACGTGCCTACCGTCCCTGTCCTATTGTTTCTTTTTTAGTTTTATTACTTTTATTTTTCTTATATGTATCCATTTCATGTATCCATAACTATGTTTATACTTATACCTGTTATAATTGCTTGACAAAATAAAATAAATAAATAAATAAATAAATCTTTGTATAGCTATGTGTTTCCTAGATAGTCACAAGCAAGTTTCTTTCTTGGTGGCTCTGTTCTCAAGGTGACCGAAACACCATTGCTATCTTCAGGGCTGGCAACAGGTTTGAGAGATATCTAATTGAAGTGTCCATAAGAACATCAGCAGTGTCCTGAATTTGAAACCCCATCTCATCTAGTCCAGTAGTCTGTTCTCACAGTGACCAACCACTGCACAGGAAGCCCACTAATCTCCCAGCTGATGGCTTTCAGAGAAAGTCACTGCCATCAAGGTAAATAGCCACATATCCTCATGGCTTGCATGAATTGAGTCAATCCTATTTTGAAGCCAGCGAAAGCAGTAGCCATCACCACCTCTTGTAGTCTCCCAAGATAGACCCCTCCTGCAAATAAACAAAATGTCTACTTTGTCCCCACATCAACAAACAACACCATTACAGACCCCACTGAGTACACATACAAGATTATGCCTATGTAGGTAGTTCTCCATCAATGATGGCAATTGGAACTGGAATTGCTATAGCTGAGCAATATGGTTATAAAATGTGACATGACTGACTGCACCATTTAGCAACATTAATTCTGGCATTCCTGCTTGCCATAGTTAAGCAAATCGTTATGGGTCCTTAAGCAAAGATATCATGCAGTCGCCATTTGCAACCTCCTACCAGCTACCATTGACTCTGCTTACCTGCTAAGACCCTCACTAGCCATGGCTGTGTCCAATCTCTTAGCAAGATCATAGCTGTATGATCTTGTCCAGGATTGGAAACGAAGCAGGGTTGGCCTCAACACATACTTGGATGAAAGACACAGTTTGGATTAGGGAGGCAAATGACTCCTGGAAGAAGGAGGCAATAGCAGACCATTTCCATGCTATTATCAGGGAAACAGACTTAAGATGTCCATATTTATTTATTTATTTACATTTTATTGGTTTTTAAGACAAACATAGACAAACAAAACATAAAAAACTTCTTCCATATATATACATACAGTGTGTCAGTTGGTTTACAAATTGTTTTGTGCTTCCATTTTGTAATCTTCAATTACAATTACATTGAAAATATTCTCATATTTTCAATCAAACATTAAATACATTAATATCATTGTTAATCATTTGATGATGCTTTTATTCATTCATGTTTTACGAAATAATCCATATGTTACTCAATTTGTTTTGTGACAGTTCATATAATCATCTCAAATCTATCCTACAATCATTTTGTAGATATAAGAAAAGAATACATCTTTATATATTTATTATTTTCTAAGAATCTACATATATCATTACCATGTTTTATTGTCTAACCATTGATAGAATAGATCCCAAATTTTATAAAATTGTTTATCATCTTGTTCTCTGATTTGAAACGTCAATCTACTCATTTCAGCACATTCCAATATTTTCTTAATGATTTCCTCCTGTAATAGTATTTTCTCATTTTTCCAGTTTTTGGCAAATACAATCCTAGCCGCTGTTAATACATTTAAAATCAGGTATTTCAATTCTTTACTATATATTTCAGGTAAAATTCCCAATAAAAAGATGTCCATATTTGTTTGTTTGTTTAATAAATGTATACAGCCACCCAACTCATACATGACTATGGGCTGCTAACAATTAATATAATAACAAACTGAAACTCAGAAAATGAAACATAAAACAGCATAAAATAGCAACTGAGAGTAATCAGAAACACCACATAATCAATATAACCAGACAACAAGCCCACCTATACTATCAAGGTTCCAAGCTTGACAGCAAAGCCTAGTTTTTCATGCCTTATGAAAGACCAGCAAGGTCAGCACAAGTCTCTTCTTGGGTGTGGGGGCAATGAAATTCCAAAGTGCAGGTATCATAGCAGCAATATGCAGGTAGTCTGCTGAACTATGGCTAGTGTAGGCGTGTCACTGGTGTGAGTATGTTCAGACCTGAGAAATGGCAATAATGATTGATTGTGCTTTTCATGTCCATTTTAGCAAGGCAGTTTCCTGGGCCAGATAAATTACACATACATACAACTATGAAGAGTTTTACAATAGTCATATTCCTTGTTTATTATAAGTAATTTTATACCGCTTTAATCAAATGAAGCTCAATTGTTTATAAAAGCTGTATAACAACAGCATTTCAAACATCAAAAATACATAATAAATTTAGGAATAATAAATAAAATAAACAGCACCTACACCAGGGGTGGGATTCAACTGGTGTTACTACTGGTTTGGTGACTACCTTTT
The DNA here is from genome assembly GCA_015471245.1 of Laticauda colubrina. Lineage (NCBI taxonomy): Eukaryota > Metazoa > Chordata > Lepidosauria > Squamata > Elapidae > Laticauda > Laticauda colubrina. Next base: position 33,205,528 of record BLBF01000021.1, on the reverse strand, counting down.
GCATGCGACATTTATGTTTTCCCACTTATATAGATTACTTGCATCCTTTTCTCTCAGAATTCAGGGCAACAAGGTATGGAACAGAAACAACACGGAACAATCCTCTCAAGAGGGTAGAAGGTTGCACCCAGAAGTCAGTTGTGTATCAACACAGCCAGTTGGAGCTCCGCTCAGCAACTCCATGATGCCTCACAGCTGATGTCTTTGCCTCCTCTCCCAGTTGATCATCAGGCATCTCAGTTGCCTCGTACTGCCCTGCCTCCCTGCTACAGCTCCACTGGTGGTTTTTTGGCACGCCACTGCAGCCACCAGCTTCACAAATCCCCCAACACCAGGAGCTTCCTTCCCCACCCCGTAAGGCAAACCCAAAGGGGGAAACCAGGGTTTGACAGGCCTATGGTGTGGGTGGGTGAATTTGTATCCATTCTTGCCTTGACTTCTTGGCAGCTTTCATATTATCAGCCATGTATCCTTTTGGATCAATTCAGAGGACCAGAGATGGATGTTGTGGTGTTCTGCAGGTTCACCTCTGAGACTGATTCCAGCCAATGGTAGTTGGATAGGAGAGATACCCCCCTCCACATCCCCTACTATGTGAGGTGCTGCAGGAGTTTGGTGCTTTCTCCAATTTAGCATCTACATGAGGCAACAGGTTTGCTCATTGGTTGCCCCCAGTTATACATCTCTGCCCCTAATGGATTAGGTGGTAACTTACCCTGATCCTGGAGGCTATGAGGATCTCATAGGGGAACAACAACAACAACACTCCAACATACTGAGTGACTTGGATTTTCAGGGCTGCTGGTTTAAATCTGCCATGTTTGCTGCTGAAGGAAGTAGCATGGCCCTAGACACAGTGTGCAATCTCGGAATCCTCTTGGATTCACAACTCCTATTCCAAGATCAGATTGCAATCATAACTTGCAGGTTCTTTCCACAGCTTTGATCCTGGATTGGGGGGGGGGAGGGGTCTTCCCACTGTTATACATGCCCTAGTCACCTCCCATTTGGACGTCTATAATGCACTCTACATGGGACTGCCATTGAAATATATCTAGAAGTTTCAACTAGTGCAGAATGCAGTGGCACAGGTAGCTGTGTATACTCCTAGAAAACCACAATTATGGTTTGTAAACTGCCTTGATTACTAGGCTGCTTCTGAGTCCAATTCAAAGTGAAGGTTTTGACTTTTAAAGCCCTTCATGGCACAGGACTAGGTTACTGACGGTCCACCTCTCCCAGATTTCATCTGCCCATCCCACCAGATCCAGCATAGTGAGCAAATTATGGAGTCTATCAGCTAGGGTGCTACATTTGCAGGCCGTAGGCAGTGGGGATTTTCTGCAGTGGCTCCTGTATTGTAGAATCTTCTCCCCTCTGAAGTGAGGTTGGCCTTCTCACTTCTGACAGTCCATCAAGACCTGGTTATGCCAACAAGGCTGGAGACCCCAGAGGATTGGCAATCTTGTATTTAGTATCGACATATTATTAAAACTCTCCTGTCTGTTACCTTCAATTGGGAGAAATGGTGGCTCACAGGACAAAATCTTTTGACGTAAAGTACTTCAAATGGGCTAATACCTATAAAGAATGCATCAGAAAACCAAGACCCACGTGAAATGGAAATTTGGCAGAATCTCATCTGCCATCCTCAGGCTTCTGTATAGAGTTATATTATATATATATATATATATATATATATATATATATATGCTGTTCAGCTTCCTTCGGGTATTATCCCACGTCATTGTAGTTCTGTTAAAGTTGTAGCAACGTTTCAGCAGAATCTCATCTACCATCATCAGGTATATATATATATACCCAAAATAGGCCAACTTACAGAATGCACCCACAATTCAGAACCCATGACTCCCAAGGGATTAAGTTTAGCAAATTTTATAAAACATTTTATGATAAACAAACAGGATGGCCTGCTTCAATCATTGCCAAAAGCTGATACTTTTCACTCCCATAGCTGGGAGGAAAACTTCTCTGATCTTCTCACTGTCTTCCTCTGTGAGTGAGCAATGTTGTTGTATCAGATATTATTACATCCATGTGGGGGTACATATGGGCAGGGCATTGGATCCAGCATACAATTAGAGTTGGGGGAGCATTAACGAGGTTTTAACCATTTGCCCTTGTTAGGCCCCTTGTCCAGATGGGGGCAGTGGAAAGCTGTATCTGGTATTTGTACTGAGAGGAAGGTTCCCTGGGGCCCAGCTTCATTTTCCCCCACATGGCAATAAAGAGTTCCCAGCACATGGGAAAGCAGCTGCTCATCTGGGCATGCTGGCTTCCCAGATTTTCTTCTTTTCCTTGCGTGGTCTTTCATCTGAATTTTACATCCCATTCCCTTGTAATTTTCTGGAGAGATGCTTGTCATCCCATTCCTCTGATAAGGAGCAGGTGCTTCAGTTTATCAATGCAATCTGTTGATAAATATTTCAGAGCCTCCTCCAGGCAGGCATTGCCACCATTAGCCTCCCATTAACAGAGTTCAGGTACATGTAATGGATTGCTTGGCCAGGCCATGATTTAATCACTGCCTTCCCAGGGGTCCTCCTTTTATGAATGTGGCTGTGCTGTCACCTCAGGAAGGTAAATAAATAGGAGGACAAACAGAACAGGCTGCTTCCTTGCACAGGCTTGGTCAAAGGGATGGATGAAGAAGATGCTCAGAGCCTGGAACATGGCTGGATGATGGCCAGGGGTGGGATTCAATTTTTTTAACAACCAATTCTGTGGGCGTGGCTTAATTGGTGGGCATGGTTTGGTGGTAATGTGGCTGGCTGGGTGTGGCCAACTGAAAATCACTCACATCGAGGCACACATCTCCTCACCTGGCCTTTCGTGACTGTGGGGATGCTGCAATCATCCTAAGTGTGAAAAATGGTTATAAGTCACTTTTTTCAGTGCCATTGTAACTTTGAATGGTCACTCCACACAAGCAAAGTACCAGCAAAGGAGGGGGAAAAAGTCTCCAGAGAAGTTCCAGAGACAGGAAGTCTAGTCCTTCCAAGAATGTCATAAGGGTTAACGGAGAGGCAGTTTCTGTAAGCAACACCAGAATGTTTCCTTCCTGCCTTCCTTACAGGATTAGGCCAGTAATTTCTTCTAACAACTGGTTCTCCGAACTGCTTAGAGTGTTAACAGCCGGTTCTAGCGAATTGGTGCACTGGTAGGTGCGAACTGGTAGAATCTCACCCCTGATGATGGCCCTTTACTGATTGTGCTCAAATTATCAAAGTTCAACATGGCAGGCATGGAAATACCATGATGTCTGATTATGTCTGGATTTTGAAGACTCAGAATTGCTTGTAGAAGAACCTGTGCCAATGAATGCATCCTTCTTTGAGCAGTCTTCTGGTTCAGAATATGTGTCTTCACATTTATTACACGAGTATCACTCAACATATAGCATTTAGTTTAAGGAGCTATCATAAGAAAACCTGCACATCTCATTAACAGATTAAAAAAGAGCATGTTTTGTATTTATGTTAGCCTAAATTTCTTCTTGTTTGTTGCTGCTCTTGGTGAAAATATGGGCTCTTTCCTTGCATTTTATTAGGCAACTCCCCTCGCATTTGAATTAGCTCAATAGGGGACTTATTTTGAGAGTGCCTTCTGGAAAAGCACTAAACCCTCACTATGATGGACTTTACCTGATGGGACTTTACCTGCCAAATCTGCCTATCAGTGGCCTTGATGTGAGTTTTGGCAGAGGGGTCTCCGCTCTTGGTTTCATGAATTCAGTAGACATGGTGTTGAGACATTAATTTCATTGTCAGAGATTCAGTGTTTAAATTATTGATGTCAAAGCTGTAGAAGTTCCTGGGAGATGTCTCTTCCACAGAGTTGTGGAGAAAGCCGCCAAAGTTTCATCATGGAATATATCCTTCCATTTTTCCTCCCTTTTCCATCTGTCTTCCCATAAGAGGGTGTTGGATTCTGGAATCTATGACAAGAGAAATCATGTAGCCTGCAGTTGTTCCTATTCTTGCATATGTAAAGTATCAGCTCTTCCTCTTCCCTTCAGTTCTTCTTTCCAATTTTCACCAGACTTTCTGATATGTGAAATAAACCAAGTGTCAGCTCCAGAGGCAATGATGTGAGTGTACTGGGTGCAGACCTTTGTCCCTGCTTTATCAAGGGGAGAGGGGGGCTGGACACTTCAGAGGCCTTTGTTTTGACATCTATAATTTAAATACCAAATTTGTGACAATGAAATTAGTATCTCAGCACCATGTCTGCTGAACTCATGAAACCAGGCGTGGAGAGTTGAGACTTTGCTCAGCAGGGTAATCTTTTGACAGAAGTTGGGCAGCAAGCGTGTGTGTATATTTGCTTTATGTTCCCATAAAGCAAAGGAAATGTTGGGCGTCATTGAAAGGCATCAGAGTAAGGGACAGGAAGATCACTCTGGCCAGGTAGTAGGGAGATTTTTCTGCAGAGACATGCTATATGAAATAAGGGTTTTTTTCCCCAGATCGTATCAGTGAAGGTTGTTCAAAAGACACTTCTCATTTTCTTCTCTATATTAAGAATTTGTGAGCATGTATGTGAGCTGCTACATAAACTCCTTGTCCTCGTACCTATTGCCTTTATTTTGGTGTGCAATTGAATTATGTTGTCCCATCTTCATATGGTGAACTCTCTGGATTTGCAATCTTCCCATTTTATACACAGAAAAAAGCCAACCACTAATCAAGACATGAATGCTGGACATGAAGTAGTGACTTTTGATAGGTCAGTAACCTGCTTTGCTAACTTCATTGCAAGCATCAAACCAGGAGTCCACACTTGTCAAAATAGGGGAGCCATGCTGTAAGGCCAGAGAGATGACACTTGCAACCAAGCCCAGATTAACTGTTTCAAAAATTATTACTACCAATATACAGCTATTTAAAGACATTTGGAATAGATTTATGGTTCAGATACACTCATGCTTATGATTTGAATGTAATTACAAATTTCCAAGTACAATACATAAATATAAATAACTAGATTATAGCAAAGTTCTCAGACAGCTTCTCCACCAACTGCAAATACAGAGACACAATTGGCCCTGTATTTAGAGGGTTAATAGAGGTAAATAGTTAGCTATTTACAGTAAGTATTAGATATCCTGGCTATGCAACTGCTACTGTTACTTTGCAAAATTTTAATTGGCCTAATAATTTTACCTCGGTGGGTTTTCTTTTTTTCCTCGTGGCCAGCATGTCTTCCTCAACTTCCTTCACCTTCGTCATCTTTATCATTTATCATCATTTAACTGACATCATAGGATAACTGACAGCCTGTGAGATATCAGGTTTAAGGTGCCAAAATGCAAAAAAGAAGAGTAGGAAAGGTAAAGCTGATATTTTCCAAGACCTTCACCCGGAAGGGTGAAACTGACAACAATGCCCCGCGTCCCCTTGTGTGTCGTCGTCGTCGTCGTCCCCCCCCCCCCCGGCCTTCATCTCAATTTGCACCGGTTCCTTCGGTTTGCCCCTCCAAAACCATTTCCATGCAGAACCTCCGTGGCGGCGGGCCGAAAGTGATCCGGGCCTTTTCAGTCAAGGGTCCCTTCTCCGCCAAGTTTAGGGCCGGCTCGGCCGCCCAGGCCCCCGAAAGCGACGGAGGCATCGGATCGGCCGGGCGGCGGCCCCGCACGCGCGGTCCCTTTTGGGCAGCCCTGCGCGGCTCCCGCTCCACCTGGCCCTACCCACGCCCTGCCAGGCCAGCCGGAGAAGCGGCGTGGTAGCAGGAGGCGAGGTTGGGCCGGGTCGGGCCCGAGCATTGGCCCCCGGCTGAGCTGCCGCCGCTCGGCTCAGCGGCGTCTCACCGCCCTCCTCTCGTCTCCAATGGGCGGTCGGCTTCGGCCTTTGCGCGCCCCGGGAGACGGTCTCCTCCTCGGCGGAGAAGCAGCCGGAGCCCGGCTGGGGTGGGGGGGCGCTCGGGGATGGGCCGTCCCCGCCGGTCGGTCAAGATGCAAAGAGAAGGAAGGCTCTGCTCTTACCCCTTTGTGCTCGGCGGCGCGGCTGGGAGAGAAAGGTTGAGGTTCTCTCTCCAGAAACATGGAGGTTTGTGGACCCTGGTGGGTGGGCAAGAGGGAACCTCTTCGGGATCGTGGAAAGGGGAGGGAAGAGGAGCGGGGGGCGGGCGTGATCCTCCTACTTATCGGGATGGGATTCCAAAAGAAATCCAGGGCTTTTCTCAGCTGGGACGGGAGAAGGGACCAGATCGGGGGCACGAGGCGGATGGATCCCCTGGGAAGAGACGAGCTCTCCTGGGCCGACGGAAAGGAGAGGGAGAGGGAAGCAGACGGGTGAGTCGAGGGCTGCCTTGCCTCTGGGTTTTCGCCTCGGTTTCCCCCAAGGCGGCATTTCTGCTTGAAGCCTCCGGAATTCGGGATCGTTTGGGCTTCCTTCGTTGCCTTTACTCTCGCGGGTTGGAGATCGGACGAGTTTCAATGATGTATTTTGGCTTCTCTACCGAGATTGCATTAACTAAGGTGTGGCAGTGTGGGAAGGGGAAAAAGCGGGGCTTCCAAACTCACCCCCCCCCCCACACACACACATACACACACTGATACCCCACCTTCATATTTCCCTCTGTTCTCACCGCTACATCCTTTCCTTTTGTTTGGGTGTGTTGTTTTGGTGTCGTTTTATAATGATCCCCACCTGACTTTTCATGCCTCCTCTCCTCAGGGCTGAGGAGTTCATATTTCCTCTACCAGATTTTTCAACAGGCATTCTTTATTACACAGAGATTTTTGGGGGGAGGGGGAGAGAAATGATTGAATGGTTATTTATTTTTTTTGCTCCCTCTTCACCTCAACTGATCAGATTAACTATATATTTTTGATGAGGAAACCTGGCTTTTAAACAGGAAGGTTTACCACCCAATTATCATTTAATAATTATAAATTAAAGACATATCCAATCTTTCAAATATTTGTTGTTTGTTTTTCATGGGTTGTACTATTAGAAATATAATTTCTGCATCAAACTTACTGCCTTGGAGGCCTCTGGTGAATCAAAATATGGGATACATGAAAAAATCACATTGTGGGGTGATTTTGTATATGTATGCACGTATGTTTTCCTAAGAAACAATTTCCTTGCTTCTCTGTGTGGTAATCTTTCGTACAAAAACAGGCACTCATTCTAAATCCAAGTGTTTATGCTTATGCATATAGTTTTTTAACTGACACACACATACAATACAATCGCTCTGTCTCTCAAACAAAATTATTGTTGTTAATGCATTTAATAACAATATCTTTAAAAATGCAGTGCTATCAATGTCTTGATTTGCTTTTGGAGGAAAACCTTGCATTATAAGTTGCATTCAGAGTCACTTAAAGAAAATCCATCTCAGAATTAGCAAGAGGAGGATTACTATGGCTAATACTGTCAAATGTAGATGAGACGTAGAAATTTGGCTTTCTTCTGTCTACTTTCATTTCCTATCATCAGAGTAAAAACATCTACTGCTTTCTGAACTAAAATCAGCCAGGAATATGCATTAGTGCAAAGTTAAATGAAAGCTTCTCCTTCCACCCAAAGCTAAGCAAATCCAACTGCACTACTGTATGGCTCTGGTGCCTCAGCTGTCTGTAGTTTGCAATCCATTTTGCCTGGTGCAGTCTTCTTCTAATACCAGTAGAGCAGACTGAGTGTGTGAGCTGCAATCTGGAGCCCACCATAAATGGGATTCATTGCTGGGCCTCCAGATTTTCCTTCGGCAATGATTTCTTTGGGGAAGAGAGGTTGGTGGGAGCTGTCCTTGGTGCTGGAGGTAAAAACCGGCTGTGCCAAATCAAAGAGCAGCCAAGTAGGAAGCTGGCCTGCAAATCAGTCCATTCTTTATTGCTGTCAGAGCCAAGCAACAGGATGAAGCGATCTGCTTCAGTGTGACCAAGAGTGTGCGACAAGGTATAGACATGACAGGAATGTATGCATGAATTGGAACTGGGTAGCAGCAATTCTGGGTCTGTGTGTACAAACATGTGCCTTTTGGACATAAAACTAAGCAAGCTTCAATCAGGAAGCAGATATTCCTAAGATTTTGCTTTCAGGGGCTCTGACAACAAAGACTTAAATAGAATTATATGGAGGTGAAAGGATATAATGGGATACTTTATTTCTGTGAAAGCTACAAACTCAGAGGACCTAATCCCCATGTAGCATTATTTTTCAGCTATAAAAGCCACCCCCCTTTTCCTTATCCCAGTTCCCATTTCTTGATTTGTCAGAAAAGGTCAGTTAATCTGGTGCAACTATTATCACTTATCCACCTCAATTTCTACAGCTGTAAAAGAGGAATTCAAATCAACACTTATAACAGGACAGTTTAGAATATTGTGCAGAAAAGAATTTACATCATGACACTCATCTATGATATTGCATAAAATGTGCATGTTGAGGGGAGTCAGTTTTGCTACACATCTTTGCACTGTAATCAAAAATATGGTAAAGCATAGGGAATGGTGAAATTTGCAGAATAAGGTGCTAGGAAGTACAAACACTTTGTACATCCTGTATATAGGTATTATCTTCATGATTAGTCATCTGTATGTGGGTGGTGTTTTTGTTAGGCCAGAAGGTCTTAACATTCTCAGAACAGACTTCCCAGAGACACAAAATGATTGCCAAAGTAAAGCAAAACCCTCCCTTAATTCCTTCTGAGTGTCTGGATTCAGCTCAAGAGATGGTTAAAGTGCCTCTCTCCTCCACGTTTAAACTTCTGCTTTGAACAAACATTTTACAACTATGCTCATTTGGGGATATGAGAAAAGCAACCATGAAGGTTTTCTGCTTCATGTAATTCCATGCTTTCAAAATAACCTTTATGATACCAGGTTTAGATAGCTTTATGAAGTGAGTCATCTTCGGTGGGCATCTGGACATGCTTGCAGTCTATGCAATTAAGAGGATCATTATGCTTTTTTAAACTTTGCACTAATATATCTTCAAATGGGTGTCCTGCTCAATTGTCTGTTAGGTGAAATCACATTGTAAGACTTCTATTGCAGAAACGTATGGGGGGTTGGTGCTCAAAGGATCACAATGCCCTGAGTGTTAGTTTCTTGCCCCACTTTTACTTCCATCCTTCATTTGCCTATGTTGTCAGTTTCTGTGCCAGAGGACAGTCATAACTGACCAGAGAGATGTCTATCATTTTTGATTAGGGTTTGACATCGTACCAGATTTTAGAATTGGTTGGACACCATTAAGTTGCAGAAGTTACTGACATTCTCCTTCTCTTTTGTTCAGATCAGATCAAAAGTGATGAACTTGTAGTATAATTTAATTACTTCTTGTTTTGCTTGGGTAACAGTGAAATCTCTTGACTGTCTTATAGTGTCAATATCTTGTTGGGAAACTCAGCCTACCCTGAGATACATTACTTTTTCATATATCTGTTCTGTAAATCTGTGTTGGCCGTTTTGACGCAAAGGATGTCCTGCATGCATTCATATCAACTCCACTCTATTTCTCCTCACAGTGAATACTGTATTTTAGATGAGTTCCACTTTAAACATCTGCTCAAAAGTCAGAAAGAATATTGAGAAGAATGGGTTCCATATTGAAAGCATGCATAAGAGAAGATTGAGAAAGAATTAAGAGGGGACCAGTAAATATTTCTGTATTCTGTTGCTGAGATGATGACAATAGGAACAATCATACTTTGCCTTTTTGCTCATGGATAATTAATTTTAAAGTAAATTTTATTTAACTTTTGACAGCCCTAAGTACTAGAACACTAAAATGCCCCACATCACATTTAAAGGCAAAAACTTGCACATCAGTTAGTTAAGCACCAAATGTTGGATATAGCTAACCTTGTAAGTACTTAAAACGGTTGTGTTTTAATTGACCCCACATTGTCATCACATTATAACTACAATAATAGCAACACTATAATTTGGTGATCTCACTCTCTCCAGCTCTCTCACTCTCTCCAAGTACAACAGATAACACTCCTTATAATATTGGAAAACATTTCAGAAAGAAATTTAGGACATGGTTTAAAAAGTAAGGGAAAAGAGCTGTTGGGAAGGGACAGACGGAAGGAAAAACTTAAGCCTAACCCTAAAGCTGCATCACCATTGCCTTGTTGTTTTTCCCTTGCATTAAAGGGTCTGGCTGCATCTTTGCTGCATAATGAGCAAAAAAGGGAAAGTGATTATAGTTTGTAGGGAAGAATGAAGCAATCCATTTTGGTTATTATTTCTCAGGTTCTATTGCTGTTTGATAGCAATGTCATTTCCCATTCTCAATCATACATGTAATTACGATTTAAAGAGGCAGACCTAAATATCATTATTTGTCAGTAAAACTCTCTTTAAATCAACTGAAGTTTTTCCTGAATATGCTTTTGTACAGAGGTAGCTAAATGCCTAAGATACAAATCAAGATGATCTTGGTTTAAATCCTCTAGTGCCTTACATAGAAAATTATATATCCAATATAAAAATAAAAACTCAACAGCAATGCAGTAATACAAAGAGAATAAAAAGATGGAAACATCAAAGCAGGGAAATACTGATTTTCAGCTGAGTCTTCAAGGATTTTTGAAAGAGCATCAAAGAATGCAGGAACTGTATAGTCTTAGACAAGCCAACTTCCCTTACCTTCAGTCTCTCCTCATTTCATCATCAATATTCAAGTTTAAACAAAACTATCCTTCCTGATTAGCTTACATTTTAAAACACTATACAAATGTTGCTATTGCTATACGTTTGCTTTACATGGCTCCTACCCAACCAGTTTAATCTAATTTAATCCTAGTTATGTCTTTTTTTTTTTTTGTAGAAGTTGTGAATAGGAGATAGAATTTTAGTGGCTTTCCCTATATCTCATTAAATTATATACTTCCCAAGGTTTTTGGAACTCATGGCAGTTAATGATATACATTTGTGATAAATACATTGAAAGCAGAGTTTAACAGAACAGTTAAGGTGTCCATTCATCCCAAATGAATATGTCATCTGTGCCAATGCCATTCTGTAAATTTTATCATTTTTAATTATATCATGATTGTATCATGATTAATGCTTCCCTACAGGCGGAGACTGGGCCCAGCACTTTAAGGAGGCCGTGGTCTGCCCTCTTCTTAAGAAGCCATCGCTGGACTCCACCTGTTTGGATAATTTCTGACCTCTCTCCAATCTTCCCTTTTTGGGGAAGATTGTTAAGGTAGTCACACAGCAGCTCCAGAGGTTTCTGGATGAAACTGATTATCTTGACCCCTACTGCTGGGTGAGATCATCTGTCACTATGGACTGAGATATCAGCAATATGCTGATGATACTCAGCTGTATGTCTCGGCCCATGGTGAGTTAAATGTTGCTGTGTCCTCCCTCTCGCAGTGCCTGGAGGCTGTTAGGGGCTGGATGGGGAGCAGCAGGTTGAAACTAAACCCTTGCAAGACCGAGTCGCTCTGGGTTTGGGGTTTGTTGGCTCTGAGAGAATTGCTACCTTTGGTCTTGGATGGGGTGGCACTACTCCAAACAGACCCTGTGCGCAATCCAGGGGTTTTCCTGGACTCACGACTCCTGCTCAAAGAGCAGGTGGCAGTCATGGCCAGGAGGGCTTTTGCGCAACTGTGGGTTATGCACCAGTTGCACCCTTTCCTGGACCAACCACTCACAGCCACTCATGCCTAGTCACTTCCTGTCTTAATTATTGCAACGCACTCTGCATGGGGCGGCTCTTGAAGAGCATCCAGAAGCTCCAGTTGCTGCAAAATGCAGCTGCCCACATGGTTTTGTGCTGACCCCAGTGTGCACATGTTTCACCTCTCCTGCAGGAGCTGCATTGGTTGCCAATTTGCTTCCGGATGCAATTCAAGGTGCTTTAAAGCCTTTCATGGCTTGGGACCAGGTTATCTGAGGGAATGTCTCTTGCCAGTCACATCGACCTAACCCATTGGAATAGGGAGTCATAGAATGCTGTGTGGGACCCAGAAGAAAGGCCTTCTCTGTGGTGGCTCCCTCTCTCTCATTCCCCCAGAGATTAGAATGGTTCCCTCTCCAATACTCTTCCAGAAGGCACTGAAGATCTGGTTCTGCCAGTGGGCCTGGGGAACCCAGAGTGGGATGGAGCCCATCAAACGGCTCGTATGATCTGCTGTTGTTGGGACGGATAGGGGTGAAGTTGGGGGGTGATTTTTTTATTTTATTTTCCAGATTTTGTTCTATTTTATTAATTTATTTGATTCTTTTTGTTAGTTTTATTGTTTTGTTTTTTAAACTATGGTTTTACATTCTGTATGCTGCCTCAAGTCACCATGGGTGAATAGGTGGCAATATAAATTCAATAAATAAATAAATTTTATGTAATTGTACAAAAAATGTAAATGTATATACCATGGGTATTTGTGGCATCTGAAGTCTGTTAACTTAAGGTTTCATTAAGGATTTGGAGAAATTATTAAGATCAAGTTTGATCTAGAAGCCATTCCATTTGAAGTCTTAATATAAAACAATATTTTCTTATTTTACTTTCATGTCACATTAATTTGAGATTTCACAAATGGAGAATGAAGTCACAGTGTTATGACAGTCTTGGATTTGAGTTCATGCCAGCCATGGTGTAGCCTTATGTCTTAGGGGCATAGTAAAGAATTGTGTCCCTATGGTCCTCATTAATGACAACTAAATATACAGAAAAACTTGTCCCACAAGGACAAATCAATTAAGATGATCACTGTTGATGTTTTTTTTAATCTTATTGTTGGCTGTGCCATTAAGACTTATTCTATGTTTGGTTTTTAGATTGAATTCCTTGCCTCTATCTGAAGCCTCTTTCTTTTCTGCCTCTCTTGCAGGCCAAGATCCATTAACTGGGCCATTTCACTTGTGAGGGTTTGCTGAAGAAGATTCAGCAAGTTGGCTTGGTGACTATGCTCCCTTCGATGACGGGTATTCTTGGGTATATAATACAGATAGCGTTGTTATTGCTTGAGAATACGCGTAGTTGAGGGGAAGTTTCTTCAACTCAGTGGCAGTTTGTTCCCATCTCTTTTTCTTCAGTCTCCTCCTTTCTTTGTCCTTCCTATTTTATGATCAGCAAACAAATGTGTCTTCTGATCCTCCTTGAAAGAGTCAAACGGACTGATAAAACAGCCATTTCTTGGATGAGTCCCACAGCTTCTTAATACTTGTTTTTTTCTTGTCCAGATTCCCAAGTTTCATGTTTATTCTGTGGAAGTTACCACATTAAGATTTTGCTAAAAGACAGAGCTTTGTAAACTTCCAAGTAGAGTATGACAGAATGTCTCTTTCTTTTAGGTGTATAAGAGAAAGGATGTATTTTGGACTTTTAAATGATAGATAGAAAGTGAATATCTAATTTCTTCTGAAACAAACCAAATTAAGTCACACAGAAAGTCAACCCACAGATTTTTAGTTCAGCTGGCCACAGAAGCTCAGTGATTTTTTTACAAGTTGGGAAAATTGATCTGAAAGTATCTAGTTTCACTTGTTTTTCAAGAGGCAAACAGGCAAACCTGGACTGATAACTTTTATTCCTAAGATTTTTCTGGCATTGATTAATAAATTTTAGACAGTTTTTTTCATTAATTTTTGAGATGTTATCATAATGAATATTGTCCTTGTTGAGGGAAAGGGAAAAAAGTCCTTATATCCTTAGCTACACTTTTGTTCAGTATGTGAAGAGAAATTACACAAATGGAACTCCAACTTACAGAAAGGGAGGTTTGCAGACTTGCCAACCAAGAACTAACTTTGACCAATTCAGATTCCAATTCAACAGCGACAAAGCAAGAAAGACACAAAAGGCAGAAGTGAGGTGTGATTCAGGCAATTCACAATGGAGTGGAAGATTCATTTGTTATTGTGAAGGGGGCACATGTATATGTGCACCACTTGTGTACCTCTGTCTCTCTTCCTTTCTCTTTGCTTATTATTATTTTTATCTCTTTCTTTCTGTGTATATCTATGTATCAATACAAACAAGTCCCTGCAAAGAAAATATATTTGAAATTTTCATATATGCTGTTATTATTATAATAATCATAATTGTGGTAGGAGTGAATAATATGTTGAACGATCTACACTGTTTCTTTGACAAAAAATTTAAGGCCATAAGAAGAGGAATTGCACTATCACAACTACCATTATACTGAAATCTCAAGGTATAAGTGCCTGTCAGAAAGTGGCAACTCCTGCATTTGCCCTATGTGGCCTCTCAGGTGTTTTATTTGACTTTTCTTCATTCCACCCAAATTAACAAGGCAAATCAGACAGTGTCCTTTGTTAAGTTAATTTTATTAAATATCTGGATGCAAGTTTAAGACGGTAGTAACATCCCCTTTACATTTTTTCTTTAAAAAGGTAGGCAAAATGGTAGAAAGTTAAGCCCATGTCACACTGGCCAACGGATGCAAAAAGGACACAGCGGACGAGCAAAATGTTCCATCCGTTGTTATCCGCTCTCAAAAGGGGCATAAATTTGCATAACCGGAGCGGATAACACGGACGCGGGGAGGACGCAGGGCAGATGCAAAGCGGATGTGGAATGGAAGCCCAGCGGATGGAAGCGGATGGGAGCGGATGGCACATCCGCTAGGCTTCCGGGGGACCTCAGCAAAGCGGACGTGGAACGGATACAGCGGATGCACAGCGGATGCCGAACAGATGAAGCGGATGCACAGCGGATGCACAGCGGAAGCCTAATGGATGCCTGGCGTTAATTGCGCATGCGGGGAGGATGCATTGCGTCAGCCCCGTGGATATAACGGAAGTAGCTCGGAAGCAGGTCGCCATTCAGAGGAAAGACTTGCTGCCAGACGGATTGGCTGCCTTGCCTGCCCTGCCTGCATGTCTGCCTGAAAGCCTTGCTGCCAGCCTCGCTGCAAGCCTTGCTGCCAGCCTCCCTGCCAGTCTTGCTGCCAGCCTCCCTGCCAGCCTTGCTGTCAGCCTGCCTGCAAGCCTTGCTGCCAGCCAGTCTGCCTGCCAGCCTTGCTGCCTGCCTTCCTGCCAGCCTTGGTTCATGTCTTCCTGCCAGCCTTGGTGCCTGCCTGCCTGCCTGCCTTCCTGCAAGCCTTGGTGCCTGCCTCCCTGCCAGCCTTCCTGCCAGCCTTGGTGCCTGCCTGCCTGCCAGCCTTCCTGCCTTGGTGCCAGCCTCCCTGCCAGCCTTCCTGCCACCCTCCCTGCCATCCAGCAACCCCACAACCATGCGGAAGCACAGCAAGCCTCAGCCATCTGCTGCCAGCCCTGGCAAGAGAGGCAGGGCTACCATCCCGCCCCCTGGCCCTCACTCTGGTTCTGCTGGGGCTTCTGCAGCACGGGCTCGCTCTTCTGGGGCTGGCGCTTCTGCTGCTTCTGCTTCTGGAGGAGCTGATGACAAGCACTCCAGCACCAGCCACCTCCACAACACCTGCACCCTTCATCCCTGGGACTGAGCAACCAAGAGGAGTACCAGAGACTCATTTTTGTCTTATAGCTTGTTGTTAATAAAGTCTATTTATGATTCACACACTTGCTTCATTTCTTTTTTTTAATAAAGTCTTGCTGGAAACCTTTAGAAATGGTTTAAGCCTCTGCATGCTTGTGGGATGGGTAAGGATAGCTTTGGGATGGGTTAGGATACCTGTGGAATGGGTAATAGCTGTGGGATGGGTTAGGATAGCAGTGGGATAGATAAACCTCCAGTGCAAGCATAGTGGGACTGTATGGTCCACCCTCCCAGGTGCCACACCTACGGCCCTTTATTATCAATAATAATGTAATAATTATCCACACATGTCAACATAAACACAACTCTTTATTAAACGTCCTGTTCATTGTAGGCCAACCAAACATACATGGCCCAATCTCATCCGTGTGATGAGACAGGCTGAAGGAAGCATCCATTAAGCATCTACCATCCTGTCTTGCCACTCCACTGCTCCAGCTGGGGAGTTGCACCAGTGTTTCAGGAGGTTGCGCTGCTTCTTTGCTTCATGTGAGGCTCTGTTGGGGCCTTGCACATCCTCAGTGTCGATCAGGTTTCGCCCTTGCCTCCATTCCCCAGGCTCCATGTCCCCATTGCCTTGCTGGAGGTCCACGAGCCTGTTCTGCAACACTGGGTAGCGGGTGCGCATGAGATTGTGCAGGATGCAGCAAGCTTCCATGATCCTCCTCACGGTCTCTGGGCAATGCTGCATGGTGGTGAGAAGTACCTGGAATCTGTTGGCCAGGATGCCAAAGGCGTTCTCCACCACCCGCCTTGCCCTGGACAGCCTGTAGTTGAAGATCCTCTCTTCACGGGTGAGGCATCTGGAAGTGTAGGGCTTCATGAGGTAGGTTGTGAGGGAGAAGGCATCATCCCCCACGATGAAGTAGGGCAAATCTTGTGTGTCATTGGGCAGGGGGTCTGGATCTGGGAAGCCCACGATGAGGTTGCGTTCCAGCCTACCCTTGAGGTCACTTGCGTTGTATACCTGGGCATCTGAAGATGAGCCGTTGCCTGAAGCATTGATGTACATGAACTTGTAGTCAGCATCGACCATGGCGAAGAGGATGATGCTGAAGAAGCCCTTGGAGTTGAAATAAGTGGACCCCGACTTGGCTGGAGATTTGCAGGCCACGTGCTTGCCATCTATGGCTCCAACGGTGTGTGGGAAGTTCCACCTCTGATACCACTGCTCTGCAACTTTCTTCCATCCTTCTTCAGTGGAGGGGCACTGGAGGAGCTCCTCCTTGTATTCTTTGATGATGGCCTGCACCACTTCTCTGACCACAATGCTGTTGGTGTTGGATGGCACCCTCCAACTGTACTGCATGCTCCTGTAGGAGGTCCCTGAGGCCAGGTGGCGCAGAGTGAGTGCCACCTTGAGCCCAGGTTCCAGGCTGGGCCGGAAGCTGGTGTTTGCCTTGGTCAACCTGGGTGTCAGCCGCTGCACAACTTCGTCAAACATGGCTGGAGGCATCCTCATGAAGTTCTGGAATGCACGAGTGTCTTCGCTCCTGAGCGCCACCATCATCTTGTTGTACAGTCCGTCCTCTGCTCTTCTGGCGAACCATCTTCAGATCCAGACTCTTTTTGGGTGGCTCCTTTTCTTCCCGTAGTAGAGTTCACAGAGCCTGCAGATGGCTTCGCACTGTTGCAGAAAGATGGTGGCTGCCGAAAGGACTTTGTTACAATCCACGGTGGACATGACTGGATGCTGTGGAAGAGGAAGAGGCAGATGAAGGCTGCAGAGGTCTGCACCGCTGGGCTGCTGTTCTGAAAGTGAGATGCAGGCAAGTTGCTCCCCCTTTTTATAAGCAGTATCGGTTTTCCGCTAGGCATCCTCTAGGCATCCTCTAGGCATCCTGTAGACATCCTTAATATCTGAGATAGGTCCCCTCTGCGAACGTTTTTTCCGTTTTAAACGCTTTGTTTCCATGCTGCATCCGCTAGGCATCCATTCTGCATCCGTTCCGCATCCGTTACGCTTCCTCCCTGCGTCCGGGTGGATGCGAGTTGCGTGGATGCATAACGGATGCGTAGCGGATGCGTAGTGGATGCAGAACGGACGAACTGGATACATTTTCCGCGCAAAAGTTTTGGGCAGCCCAAAACTTTTGGAGCGGATGAAACGTCCATAAACGGATGCTGGACGGATAGAGAGGAAGCCAAACGGAGGCAGTGAGTACATCGCGTTTTCGAACGGATGGCAAGGTTTTTTGTCTGTTTTACATCCTCTTTGCATCCGTTGGTTCAGTGTGACATGGGCTTTAGAGTGTTTAGTCTTTGTTTCAGGGCAATGCATTTTTAGAAGAGTTTTCCATCTTTGCAGTAAACAACAAAGTAAAGAGATATTCTGTCCATGCATTTTAAGGTGAGTGTTTGTGGAGATATTTCAGATCAACTGCATCAATTCTTATGATAATTAATTTTATTCATTGTTATTAGTTCTTGTGATGGGTGGAAGGAAGAAAAAATTTCTTCTTCCACAGCATAGCTCTAAAATAATCCTCAACACCTTTTTCTTCTGTAACATCTGCCATGTATATCTTCATCTACGATTGGGTACATTTGTTCTTGTTATTAAGAAACAAATACTGAGCAGGACTTTTTCTCTGTGTGTCATTTCAAAGCCGTGTATGCACCACATTGTGTCATTCTGAAACCGAGCCATCATTTCTAAATAACCGAATACAACTATATGTGGTGTTTTGGTTTTTATATTTAGTAAGGGCAAATGTATGGACAATGGTATTATGCCACTCAGAAGATAACGCAGGATTGTTTTTCAGTGAAAGGATTTCTTGATTCAGTTTTATGGAAATGAATGATCTGACAGCTTTTCAGTTATGGGCTGCAGACAAAAGGATTATATGCCTCAAACTTCTATATCATTTAGTTGTCATCTAGAACCCTATTTACTTAAATTGAAGTGACTAAAAGTCCTGATTGTTTTCAGGAGTAAAGTATTGAGGGCAGTTGTTCATTGAATGGTCCAATACGCACAATATTTAGCTGGGTAAACACTTCTCATTCAAAGCAGTGAAATTTATCCAATAATTCCAAGGTTCATTTATTTGGTTTGGATTTTCTCACATGTTACTATTTATTTAACCATTGGCTTTAGTGGATAAAATATCAAGTAAAAAAGAATCATATTACCACTAGAAACAGAAGAAGAAATAGGGTGGAATTTAAATGAACATTTTGTGCTGGATTTTTAGAGCCTTAAAATATCCTGGGTAAGTGAATAAATCTCTTAATATTATTCTGCATTTTAATATGTGTCTTGATTATCTAATCTCATTCGTAGTTAAAGAAAGAGGAATTGCCATATGCAATTACTAAGAACAGCCAAGCCAGCGATGAATAATGTGCAAAGTTTTGCTGATTCTACATAGAGAGCTGAGGGTTTCAGTATGTGGATGAGATAATGCTCTTGAACAGGGGGACTTAGATGTTCCACCCACAGGGACACATTTTGACTTGATTTAAAAGCAGCGTGGAACCAGATTCTGAGTATTTAAGCAATTTTAACAACAACTTTTAAGACAATTTTGAAAGGAAAATCAATTTTACTCCTAGAGGGTAAGAATGGAAATGACTTTCATTATTTAAATAGTAATAGTGTAGATACAACAAAGAAGATATAATAAAGTTAGTGATCAAGAAAGGTATAGGGCCACAGGGCTAATATATACACAGGTGAAACTCAAAAAATTAGAATATCGTGCAAAAGTTCATTTATTTCAGAAATGCAACCTAAAAGGTGAAACTAATGTATGAGATAGACTCATTACATGCAAAGCAAGATAGTTCAAGCCGTGATTTGTCATAATTGTGATGATGATGGCTTACAGCTCATGAAAACTCCAAATCCACAATCTCAGAAAATTAGAATATTACATTGCAATCAATAAAACAATGATTGTACAGAGAACAATATCAGACCTCTGAAAAGTATAAGCATGCATATGTACTCAGTACTTGGTTTGGACCCCTTTTGCAGCAATTGCTGCCTCAATGTGGCGTGGCATGGAAGCGATCAGCCTGTGGCACTGCTGAGGAGTTATGGAAGACCAGGATGCTTCAATAGTGGCCTTCAGCTCTTCTGCATTGTTTGGTCTCATGTCTCTCATCTTTCTCTTGGCAATGCCCCATAGATTCTCTATGAGGTTCAGGTCAGGCGAGTTTGTTGGCCAATCAAGCACAGTAATCCCACGGTTATTGAACCAGGTTTTGGAGCTTTTGGCAGTGTGAGCAGGTGCCAAGTCCTGCTGGAAAATGAAGTCAGCATCCCCATAAAGCTCGTCTGTGGAAGGAAGCATGAAGTGCTCCAAAATCTCCTGGTAGACGGCTATGTTGACCCTGGACTTAATGAAGCACAGTGGACCAACACCAGCAGATGACATGGCTCCCCAAATCAACACAGACTGTGGAAACTTCACACTGGACTTCAAACATCGTGCAATGTGTGCCTCTCCATTCTTCCTCCAGACTCTGGTCCTTGTTTTCCAAATGAGATGTAAAAGTTGCTCTCATCAGAGAAGAGGACTTTGGACCACTGAGCAACAGTCCAGTTCTGTTTTTTTTTAGCCCAGTTAAGATGCTTCTGACATTGTTTGTTGTTCAGGAGCGGCTTGATAAGAGGAATACGACATTTGAAGCCCATGTCCAGGATCCATCTGTGTGTGGTGGCTCTTGATGCAGCCTCAGTCTGAATGGGAGTAACTATGAGACACAAATCTAAAATCCACAGCTTGAATAAATAGTGCATATGACCAAAATAATGACTATGCAAGTTTGAGTACTTCCAACCATTTCTTTAAGCCAGATACACCTAAGAAGGGAAGAAGCAAGAGAGTCTAACGAAGGCCTGGTATTTTAAGCTGGGAAGTCTGCAGTTTAAAGTTAGCCTTGACATGGACTTTGTAAGTTTAATTAAGTGTTAGATTGCCAGCTTTTAACAATCTTTAGGGGCAAAGGCAGTGGTTGCTTCCTCAAACCCATGAACAAAGGTTCATGTCATGGTTACCACACAGTTACTGTGGTTTGGCAGAAGTCAGAAACAAGAAAATATAGTCTTCACACCTGTAAGGCTAGAGAGTCATGTTGGATGGTACATTGTTTATCAACTCAAACAAAATAAGTTAAACAGAATAGGATTATCTAAAAATGGTTATTGCCAAACATTTTGTCTGAAATCATTTCAGTCACCTGGATATAATAAGTGACAAAGCTCAACTTTTTGAACTAGCCTAACTGAAGGATGTTGGAATAAGAGAACACTTTTTTACAGGGTAAAGAGGAGATAAAGGCATCATCCTGGAAGCAAAATGTTTCCAAGGCTTATTTCTGCCATTGTTAGGTGACAATAGGAAAACCCCTCAATCAGGAATAACTAATCAGTAATTTATTACTCCATTTAAATCCTGAAGCCCTTTCCTGAGCTACTATTAAGTTTATTTAAAATTACTTGAGAGCAGGCCTTGTGTTTTATCTATATTTGAAATGGCACCATATGAGTTTTGAATTAGGCAGGACATCATGAACCTTTAATCTGCTGTAAACTTCATTACAACAAATGTGTATATCTGAAGTAACTAAACTATACAAACACTATATGAGCTATAAAATTACTATGATATAAGTGCTCTTTCCTGGCAAAATAATTCTTACAACTCAAACCCTGTGATTTTGAAGCATTGTGGTTGCTCAGAAACAAAAATCCCAAAGTTTATTTTAAATCGTGGAAATAAGTTCACCCAAACCATTAGGACAAAACAAAACAAAACAATTTTTTTAGATTGATTGAACTAGTTATCATTGTTAGAAATTTGTGGTATAAAATATGTATGCATTTAGTGAGTATGAGTGGAATCTCCTGTCAAGCCTCCTGTTATTTGCAAGATCTGTTTACCCATCTAAATAAACACACTGTCATGCCCCTGTTGGAATCTGATTCCAAGGGGGAGGCCAAACAGTTGACAGGGAGTGGGAGTGTGGCTCCCTTGGCTATGGAAGAAACTGGGGAAGGGCAAAGTCTGGCTGGGCAGAGCAGGGGAGATGTAAAGCAAGGCCAAGATAACTTAGAGGAAAACTCGGGGCCACCCCCTCTTCATCCTAGGGCACACAGGGAGGAACGGAGAAGGGAGCAACATGAGTGGCGTGGCTTAGGGGAGGAAAGGGCCTTGATTCCCTTCATTAACTGCAGCTGGGAACACAGTGTTTAAAAAGGAAAGCTACGCATAGCAAAGTTGTTGGAAGCAAATTCTGCGGTATCTGTTATTGTCGAGGCTTATCTGGGTTCCTGGTGTCTTTCCAACTGTGTGTGTTTTGTTGACCTTTCAAGTCTGCAATTCCTTATTCTGCCCTGTCAAGTTAATT
The DNA here is from genome assembly GCA_015471245.1 of Laticauda colubrina. NCBI lineage: Eukaryota > Metazoa > Chordata > Lepidosauria > Squamata > Elapidae > Laticauda > Laticauda colubrina. Next base: position 33,183,686 of record BLBF01000021.1, on the reverse strand, counting down.
GCTGCAGCATGGTTTGTGTGGATTTTTATTAACAGTTTATATGTACTTTATTTTTGGACTGAATTTCCTCCACTTAAAGACTGTTCTGGGGAAGAGTTTTTTTTTCAGCCAAAGATAACCTGGACATTGGGGGCAAAGTTGGAGGTATCAAAGGGACTATTCTTGCTTACTTGACTGTGTTGCCTTTGTGCCATGCCCTGGGTCATCACATACACCCTGGTTATGAAACAGAAGCTGATGTAAAGTTGGATAAGTTAGAACAGGAGTGTCAAACTCAAGGCCCAGGGGACAGATGCAGCCTGGGGGTGCTTAGATCTGGCCCACAGGAAAATAGCAAAAGACTGGCCAGCAGTGCCTCTACCTGTGAAAATGGAGCTCAAGAAGGCCATGTGTGGCCCTCCAGAGCTCTGTTTTCACTGGCAGAAAGTTATAGGAAGCCGTCCGAGTCGAAAACGGAGCTCGCAAGAGCCACGCATGCCCCCCTGAGCTTCATTTTCATTGGCAGAGGATTGCAGAAGGCTGTCCCAATTAAAAATGGAGCTCACAAGGGCCATGCGTAGCCCACTGACCTCCATTTTCATTGTTGCAACCAAAAACAGAGCTCAGGAGCCCATTTTTGCTGGCAGAGCACTCAGGCCTCAATAGTGCTCTGCCACTGAGGTCATGCTGGCAAAACACACCCTGCCCCCCTCCCCCAAGGTCAAACACAAACCTGATGTGACCCTCAATAAAATTGAGTTTGACAACCCTGGCTTAGGGTATCTCTAAAGAGGATAATTAGTTTAAATGGTGAAGATAAAGAGAAAACTGAATGTTCAGTTCTGACTAACTCCTAAAATTCAGTACAGTAAAGAAACAATTTATGTGAGAGTCCTCTGTTGTTGGATGTTGATTAATGGTGATGTTTCTCAAGGACCTAATTGCACTTTGGCCATCAGAATGAAAATTTATATAGGAATCAAAATCTACTATTAGAAACTGGCATCTTTGGCAGGAAATAGATGAACTTATCATTTGGAGAAAAATTTCATCAAGAAAAGAAAAACATTTTATACTTTGTGTTCCGTCCGGAAAAACACGAGGTAGACCGGGTTCCAACAACAAAGTCTTTATTAGTTAACAGTAGTTACGAAACGGAACATTGGCTCAAGCCGCGGCAGCCTTTTTATAGGGTTTTGTCTGCCGGCTTGTAGCCAATGACAGGTATTTAGTTTTGCCGCCTTTGGGGCAGCTTCGTGGATTGGTTCATATTGAACCAATCCCCATTCAGGTTTTTTAGCCAATCAGAATCCTGTATTAGGAGTCTACTATTCTTTATACAGAACACCCCTCCCCTCTTGGTTTAGTCCTACGTGGTGACGTAGTCACGCAGGTAGGTGGGGCTTCTTTTGACTCGACTGGACTTGCGCGGTTCATTTCTGCTGAAGACTTCGACCGGTTCGGATGGGGTTGCTGTCTCTCCTGTCCTTCTCCATGGAACCGCCTGGAAGGGTGAGTCAGCCATTTTACTGCCGCCTGAGTTTCTTAGGCCGGCGGTTTTGCCGCTCCCTCCTGTTTTCTCCGGGCAGGTCGAGCTGGCCTGGCTGGCCCCTTCGAGTGGACTCTTCTCGCAATTTTCTTCTAACTGTAAGTCTCTTTTTTGCTCTTTTTGTTTGTTATTGTATTCTGGGTTTAATTTAAACGGTTCTTTATTATTTTCTCGTATTTCCCCCCCTCCTTGGTTTGATTTTTGTCATTTTTTAATATTTGTGGTTGTGTGTTTGTACTTCTTTCTATGTTTTGGGACCAAAGCTGGTCTATGTGCCGCTTCCATTCCCTGCCGTCGTCTACGGTTAGTTGGAAGGACCGGGGGCCTGTAATTTGTGTGATTGTTCCTGGAAGCCATAATGGGTCCCCGGTAAAAATTTTTGCATAGACTAGGTTGCCTATTTCAAATGTCCTGAAACGGGTGGAGGAGTTGGGGGGGGTTTCTGGTGTATAGTTTTCTTCCCATTAGTAATTCTGCTGGGCTTTTGTTTGTTATAGTACTGGGTGTGATATGCTGGAGGGTGAGTAGGCGATTTATTTTATCTTGGACATCCCCAATGTCCATTTTTTCTAACCCTTCTTTGGTAAACCTGACCATTCTCTCTGCCCTACCGTTTGCAGCCGGGTGGGCCGGCGCGGTTAGGGCATGTCTTATACCTAGGGAGGCTAGGTATTGTTCAAATTGGATACTTGTTAATTGTGGCCCGTTGTCGGACACTAGGACGTCCGGCAGGCCATGGTTTGCGAAGTTTGTCAAGTTGTTTAATAACGGTTTCAGTTGTCGTAGATGGCATAATTTTAAGCCAATTTGAGTATGCATCTACGACAATTAGGGAAGTATGCCCCTTAGTAGGACCCGCAAAGTCAATGTGGATTCGTGACCAGGGGCGTCGTGGGGTTCCCCAGTCCTTTATGGGTGCTTTTGGTGGGGAAGGCCTGGTTCTTTGGCATTTGTTGCAAGAATTTACCCAGTATTCGATGTCCCTATCTATACCCAGCCACCAGACATAGCTTCTAGCGAGGCTTTTCATTTTAACAATTCCAGGGTGGACTTCGTGAAGCATACCCAGTACCTTAGTTTGTAATTTGGAAGGGATAACTACCCGATCACCCCACAACAAACAACCTTTTTGAATCGAGAGTTCAGTTTGTCTGGTCCGGAAAGGTTTAAAGTTCTCAGTTTTTTTATTTTCCGGCCAGCCTTTACCTACCCAGTTCAGTACACGGGCAGTCAATGGGTCCCTTGCAGTGGCTCTGGCGACATTATTCGCAGATATGGGTAGATCGGGGCATGTCTCTATCTGCAAGGTGGTTATCGTCGGTGCTGGGTCTTCCTTTATAGACGGTAATGGTGCTCTGCTCAAAGCGTCTGCATGAGAAATTTGTTTCCCGGGGCGATGTGTCCGAGTATAAGAGTAGGCTGCTAGGAATTCTGACTATCTAGTCATTCATGGGGACAAAATGTTCGGTGTTGGCTTGTTTCCCGCCAAAATTCCCAGTAGCGGTTTATGGTCCGTTACTATCAGAAATGTTCTTCCATATAGATACTCGTGGAAGCATTTCACTCCGGCGACGATTGCCAGGGCTTCTCTGTCCAATTGACTATAATTACGCTTGGTTTTAGACAGAGTCTTTGAATAGTATGCGATGGGCGCCTCTCTCCCACCTGGCAATTGGTGGCTCAGGATGGCACTGACTCCAAACGGTGAGGCGTTGCAGGTCATCGTCAATGGAATTGTGTTACTAAACTGGATAAGAACGGTGTTTGATGTTAATAAGTTTTTTATTTTTTGGAAGGCTTTCTTTTCTCTATAATCCCAAGTCCAAATTGTTTTTTTATCCAGTAATCGGTGTCATGGTTCCGCTTTGTGGGGTAGGAACACATTATAAAAATTTATTAGTCCCAAAAATGCCTGTAGTTCAGTTTTATTCCTTGGTTCTGGTGCATCTTTAATAGCTTTGACTTTTTTGTCAGTAGGGTGTATACCCTCTCCGTCTATTAAGTAGCCCAGAAATTCGACGCGATCAGTCATTAAACAGCATTTTTCTTTTTTTACTTTAAGGCCAGATTCTCTGAATTTAGTTAGTACCTCTTTTAGTCTTTTTTTTAATTGGGTTGCATCTTTGGCCGAAATTAGGACGTCGTCGAAGTATGGTACGACCCCTTTTATACCATTCAATAGGCGTTCCATGAGGCTCTGGAAAACGCCTAGGGCTACACTCACTCCAAATTGGAGTCTGTTGCATTTGAATGCCCCTTTGTGGGTCACAATTGTTTGTGCTTCAGCCGTTAAGGGGTCTACTGGGAGCTGTTGGTAAGCTTGCGCCAGATCTAGTTTAGCGAAAACTTTTCCTCCCCCAAGAGAATGTAATAAGTGTTGTACGCCTGGCACCGGGTATGTGCTTTGTTGCAATGCGTGGTTCAGGTTAGCCTTGTAGTCACCACAGATTCGAACCGACCCGTCTGGTTTAATTGGTGTTACGATTGGCGTTTCCCACTTAGCATGGTCAACAGGTTCTAAACCCCCTTGGTCTATTAGTTTATTTAGTTGTTCCTCTATTTTTGCTTTCAGAGCAAAAGGAACTCGTCTGGCCTTTAATCTCCTAGGGGCTACCTGGGGGTCTAGACTAAAGGAAATTGGGGTCCCCTGATACCTGCCTAGGGAGCCGTCGAAAACGTCCTGGAACTCTTGGATCAGGTTTTCTTCCCAGTCAGTTGCGGCCACCCGGTCTACTCCGGTCATCCCGATGCCCAATGGTGCAAACCATTCGATGCCCAGGAGGCTTGGACGGTCTCGGTCGACTATTGTCAATGGTAGTACTTCGACATGTTGTTTGTAGGCGACTCGGAAATGTCCTAAGCCTACTACAGGAATTCGGTTTCCTTGGTAGTCCTTGAGGGTTAATTTTTGTCTCTGGAGTTCTTTGAGTTTGATATCTGGGACCAGTTGTTTGATGGTGTCCCATGACACCATTGATAGGAAAGACCCAGAGTCTACCTCCATTTCGCAGGGATTGCCTTCTATTTTTACAATTATTTTTACTTTCTTCCCGCTTTCCGTCTGAGCGCTTCCGATAGTGAAAGTCTGATGTGTTTTCTCTCGGTTAGTGGCTCGCTTGTTGCTGCCACTTTCTCTCAGTTTGTTTTGGCTCAGCTTGTGCGGGGGAGTTGCTGCGTCTGTTTGGGCTGTAATTTTTTTTATTTCTGCAGACTTTCTCGATATGTCCCCTTTTCTTGCAAGCTCTGCAAATGGCATCGAGGAATCTGCAATCGGCTCGAGGATGGTTTCCTCCGCAGCCAGCGCATTCCCGCCAATTTCTTTTTTTGTGCCCTTTCTTGTTGGCGTATAGGCGGTGGACTTCGTCGTCTTCCTCCCCGGATTCTGACGTCTCGTCAAAATCTTCGTGGTGAGTGGTGGTGGGAAATTGTTTCTTCCCTCTGGCCAGGCTCGTTTCATCGTTGTTCGCGTTCATCTGTTTCATTTTGACCACCAATTTTTTCGCGGCTTCAGCGGCTGTGGCTTCTGCGATGGCTTCGGCTACGGTTATGTTGGGTTTATTTCGCAGCTTGCTCTGTACATTAGAGTCTCTTAAACCCAGTATTACTCGATCCCACATCGCTTCATCTAAATTCAGAAACTCGCACGCTCCCCCTATTTGTCGGAGGGCTGCCACAAAATCAGCAATGGTCTTGCCTTCTTTCTGGTCTCTTAGATAAAATTCGTGCCGCTTGATAAGGTTTGACACCACCGGATTTGAACACAGGGCCTTCTGCTTTCTAGCCTAGTACCTTAGCCACTAGGCTAAGAATAACAACAACTGCATTTTGGGAATAATAGAGCCTTATTTAGGGGAGAACCATGACATATTTTATACTGATACCATCACTTTTTTAAAATAAAGCAAACAATATAACCTTTTTTTGTTTCATTGCAGAATTACTTTTGATAATACATACAGAAAAATATCATTATACTGAAGGTGCCTGGCCAATCAAATCTGAGATAAAAAAATCTTTATGCAGACATGCAATTCATGTCTTTTGTATTTGTGGTAATTATTATGAAAATGGCTTATAGCATAGATTCTAGTTAAGAAACCTGTATAGCAGTACTTGCACTTGTGTAAAGAGACACTTTGATTTTTTCTTCAATACAAATTCCATATCAATATATTTCTTTATTTGAAAGTGAAATATTTGAAAGTGAAATAACCCAAGAATCACACTTTTTGCAGGAAATAATAGAAACACGTAGGAAAATATATTTGTAGTTTTGTTAAAATAACAAGCAGAAAGAAAAAATGTCCCAGGTTTTCAGAAATGAAAGCTCTCCCTTATGAGGTTGAAATTCTTGATTTATACTGAATGCTGCTTTTAATACTGAGAAATACCCATAGCTAGGGTATGGATTATCCATTAAGAGAAATATGGGATTTCAGCCAAATTGCATTTGGGCATCACTTTTCAAAGAATAAAACAATCTGCCTCAGAAAAGATTTCACAGAAGCCTTGCCTGTGCTATTATTCTCATAGTACAGGTTAGAAAGAGAGCAACAGTGGCTGTGACTGAAAAATGGCTTATGTTAGCTCTGCAAAGTAAGAGTCTATGTGATTGTAAAAAAAGGAGTCTCTACCTCAAAGACATTATGCTTGTCAGAACTATGTTTTGAGAAATATAAGTATGATGGTAAGATATAGGCCTAATTCTTGTGGCCATAAGGTAGACCTCATCTAACTACTACAGAAATCAAAATGTGAATAACCATCTGATCCATCAAGCTTTCCATAATGCTCTTATCGCAAGTTGAAGCTGAAAATCAGGAGTAATGTATGAATTGATAATTGAGAAATTTAGTATATATGGCTCAGAATAACTGACCCTTGAACACTGAGAAAGCTAGGTACTGTGTAGAAATGAACCACAGAACTAAGAATAGGGAAATGATCTTAGTAAAGTTACTGGAAGCTTGTAAAAAGGTTGTGTTCCCAAATTCATTCATTCGTTCTCCTTCTTCAGAAGAAGCTAAGTAGTGGGTTAAAAGATGAACATTTTCTTTAACTCCTGGTGACTATATGAATTCAGCGGCTTATATATTTCTTAGCAACTATATAGAAGTGATCTGCTGATGCTTTTGAGGGTCTTTTTTCCAATATTTCAATTTAGCTTAAAACTCTGGGGCATCAAATCCATGTACTAATTGAACCCAACTCACTTAATTTTTTTTCAGAATTGCCCAAGGTCAGTTAGATCCAGGGCTGCCTATGCCATACATCTGAAATAATAAAACTAGCATTTTGTTTTTTTCACATCCCACCCCAAACTGCCAATATTCATGACCACATAAAAGAGCAACCATTCTCTTTCATGGATGAGCAAGATTTAAACTGAGAGTAGAGAGATTAAGCTCCCATATTGGTCTCCAAAAAGTTTCTAGGTTGAACGGGTTTTGCGTATGCTGTGGAATTGTTTGCAATGTGCACTAAGGATCTCCGATTTTAAGCCCACTTAGTGTGTATAGAAGGACTTGTGTACTGAATGGTTTCAGCATACACATCTTCCTCCATAATCCAGCACTACACCGCCAAAGCTATCCAGCCAGGTCCTTATGATCTCTAATTTCCTGTTTTGGAAAAGCACTGTGGAAGAGCCATCATTCATCTCCAAATCACTGACCCAAAACTTTATACACCAGACAATTTCCACTTGGGATGCTCTGGCTAAGCCCGTTTACTTTGGAGCAGCACTTCAGTGTGCACTGAAGGATTTCTTGGCCGAGTGACTTCAGCATGGGCAATCCCAAATTCTCAGCTTGGGAGCACTTTAGCAAATGTTGGGGCAAAAGTTTAAGAGGTCCTGCTGCTACAGAGCTGTCCTGAAGTGGCTTGAGATGATGCAAATGGTTTCAGCGAGGCAAATCGGGTCATCTCCTTGCTTCAGATAAATTCATTATAGAATTGTGTCACTTCCAGGACAGGAATGGCTTCACTGAAGCAAATCTAAGTTACTTAACAACTAGCCCATCATCTGATCTATTTTGATATTTGCTCATGGCTATAAATGAGCAGTAAAGATCCACTTTCCAAAAGATATGCTGAAGGCACAGATAGAAAAGCCTTCAATGCCTTTCTACTTAGAAACTCATATTCCTTGTGATTTGCATTAGAAGTTTTCTAGTGATTTTTTTTTTTAATTCCCAGTCATTTCAGTGTGGTGTCTGGGGGAAGATATGCCAGCATCTCCTCTGCATGTGTTCAAGCAAAGTGTCTTATCTGGATTTTTACAATGAGCAGGAAGTTGGACTCACTGCCTCCATGACTCTATCCATCATTCTTCCAAAAAGCATATCAACAGAGCACTCTGCTGCATGGGTCTATTTACAATCTTAAGCTACTGAATTCAATGGGGTCTACTTCCAGAAAGGTGTGTACTGTATAGTTTGGGTGCTGAAACTCTTAGCCAAATCAGGCAGGAGAGCTAGCACAGAAAATTCACATAAATGGTAAAGCGAATGTTTGGATCCTTGGATTAACAGCTCCAGGTAAGAAAGTCTCATGAAGTTCCAACATTTCAGAGAAGGAGAAATTAGAACTAAAACTATCTCCTGCACTTTCTCCACTGCATTAGCAGGGCAGCTATATGGATCCTTAAGCCCATATTTTTTTTCTCACCCTCTGCTTCTACTTTCTATTTATCTTACCACTTAGTAAAAAAGATGAACCATGATTTCATTCCATCTGCTATCTGAGGTTTTGTTGTTGTTGTTCAGTATATAGATGCCTGATTGTGTGCCTCAGTTTTATTTTTCTCTTGGCTCAGCTAGTCTTATTTCTAACAAGCCTGACTTTATCACACAGTTCATTGCTCGACATTCTGTATTTCCTTCTCAGTTTTGGTCTGCAACTCCCACAAGTCCACTATCAATTTCATATTATGGCCTGTTAGTCGGATGGCATCTCATCCTGCAAAAATAAGACATTTAACTGAGTTGTGTATGTGTATGTGTGTGTGTGTGTGCATGTGTATATACACACACATCACAATCTAGGACTCTGAAGCTTACTCCAAAGAAAGTTGCCTTGGCTGATTCTGAATCTAAGCATGAGCAACATTTATTGCTGCAACTAAAATACCCAATAGCCCAGGCTAGCCTCTCCTCCTCTATTACCATTGCTATGCAGATCCTACAAATTAGAAAAACCCCTGCTGAGTAAAATTAGGTATGCCGAAATGTAAGTGAATCAAAAGAAGACTTCCCCCTCTGTCTAATAATATTATTCCTTGAAGTCATCCAATGAACTTAATTAGCCATGGCTTGAAAACAAACAAAAGATAGAATTATCCTATATAATTAACTTATTGAATTCATTGTCACAACATGTAGCAATGACCACAATATGAGATGCTTTTAAAGAGGATTAGTCAAATTCAGAGGAAGCTGACCTATTTCTGACTAATTGTCTACCTAATAAGTGCTGCTTATTCTGATAGACAGCAAGATCTCAGAGAGATATAACTTGCTGTAAAGAGAATTTTATATGAGGTCCCTTATATATTTATTATGAAGTTTTACTTTTAATTCCTACTTACCATTCTGAAGCAAGCACATATGTTACGTCTCCCAGAAAGACCATTCTTCATGATCATTGGAACTCCTGTCAACTCTGACTTTTAAGATTTTTTAAAAGAAGTTTGAGAGAGCCTTTGATTTTTAGTTGTCACCTTCTATTTTTATTGATTTTTAGTTATTTTATTATTTTATTGATGTTTCATTTATTAACCTATTATTATGGAAAATTAATTATACTGTGGATGTTTTATTATAGAGATAATAATCTGTGAAAAATCTCCTGAATGTGGTGGGGAAAAATGAAATGAATGAATGCATAAAAAATAAAATTTAAAACAAAAGCAGATGAACATCCTGTAAAACTTCAAGAATAACAGCTAATCTTTGTTTTACAACCAAATGAAGACCAGAATTTTTGTTGCTAAGCAAGGCAGTTGGTTAAGTGAGTCACACACAATTTTATACCAGTTGTTAAGTGAATCACATGGTTGTTAAGCAAATCCTATTTCCCCAACAGATTTTGGTTATTGGAAGCGAAGTGGGAAGGTGTCATGGCCCGATCAGATCCCTGTTTGGAGGAGGAGTTGGAACCGGGACTATTTGACAGGGATGGCACATCTCCCTTGGCATGTTTGGAGAGGCCAGCAGCTGAGGACAATGCTGTCCCAAGCTTCTCAGGCATTGGGGGATGTGGTCGACCTGATGGAAACCTGCCTGCCCTCAACAGATACGGGGGGGGGGGGGGGGGGGGGGGAGGATCGGCTGCTGACAGGCAATCACCATTAAGAGGCAGCAGATCCCCTCTGATAATGAACAGCTGCTTCCCCCACTTGCTCTGAAGGCACAGAAAATAGAGTGGAGGCAAGTTCCAAGAAGGTCTGCAAGGCTGTTCAGGAGAAGGGTCACCCAACCCCTTCTTACAAGGAACACCTGTCTTGGGGCTGACTTAAGCAGAAGCTAGAGGAAATTGTCTTTGTTGGGAACAATTGTTTGTTTGGCATACACTCCCCCAGCTTTGGAAAAATTCAGCCTTGACCCGTGTTTCTGCCTGTGCCTTGCCTTGTGCTTTTGTCTTGTGGACTTGCCTTGCCCTGTGGACAAGGCAATGTCCACAGCTTGTACCTTGTTTTTTGCACTTCCTCTCTGCTTTTACAAATTGGTTTTGTTGCTTACTGACTTTTGTTTGTGGGACTATGGGTAGCTGCATTCAGGGAAGAGTGGGGTGGAGCCTTACTGGCCATCATAGGGCCATTTGTTGTAGAATGTTAGACTTTGTTGAAAGGACTCTGTTGAAACCTATTTCTGCCGAGGTGACCTGGGTCATAACAGAAGGTTGCAAATGGCCATCGGATGACTCCAGGATCAATCAAGAATAGAGCTGGAAGGAGTTTTGGAGGTCTTCTAGTCCAATCCCCTGTTCAAAGAGGAGATCCTATACCTGTTATGATGAACCTATGGAATGCATGCCAGACGTGGCATGCAGCGCCCTCTCTGTGGACACATGCCCAGTCGCCCCAAACCAGCTCCATCGTGTTTCACTCAATCAATTCCAACTTCTCAGAAAAGGAAAAGATCTCACAAAGTTGGAATTGATTGAGTGAACTTTTTAACTCATGGGGGAGATGGGGTCCATTCCTCCTGAAGCCCATTATGACACAGAGCCACAATGCAACCCTGTGTGGGCTTGGCAAAAAAAAAATATCAGTTTCTTTTCCTGCAGAGCTGCCTGTATTGGGATGCCCCACCTCCCCACCGGCCAGCTGAACTTCAGACTGCTACTCCTGGGTTCATCCACCTACAGACCAGAGGTGGTATCCAGCAGGTTCTGACCAATTCTAGAGAACCAGCAGCAAAAATTTTGAACAGTTCAGAGAACCAGCAAATGCCATCTCTGACTGGGCCTGCCCCCATCTGCCTCCCGAGTCCCAGCTGATTGACTGGGTCTCCTTTTGTTGGCCTGCACAGGAGAACGGAGCTGGAAAGCAGGTTAGTGGGGTGGGGAGGGGAGGGGATTTTGCAGAAACCTTCCCCCTGGAGTGGGGATGGAATAGAGATTTTGAAGTATCCTTCCCCTGCCACACCCACCAAGCATGCCCACCAAGCCATGCCCACAGAAACGGTAGTGAATTTTTTTGAATCCCATCACTACTAGGGATGCATCCAGCACCAGTTCAGGAGTTCCTTCCCCCCCACCAATGAGGGAGAGAAAAACAAGGAGGCAGAGAGAGAAGGAGGAAGGGAAAGAGAGAGAAACAAAGAGGGGAGGGAAAGAGACAGCGAGAAAGAGAGAGAGAGGGGTGGAAAGAGAAATTATATTACAAATTTTTTTTTTTATTGTGGATAAACATAATGTTTCAAAAGCAGAAAAAGTCAGACAGATAGATGAGACAGAGAGAGATAAAGGGAGGGAGGGGAAGAGAAAGACAAAGCGAGGGAAAGAGAGAGGGAAAAGGAGAAGAGAAATGATATTACAAAATGATATTACAAAAGTGATATTTTTCTTTTTTATTGTTGCTAAACAATATTTCAAAAGCAGAAAAAAATGAAGGGGCATAAAAGTGCATTTATCACATTTTTCTTAGAACAATTAACTGAACTGCATTTTTTATCATTATTTTAGGTAGTAAAACCTCATTATTCAGGTTAAGTTGTCATGTTTGTGATAAATAAGTAGGTTTTGGGTTGTAGTTTGGGCACTTGGTCTCTAAAAGGTTCGCCATCACTGCCCTGTACCATTTCAGCCAGGATTTCGTAACTAATCTAAATGATGCCAGTTGCCAAGTGCCCAAACCAATCACATGAGGACCAGTTGTAAGTCACTTTTTTCAATACTCTGTAATTTTGAGCAATTCCTAAATGAATGGTTGTAAGTTGAGAACTACCTGTACTTGTTTCCAAGAATGCTCTTGGGTTTCACACAAATCTTGATAGGAATTTGTAGAAAACAGGTATTACCAAAAATAATCAAGATGGCAGCAACAATGGTGTAATCAAAGTTCTGTGTGTTTCTATATGTGTCAGACATAAGGAGCCATCATGTCCCCATCTTTTCTTTTTTGATAGTATCCCATGGCCATACTTGTGAGTAGCTATTCCTAAAAAAAATAAAGGTTTCCCCTGCCAACTGTGTCTGATTCTAGTGGCAAGACTCGCCTCTGATTCACAACCGAAGAGCCAGCATTGTCAAAGATGCTTCTGTGGTCATGTGGCCACTGTCACTATATGCCGGAGATGCATGGAACATGTTACCTTTCCACCAAAGTGGTACCTATTTATCTACTCACATTTGCATGCTTTCCAACTGCTAAATTAATGGGAGCTGAGGCAAATGGAAGCTCACTGCATCACATGGTACATTGGTCTCAAACTGCCAATCTTCTGTTTGGGAGAATCAGCCACCATGCCCCTTGGCTATATTTAGTGCATTGCTTATAAATGTCCCCACCAAGAAACCATACAGCAATTAATTCAGCATTGGTTATGAGTGCATTAAGAAGTTAGAAAAGATGGCAGGGAATGATATTATGAGTTTGCTTTTGTTAAATTTACAGGTGGTCCTCAACGTATGACCATTTATTTAGCCACCGTTCAAAGTTATGAAGATGCTTTAAAAAGTGACTTATCACTGGTCTTGCACTTACAGCTCTTAAAGCATTATCATGTCATGTGATCATAATTTGGGTGCTTGGCAACAGGCGTGTATTTATGATGATTGCAGCATCCTAAGATTGCACATGATTGCCATTTGTGATCTTTCCAGACAGTTTCCAACAAGCAAAGGTAACAGAGGAAGCTAGATTAGCTGAATGACTGTGTGATTCATTTGACAACAGTAGAAAAAAGGTCATAAAATTGGGCATGACTCAATTAATGACTGTATTGCTTAGCAACAAAAGTTCCAATCCCAATTGTGCTCCCAAATCAAGGACTGCCTTATTTATTTATCTGTCAAATATATAACTGCAGTTGTTGCTAGATTCTTAGAGTAATTAAAAAAAGAAAAGCACGTGAAACTAAAAGAGTTACACAAGAAACAAAAGCATTTGAAATAAAGCATCCATGGTAAAACTAGAATTAAAAAAATGAAAACATTAATTGTAATCAATTGGTGTTTTAAGGCTGACCATATCCATTGCAGTTACTTACTTACAGATGGATAAACTCTTCAATGGCAGCCATTTTTAGAACACCCACAGCATATTCTTTTTGTTTTGTCTGTCAGTTCCAAAATATGGGGAGGGGGTATTGATTTATTCCTTCCAGACTGGGACCTGGAAGAGATAGTGGAAGTATGCATATTTTTTTATCAATAACACTACAGCATTGTAGAGATTTTGTTGTGCATTTTTGCTTGCAGTTTTTGGCATTCCAGACTTAAAAATCATTTCCTCATGTTAACATCTATTGCTGAGGACGAAAGGAAGAGTAATTTAATCAGCCACTTTTACTACAGTCACTTTTCACTTTTCTAAGCCTCTAAATCTCAGGTCATCAGCAGCCAGGGAATAGCATCTATAAAAATGAGTGTACCAAAAAAACCAACAATGTACAAACTCCACTCAGTCAGTGGGCATTATGCAAGCAATCTAACCTTGAAGGCTCTCAGAGTTCACACTTTGTAAAAGTAAGATGCAAAGAGAAGCTTAAACATACCTGAAAATCAATCACAGCTGCTTATTGGCTGAATAATTACTGGATTATTATTCAGTTTGGGAACTTTCATTACTTCTTATCTCAACAGTGATTGGATCATTAAATGAAGTGAGAAATTGGGATTTAGCTTAGATCAAAACCAGTCTGCAATTAATTCATGCTGCTATTTGTCACAGAATGGAGCAAGAAAGTTTCATAACACTAAGGGGTAAGCTCTGGCCATTGTGGGATTTTAAAAAACCAATTCTTAAATAGTTTAATCAACACTGACAATTAATAATGCTTGTATCCAAATGATCACTTGCTAATTTCTACATATGAAAATGCTATTCAAAGAAAGGAGTAGATGTGCTTTGCTACCTGGTTTATAATTGAACCTATGATATTTAGCATGGTAGGAACTTTTACAGATGAAAAGTTATATGAAATTGACTGGAAAATACCAACTGTCTATATGGGATGAAATATAGTCAGCATACCATGTTTGCCTGTCTATCTATCCAGTCATACATTTCTGCCAGATAGATGAAGTACATGTTCTTACACAATATCTCAGGGTAATAAAGTATTGATGATAGGACAAAAAAATAAAGAATTGTTAAGTTGCTATCTCTTTTTATTTTTGTCTAGTGACCAAATGTATTTTTGCAGATTAAATAAATGAACGGATTTCAAATAAAATGAATATTTAATATTTAAATAAAAAAGCCTGAGTGTTTGGTGGGGGAGGCATATTACATCTATTTTGCAGGTCCTGCATTTGGCTTCCCATTAACTTCCAAAAGTAATTTGAAGTCCTGGTTTTTATCTCCATGCTCCTGTAAGAGCCCCAAAAAAGATGAATTTGCTTTGAGTAGTTACATTAAAAGACACTGCAACTTGAAAAAGCCGACTGTGGCATCTACAGTTCTTTCTGCTCCAGCCTTGCCAGGCAGCCAGGAAGAATTAGACTAAGAATGGAGCAGCCAGTAATCCTCAGAGCCATTGCTGAAGTGTACTAGGTGGGTTCCTTCAGGATTTCTTTTCTCCTGAAGCCCCAGCTCGATTCAGCAGATCATGGTCAACCTGATTTTTCTTTGGCCTGCTGTACCAAATGTGATCCCATTTTGTTGAGTATGCTGCTAATGGAGAGAGGCAGACATGGTCCCAGTTCATTTACATAACTTCTTTCCAACATTCTGTTGGGTTGGAAAAACTAAAACCAGATTGAAGGATTATCATATTGGGTCTGTTTCAAACACAGTCAAATATACATGCTGCAGGTGGCTATGTAAACAGATTTGGGAGAGTTGCACCTAGACATACTAAGTTACCTGAAAAGTGAGCTTGCAGTGTGATGTTTGCCAGCCAGAACTCCCCAAAAACAGTTAAACAGAAACCACTTCCTCTCCCTCTGAGAATTCCCTCCAAGGTATGGTATCTAAAGGGCTAAGTATTATTGAAAACATAATCAGAGATCAATATAACACTCTTAAGTGGGTTGGTGGCATGAATTTAGGGAGAAGAGGTGGGGGAGGGATAGTCTGGTTTCATAACTATAAAAGTCCACCCATTGGCACCCTGAAAGGAATTTCTTGTGTAACCTGGCAACAAGCTCAGCAATCACTAAGCAACGTGATTGCAGGGCAGCACAATGGGTGATTGGCAGCTCTGACTGAGAGGCTGGAAGCAGCCCTTGACCCAGGAAACTGTGACTGAAAGTGGCACCGCCTCCGCCCAGAGAGCCACAGCCACAGCTTTTTCTAGGGGTCCTAGTTTCTCGCGCCCGCGCATGCAGCTGCAATTGAAGCAGGTAATGTAGCTGCTGTGTGGGTGGTTGAAGATGATAGGTGAAGGCTCTGTGAATGGTATATCGAAGTACTTTAACTTGGAGAATCATCGCTGCTGCGGTGGATTCAGAAGAGAAACGAGAGTGAAGTTTCTTTTCCAAAGTTTCTTTTCTTTTCTACCTGCAGGTGGGAACAGAAATTTTCAGATAAGTAGGGGGGAAAACAACATGGTCTTATAGAATGTTCCTTCTTTCAGAAGGAAACCTGGAAGTTTTTCAAAGCATTAGCTAAAGGTATTTCTTTGAAAAAAAAATAAAGTAGTTGTAATCAATCTTGCACCATCTCCTAATCACAATAAAGCGTAATAAGATGAAATGTTGTTAAAGTCAATTCTTCCTGTTGTAAATATGAAATAGTTAAAAATACAATCAGTACTGTATTAAATAAAAAGTATTGGTAAAAATTACAATACAGCAAACATGATCTCATGATGCAATGCTCCTAACTTTATTAGGGATAAAGTCTTTCAATGTTGGGGACTTGGCTCTTTTTCCTGTTTTGCCTGGAAAACAGTTTTTGCCAACAAGTTTGGCACCAATAGAAAATGTTAATTTATTTTGGCTGTCTTACTTTTTTTCTCATTAAATCAGTTTGGTTTTATCTATCGATCAACGATTGATAGATACCTCTTGAATGTAGGTTGGTGCTTTTGAGTCAGTTATGACTCCTGGCGCCTGCCTGAACTAGTCCCTGCAGTTTTATTGGCAAGATTTGGAAGTGGTTTTGCCCTTGCCTCCTTCCCAAGGCTGACAGAAAATGACTGGCCCAAAAAGTCACGCCTCTGGCTTCATACCTCAAATAAAACTTAGAACCCTCTGTCCCCCAGTTTTTTAACTTGGTGCCTTAACCACTATACCCAAACTGGCTGCGGTAAATGTGTGTACCCATGCCATAATCATGACATTGCACCAATTGATTATCTCCACAGTAGGCCTAAGTAAAAACCATTTGGACAAGAGTTTTTAACATCAGTAGTGAAATTTTGTGATATTTTTCATTGTTGCTGGTGTATATTAAACCACAACAGAATAAAACCCCCCTGAAGTTTCTTATTTGTAAGTTGTGCCAGGGATGTTGCTGTGCCCTAATTGGTATATTTTGTTTGTAATTCTGTCAAAAATTCTTTGTTTACAAGCTATCTTTGCATGATCTTCCAGGTGCATCATCATCTCACTTGAAAACCCCAATTTAGGTAACTTGTCATTTGGAGTTTTCAAGAATTATGACAATATATTCTGACCTTTGTGTTGAAAAAGAGCTTCAAGTATATGCAGCCCCTTTTTAAATGTTTATAATCTTACCTACAAACATAGAGCAGTGTTAGGTACACCTTTTGCTCCTTGAAATAGCTTTCTGAGGAAACCAGTTCAAACTTTCTCCAGTTTCTCGTGTTTAACTGTGCTCCACAGATGAGCTGCACCAGTGTCTTGTCTTTAAAAGAGTTTTAAAGTAGCTGCTATGTAATGGATTCCTCTAGAAGAGAAAAGTGCTCATAAAAGCTTCTGAGACTTGTTTCAGATTCCTTGTGTTTTGGTTTGCTTGTTGCAAACTTCATATAAAAACTTTGCCTAAAAACATTTTTATAAGAAATCAATAAAAAATATGAAACATAGAAATCAAATAGGCATAGATGTAGTATTTCAGTGCAAGCTTTCCACTCCTCATGGTCCAAATTATTCATGGCAGTTCCAAAAAGGTAACCAGGAAATGGTTGCTCTTTTCATGCTTTCCATGAGGTGGGATCATGGTATTTTTCAATCTCAACTAGCCATTTTACAGGAAGTGGGATTTTAAAAGATTGGGTGGAAGAAGCAGCAGATAACGATAGCAGTAAGCACTAGATATTTATGGTTAACTCAGGGAACTGAAGTAAAAGTATATGGTTCAGCCCAAATTAAGAAAACAACGCCTGTAGAATAAAGGATCCTCCTTGAAAACTTCAACCAGTGTAGCACTAAAAAGTACACTTGTTTTTGTTAGGAAAGATAAATTCCCTCAACCATAGATTGTTCTTTTAAAAAATCCCTACTTGACCAGTGCTGTGTAAAAGTCCTATGCTCATGGGCATAATGATGGAATATACTGAGACTATGCTATTTATTTCACCTTCTATCGTGTCTACACATATCACTTCAGAGCATAAAAGGGCAGATTGACACTTTAAAAATAATTGTGAGCCACAAAGGAATAGTAATGACTGTTTCGTGACTAGCAGCAGAGTCTCAGTGAGGTGTGGAGACATAGGGGGTGCTTAGCAGCATGTCTTTTGAAGCAGAAGAATCTAGCAGAACCTGAAGCATTGACAAATCCTTACTTAGCGATGGTGATGTTTGGTGGCAGCAGATTGGTTATTTTTCAAAACTCACTGGCAGGTGGCACAAGGCTGCTTTGTGACCACAGACTGTTTGTTACGCAGGCCTACCTTATGCAGAAAATAACAACTTTGTAAAGCAAATCACCAGAAATATTTTGAGACTAAAATAACGAATGAAGCAAATTTCAGTTCCCTTATATTTTAATATCTTTTGAAAAATATAGATTTGTCAATTAATCCCCTAAGGCTTAGAATAAGCAAGGCTAAATCTTATGCAAAGTATATTCAATTAAAAGTAGCTATTGTTAGATAGAACATAAGGCTTGCCTTACTTAAAGGATTCATGAGGGATGCGAGATTTATTTCGTGAAATTTACATACGGCCCGACACCCCAGTAAGGAGACCGACAGCTTAGATTTGATGTGATAGGAATCCCGGAACAAAGAAGAACGGCTCCCTTGTCCAGAGATTGCGGGGGATACTCTTTTTTTTGTTCCTCAAATGATCAAAAGGCTGCCGAGGATGCAGCTTCTATCTTGGTAAACCGAACAATTCCACCGCCATCACCAACACGAAAAGCAACCCCTTCTGGATCCGGTCGTATTTCTACCGCGACCAAACCAGATGCCCCCGAAAAGCCACGGCATGAATCGACCACAGGTATGGCTGAGACACTTCCTAACTACCACGGTACTACCACCACCACTGCGATCTCCTTCCCAATTCCATGCCCACCCAGTGCGGACTCCACCCCACTGTTTGTATTCTGGCAGGATCCCTTGGACAGTCCGTCCGTCTCGTTCAATCGGCCGGTTCCCTATCCGGCCAAACGCAGGCGTTTCTGACAAGCTGCATTTCCTTCCCTGCCCACCCACCCCCCCCACCCCCTGTGAAGCTGCCAGTCTCTCGGCAGCCCAGACGAAAGCATCGCAAGGCAGCCACGCATTATAAAAGAGGAGAAACTGCCCAACTTTTCCCGCACGTGCTTCCTCCGTCACTTTCGGCAACACTTCTGAGAACAAAGCTAACGAAGAAACTCATCGAGCGCCCAAGGAAATGGATCCATACAAGTCGAGGCGCCAGTCGTTTTATTTTTTCAAAAAAAAAAAAAAAAAAAATTGCATCCCGAAATCGGCGCTCGAAAAACGGCAGCGCGCTCGCACTTCCAACGCCCAAGTCGCGAGAGCCAAGCGTCACTCATCCTCAAGGTTTCCCGGCGTCACGTGTCAGAAAGTTCTAAAAACGTACACATGGATTGGCCGCCTTTGGGTGACTGTCGCTTCTGATTGGCTTAAATTGTCGACGTTGTTTGTGTGCCTCCTGAATACATTGGCGGGGTCGCTGTAATGCAGGCTTTGGATTGGTTGCTGAGCGCCCGGGCCTCGAATTTAGGGTTCTGCTCTAGCTATGTGGGACGAGTTGCTGGAGTTGCTGGGAGCGGGATCGGTTGGGCCTCGGCCGTTGTTGCTTCTCGGTCCTCCCGGCTCGGGTCGTTCAGCACTGTTGTTCCGCGCAGCACTCGCAAGTGCTTCCATTGTCTCCTCGACTCGCGTGTTGTTTTTGGCACCGCGGGCTCTGGAGCGGCTTCCGGGCGGGAAAGCAGCCGGAGGAGGAGCAATCCAGGTGTGAATGAAGCGGGGGTGGGCTTTGCAGTTCTCAGCCTACGTGGAAACTGGACAAGAGATGTTCCTTCAAAATTTCCTGTGACTTTTAATCGTGGGGGTGAGGGATGAGGGGTATGACCGGAAGTGTGGGGTATTTAGCTGCATTCTCTGGCACTCCAGAAAGCCTGAGAGAAAGCCAACATATTTTCTCTCTGTGTTGATTAATCAACTTGTCTGGAAGAATATTATTGGGAAGGAAAATAATTTCAGTTATGTTTCAGAAAAAATATAGACTTAAATGGGCTCATGGGTCTCAAATGATTAAGACATAGAATGATGTTGTATAAATGCACATTTTCTGTCTGATAACACATTAGCCTGTTAAGGGAATGGGTTTCAAAAGTAGTGACTCTAAGCCCATTTATTGCAAGATGTAAATTGTGGGTTTCAGCTTTTCAGTATCTGGGAGAGTATTTTTACAAAGGCTTTCCTGATATCTATCATGACTTTGTATCTAACACTCTTGGTCGCTAATGTAGTGTTGTTTTTTTGTCTCAAGAAAATCCATTTCCTGTACCCCTCTTCCTTCCAGGAGCTACTACAACTGGTGGCCTCCCTGCACCAAACCTTACCTAATAGCCCCTCCATGATTGCACTGGATGGTTTGGAAGAATACCTGAACAGTTGTTCCAGTGCCCATACAGCAGCCCAACTTGTAGCCCTGCTGTTGGACACATCTAATCATTTCACTCAGAAACGTAGCCATTTGTCTGTGGGCTGCCAACTGATTGTTTCCATGAGGTTTCTGGGAGAAGCTGGGGAAGAAGCAGAACATTTCTCAGCCATTGAACGCTACTTCCCAGCAAAACTGTGGCTGCATCCAGACACTGGGAAAGATGTTGGTTTAGATAATCAAAGTTTAACCAAGCTGATTAGGGCACAACTCTTCCAACCAGGGACAAAGGATCAAGAATGGATGGTGAAATTTGATGCACAAGGTAGCATGACAATCTCTCTCTTGCCATGCAAAAATGAAAGTGAGAATGAAACAGTTTTTGGAAATAGATGCTCTGTTTCTGAAGTTGATACCACTCTGCCTAGCTCCCAGACTTAAGGATTTCTGGACAATCCTGCTCTGCAACAAACACACCTTCCATTAATAGTGAATGTGATTTTTTTAAAATCAAAGTTTGGGTTTTTCATTTAGACTGAGCTAGCAAATTGACAAAAGAAATTTAATCAATTTTATTGTTGCACAAAGTTAGAGGTATTGTATACTATTTGGTCAATTAGGAGAGTATTCTCTGCACTGTGGAAGGGGTGGTGGCTTGGGCTGCTCCAACTTCTTCTCATTGACATGGATTTCTTCGCCCTTGGAAGAAAGGAGGGGGTCCCATAAAGTTCTATCAGGAAGCTATGTCAAAGAAGTCTTGTCTACTTGGAGAGTGTCAAAACGGCTTTTGGGGACTTAGATCTTCAGCTGCTATTTACTAACTGGCTGGAAATGAAACCAGATTAAGGAATCCCTTTTCAGATTTCAGACCCAGTCTTTGCTTTGACTAAAGTGATGGCCTGATATTCAATGTGCGTTATGTTTACATGGACTCTGATCAGTAGATTTTCCTGCTTATCTCCACTGAATCATTAAAAAGTCCACCCCTTTTATTGCTTTATTAGTGAACTTGTAAAAATACTTTTAATGCCATAATTTCAGGCACACACATATCTAAAATGCAGCTTTTGCGATCCCTGCAGGTGAAAAATCTTCCCAAGTTCTAGGCTGAAAGTCATGTCTTGGCTGTCATCCAATATAACAGCAAAACTGAAGAGCTGCATCCCTGATAGTGGCTGCAAAGAGGCTTCTGTTACATTGATAGAAACTATCATTACCATTAAGCAAGGCCAAGCCCGGGACTCAAGCGTGCTGTTCAAAGGGTGTGAGGTTAGATGTAACAGTTTGTGAGTGTAAGACCAGAAGCTGAAATCTTCAGAGACTGCCTACTCTCTCGCCTTCCTGTGTGCTTTTTACAAGATCGAATGAAAACTTGTGAAATCAGAATGTGCCGGCGAGGAGTTGCTTTCACTGAGTTCCAGCAGGTTTGACAATACTAGCAAGGCTGTGGTTTTGGGGAGAAAAAATGGGGATAGAATTGATCTGCTTAACATTCTAATGGAATAAAGCAAACTCAGTCATGTTAAGATGTGTGGAGTTGGACTCCCAGAATTTTCCAGGCAGCATGAGACTGGGCTACGTCAATAGGGTGTGTGTGTGTGTGTGTGGACTGGTGACATTTTAAGATGGCTGCATCATTGTTAATATCTATTCTCTTGTATCAGGTTATGTATATTTTTAATATAGATTGCCTTATATTTTTAATGTGTCAGGTCTGTCATTTTTGGCTTGGCGCCTCATTGGCATCCTGCCGTCAAAAGCTAGTGGGGAGGGGGCACAGGGAGAGCAAATGGTCAATAAACATGTATGGGGTTGTGATGAGAAATAGGGAGGGGGATGACAGCTTGACAAAGACCAGGGAAGTGTGGGCCAGTTTGTGCCAGAGCTCAAGGCCATGCACCCTGAGATTGGCATGTGGATTACCCCCAAATACCCCAGCGTTTCTAAAACACTTATGCAGCTCTTCATATGAAGAGAAATCTTTGTTTTTTCTGCGGGAAATTTAATTCTAGCTTGAGTTTACTGCAACCAGCAGGCTTTAGGAAAAGAACCTTTCACTTCACCCAAATGGTGTTGAAAGTCTTTTTCTCCTAAGGGACCAGACTGGGTCAGGTCTGATATTATGCTTGTTTTAAAATGTTTATTGATTTATTTAAGTTTTGTATGCTGCCCAGCATACTTGGGTGTATGGGCAATTATATGAATTTGCTAAATAAATAATTATGACTATTGGCTACATTGGCTGGGGATGATGGAAGTGGTAGTTCAGGATGTACAAAAGTAGGGCTTTGATCAAGAAGCTTTGTTAAGGGAGATGAATATGGTAGCTTGAACGTAAAATCCTCCATTTCCTGTACTGGCAGGGAAGATATTGTTTTCCCCCACATCTATTTGTGATTTGCTTGGAAAAAATCTGGGCCATGACTTAAGGGGCTTCCTGTGACTAAGGGGCTGCAGAGTTTGCAAATAGGCTGTGTGACCTCTGTATCCTAGCACAGAAATTGCCAGTCCCTCTGTGATTCCCCAGCAACATCTTCTTATGAACTGAGATCACTTGACCAAGGATGTGTGTATGTGACATGCTTTGTATTTTTTGTAGTGGCACAATGGTTAAAATGTAGTATTGAAGGCTAACTCACTACTCACTGCCAGGAGTTCGATTCTGACCAGCAATTCAGCCTTCCATCCTTCTGAGGTCGGTAAAATGAGGACCCAGCTTATTGGGGTCTATATGCAGACTGTAAATTGCTTAGAGAGGGCTGTAAAGCACTTTAAAGTGGAATACAAGTCTAAGTGCTATTGCTAAATGCTATTGCTTTGTATGTCCCTCAGTATGGTTCTCAGTTGGTAATGGCTGTGCCTCTCATGGCTGAAAAGATGGCCTGCCTACTGTATCTCATTAAGGAAATCTTAACTACAGTCATCTGTTTCAAGTACCACCTTAAAATGTGGCTTATTTAGTGTCTGTGTTTGCCCAACATCTTGAACTATAAACTATAGTTTATCAAACAAAATGACTAAGTTCACATATCACTAAGCCATTACTTAGTAACCCACGATCAATGCAGGTCTGTTCCTGGCTGATTAGAGCCAAAAATGGAAGTATCCCATCAGATAAAATTGCCCCAAA
This sequence comes from Laticauda colubrina, assembly GCA_015471245.1. NCBI lineage: Eukaryota > Metazoa > Chordata > Lepidosauria > Squamata > Elapidae > Laticauda > Laticauda colubrina. The sequence goes on along the minus strand of BLBF01000021.1, from coordinate 33,160,386 downwards.
CCCTGGACTGTAGATTGATTTGGGAAATCAAAAAGCACTTTGGAAAGAATCACTTCTGTACTATCACCAAGAAACTGCATTGTTCTGTCCACAAGGTCACCTGGAGTGGGACCTGACTGAACAGAATTTTCCTCTTTTTCTTTTCGTGCTGCAACCTGGATTGCTGCTCTCAGGGTCTGATACAGTGCTGATCAACCCATTGATTCACAAGGCAAAATAAAGCCTCACATGTTCATCAGCTATGTGATGCAAATAAAATGTAACTATGAAGTGATAAGGGCTGGGAGAAGGAATGAGAAAGCACGACAACAAATGTAAGCTGATAAAGTATCCTCTTTCAATTCTCTCAAGTGAGTCAGAATACAAGGACCTTTATTTTTAAAGATCTAAGTTAAACATATACACATTTCCAGTCTAAATTATCATAATAATTACAAAAAATACTATATAGGCATGTCAATGACATTTAAATTAAAGTCTTGGTCTGAAACACCTGTGATTTCAATCCAGTGTGCTGATTTTGAAGGAACTCGACACAAGGGATTTGCCTTAGAGGAGCATGAACATCCTTTTGAGGACAAATAACAGTAATTTTCTATACAATCCATGCACAGTGACAGTAAACAGCTGGTGGAATACCCAAGCAGTGCTCTAAAAATCTGATAATTGGGGCATCTCGTCTATCAGATATTTCTTTTACATTTTAGCCAGTTTTTGTAAATGGGGAAGGAAAAGCTATTGAATGAATTGCAGTTGAATTACAACTCCAGACATCCTGAATTTGTAAGAATTCTTGCTCCAGTCCCTGAATTTTGCTCCCTTCCAGGTGCTAGAAAAAATCCTGCAGTTTCCTATACCCAGATGGTATGTTTAAATCACTTGTTTTTATAATACATCATGAAAGTAGATTTTTCATTTTTTTAAAAAGATAGTCTCACCCAAGAACTTAGGCAAAGACGGAACCAAAGAAAACAGTTCATTCCTCTCCTTACTCTTTGAGGTGACATAAAGAGAACGCCATCCAATCTTGACAGAGAATGCTGGGGCTGAGTGTTGGGGCAGTTACAGCTGGCTGGAAAGCTGCTACCCTATGCCCCCTCCAATGCCTCTTAAGTTTAACAACTTCAAGGTTTGTATGAACACAAGATCGTGGTCAAAATAATGTTCAGTGCATAATCATGAAGGCAATTATGGTGTCTGCCTTTTATACATTGTTCCCCATCTGTTTTGTAAACCAGCTTGACCAGCCAAAGCTGTTGTGATCCATGGCTTTCCCACTACTGCAGCAGCTTCTCCTGAGAAGAGCAAACATGGTACAGGATGGCTGGGCTGGTACCTTTTCTGCTTCAGTTTTTCTGATTTGTGACGGGTTCCATACTTGTCAAGGCTATGAACATGCAATGTAGGTAGGCAGAAAAGGTGGCGGCAGCGGGTGTGGTGCTCTATCACAGAGGTTGGTGTAAAGACTGGTGGGACCAGCAGTGGAGTCCACCAGGCTGTAGTCGGCAGAGATTCCTGAGTCGGAGACCATCTGGTAGCTGCTTTTGAATTGAAGCTCTGCCTGGTGGCCTTGTGGAGAGAGACTTTCAGAACTGGGATCAAACACAGTGTACTCAAAGCTAGAAGAAGCTTGGCTGGGCTCTGTCATTCTTACTTCTTCAGCCTGCAGGTCTGAATACTCGCTACTGTGACTACCCAGCAAAAATGGGGAGCCATTTCCTCCTAAGCAGCATGGCATCACATTTTTATCCAGTACTAGGTAATCATCCAGGGACAGTTCTGGGGCATAAGGGAGCTCTACTACAGAGCAGTGTTTGGGAGGAAGGGGAGGAGGAAGGGGAGGGCTGTCCACTTTGTGGCCATCACATTCGGATAATAGTTCCACGAAAAATGGCTGCTCCTCCAGATAGTGGGTATTTTGGCTCCACCATGGGTAAGTGCTATGATGGCCCAACCACAACTGCAAAAAAAGGGAAATATCTGTGTCAAGGAACAGGATGTGGAACATTCCCTTCTCTCCTTTTGAATTAATTTTTTCACCAGTGTCTTAATATTTTATTTTCTGCATCTTATTAAATGAATCTCCTTGGTTTTTTACTTTATTGCATAAGCATTCATGTTTCCAAACATTTTATATCAAACTAACTGGATAGCTGGTTAATAGCAATAACGAGAATATGTTGAATCCTGAACATTCAACAGAGCTCCCAAGTCCCACCTTTAGGGTGCCAATATTTATTTTTCATTAGGATTCTTTAGCCCCACAGGTATGCTTGTCAAAACAGGTGGCCAGGATGAAATATGCAATGCCTTACCTCGATGCCTATCATTAAGAGACCTAATTTTAAACACCTTTCACTGACTTTTATGTATTCTGTTCTAATTGGTCATTAATGGCTTATTGAATAAGTTGAATAAGTTATTGCTGTAAAGTTTCAAATGCTTTAGATTTACAATTCTTTTTAGAGAGTGTGGCACTATTGGGAAACATACCAATTGGTCGAGATTATTCTTATTCTGTATATTAATGAAATCTTTGCACGTGCTTTAATGGACCTTATTTCTCAGACATGATCCTTGTTTTCTAGTGAATCTGGATTTCAATTTGGATAATGGGACATTATAAGAAATATGTTTTAAAACTGTTAGTTCTTGTCCTTTTTCAGATTCCCATAGAAAGGGAATATTTTTTATGAGTGGACAGTTTCACTCCAATGCACTGACATACAAATGCATGCATATGAACAGACACTTTAATGTCGTTTTTCCATCAGAGTCAACAAAATGGACGAGATTGCTCTGTACACACAATGATTTTTCATGACATCCTAATGCCATATGGGACAATTCTAGTGCTTAAATTTCTTACCCCATTTAAATTATTTTAAATGCTTATTCCTAATTGTCCTTTTTGATAGCCTCTGATTGAAAGTGTTTGGCCACCAATTTAGAATTAAGAATGTTACTTGAGTGCTCTTAAGAACACCACTAAAGTAAACTTTGCTATAGTGAGACTAGGAGGAAGTAGAATCGGAAGGGCAGGCAGAACAATACCTGGAAGTTGCCTCTGTAGATGGTGAAAAGGTCTTTGAATTCATGCTCCGGGGAGGGTATGACAGGCCAGATCTTCTTTTTCAAAAATCTGGTGAAAAATAGTATGACAGAAGAATGCTATTAAAAAATATATGAAAGTTCTTCTCCCCACCCTTCATGCTTAGTTACGATGTACAACCCTTCATTTCAGTGACCATTCAAAGTTACAATGATACTAGAAAAAATAACTGTTTTTCACATTTAAGGCCATTGTAGCATCCCCATGGTCATGTGATCAAAATTTGGGCATTTGGTAACTGGCATTTATTTATGACAGTTACACTATTCTGGGGTTGTGTGATCACCATTTACAACCTTCCCAGTAGTTTCCAACAAGCAAAGTCAGCGGGGAAATTGGACTCACTTAATGATGTGATTCACTTAACAACTGGAGTGGTTCACTTAAGTGTGGCAAAGATGGTCATAAAATAGGGCAAAACTAACTTAACTGCCTTGCTTAGCAACCAAAGTTTTGGGATCAATTGTGATCATATGTCAAGGGCTACTTGCACGACAGCTAAGTCAAGAAATGCTCTTATGTTGGCTCAATCCATAACTCTGGAATAATGAAGGAGAATATCCATTTGATTGATTTCAGTGGGAGAAAAACACTAGTTTCTCAATGTGACAGAGCTGTACCTGCGGTTAGACATCAGGGTGATGAAAGCCAAAAGCAAGATAATCACAATCAAAATGGCAGAGAGTATTAGAATGAGTGGGTCCAGATCTGCAAGGAAGAAAATCAGGTTAGGTTACTTAAAGTTACTCTAAAAAGGTTATATTTCTTAATTAAGTATCTTCATAGGAAGGAACTGACCACATTATAAAATTACAGTATTGATTAGATAGTAGCTAGTGAAGAAATTGCATAAACTAAAGTAGTAGCAAATTTTGAAAGGTGATCCACCAATACATACTGATACTTTTTCTGGGTTGTAAACAACTATATAGTTTTTCAAAAGTGAACAATGATTAAATGCTGAAAATTAACTAGAAACAATTTTAATTGGATCACCATATTAGAATCTTTGGAACCAAGTTGTGGTGGTGCTTGTCACAGCATTTTAAACAGTCAAATTCATGCTCAAAACATATTTTTTGTGACATCAAATAATACCACCATCATTCATAATGTCTTCCTGAAGGTTGTAATTGAACTGGTAGTGTGAATGAACAAATCTTTTGGATCAAATAGTGAAGCAAATAAGTTTTTAAAGAGCATTTCTCAAAGAGTGTATGGTGTGGTTATTTTATGTCGTGCATTCAGAAAGTATTCAGATCCTCTTCACTGACAATTTTGTTATGCCATAGCCTGATTCTACAGTTGTTGAAATTCATTTTTCTCAAATTAACAGGCGTATAATTTGGCATTAATTCATGTTTAATACCAAATTCTAGGAAAATATTAATAGTTGGTAAAAGTGCAATCCTTGCCTCTGAATTAAATATTATTTTTCTGGAAATCTTTCATAGTATTTAATTTTGGCAGAAAGTTAAAGACAATAATTCAGTGTACATGCCAATAAACAACCAAGTTTAAAACAGCAAGAAAGAGGCAATGCATGAATAGTTGCCCAGAGGCACATTTTGTTTATTGTAAATAAATAAATGGATCAAGACTGGAAGAATTTAGGAGCTCTGGGGCTGAGAAAGGTTCTGGACCAAAGTTGTTCCATCTCTTTTCAGGCTGAAAATGTTTTGATTTGTTTAATACTTGGAACCTTGATCAAGAGTAAGAGTTCCAATAATAGAAAAATAGCAATAAAACAAAATATGTGTTTGCTTAATTTATTTATGAAAATATATATGTTACATCAATTTAAATTTCCAAAAATGAATGTTCTACCTACTGTATCAGAAACTACCCGCACACATAAATGTAAAAATAAATGGTTTATTGTATGTGCATTACGCATTTTTTCAATGTACAAAAAAATAAAAACTTGAATTCCACAATTACTTGGGAGACTAATGTTCTAACCAGACCAATCAATATTTAATGACTGAGTTATGATTACCTTTCCCTAAAAAATGTTATGGCTGTCTCTGACTGCTCAAATGGCCTTTTTAAGGATCTGGGTTTTTGTTTAAATATATTTTTTGGGTTTTTTGCTTGTATTTTTATATGGAACTCTATCACTTTCTTGCAGAACCTTACGATTCCAGGAATCAATCTTTCAGTTTGAAAAATCTGACTTTGGAGAGATTCTTTCATGAAAGAAATGGATGCTTCCAAGTATAGCAGCAGAGGCAGATTTAGCTCATTTTGAAATGTGGAAAAAAATAGGCATTGTCATGTCAGCAATGGAATGGCCTAAATATACAACTCAAAATACAAATGGCAATTCTGAAAATGGACTCTATGGAAGACATTGAAAATGAATGAAAAATAAAAGCAAATAGAGAACAACTGAGTCATAGAAAATAATCTGAATACCTATATCCACGAGATAGTTAAAGGATTATGTATAGAAATCATCAACACTATTTTTTTATATTGGTGGAATAAAATCAGATAATTTATTATATTTTTAATGCTGAAAATGTTTTCAGGACATTGATCTTTCCTTTTTCAAGCATTAATGTCTTTAACTTGGGAGAAATTTTGATTGAAGCTATTAGTAACTGCTCAGTTACAAGAATAGTGACTAAAAGTTTCAAAGTTATTCTATTTGAATACTAGCACAAAGCACAATCTGTTTATCTTCTAGAAATTTTCAGGAATAATCCTAAAATAATTTCTAAAACAATTGGTGTAGTAAACAAAAAGTTGGTTACTTAAAAAATAGCTAATAAAAGATGACATATTTTTATGTCTTAATAATAGCAGAACATATCATAGCAGTTTTATCTGGAGCTGCAGATTTTCATTTCAACGCTGTCGTAAGGCCTTAAAATTAACAAAGATAAAACAAAAACAATCAGAATTCTGGATGTATCTTGTATTACTTGTGACATAGTACAGTTGTTAAAACTAGTCTCCGTTGCAGTTACTGGTTTTGACTTTGCTCATATTAACAGAAAAATCGTATTTTTAAATGCAATTAGTTTATGCAGTTTATCAAGTGCTTTCAGTCTGCCTGTTCTTTTATAAGATTGCCAAAGAGGGATTGCTGAGTCTCATTGAATTTCTTCTAGCTATTGCCCCTTTAATTAATAATTTTCTAGTGAGAATCGGGAATTGCTATTTCCTCTTTGTAGACAGAGAAATATACCACCAGTCCTTGATGTTTCTATACTGAGTCAGGAAAATAAAAGCTTTCCTAGCTGTATTCCAGAAAAACACCTCCTCTTTTGAAATTTAATGCCAGTGTCCTATGTGCAGCTTAGACACAGCTTAGACACCAGTCTTAGACACAGCTTAGACACTAGTCTAACAAAGGAGTTTGACAGAAAGCCTTGTTGACAATGAAAAGGTTAGGAAAGTAAACAAGAATCTTGCATGAAATTGTGTTGCATCCAAAAATCTTGAATATATGTTTTATTTAGTACTCCATTATTTTTCTGGACACACTTAAGAATTTTTTATGTATGCCATCAAATTTCCCTGACAGAACATGTTTATCTCCGAGGTCTTAAATACTCAGTATTTCTTTTTATTGAGGCATTATTTTTTGTTAATTAAACTCATTTTTAGGCAAAAAATCCAGACAGAACTGTACAATTTTTAGCAGAAGGTCCTTTTGAATGAGTTCCCTGGGGAGCAAATATATATGACTTTGCAACATGGATACTCAAACTTTGCAGTGCCATAACCTCCTAAAAAATAAAATGTGATCCATCCCCAATGACGATTTAATTGGGGCTATGTTGGGAAAAAAGAATATGCTACTGACTGAAAAATACATATATTTTTCTTCAATTAAGCTTGCTGTTTATCAGCACTATTGGTCAATTGATTACCTTAGTTTTTCTCTTACAATGCACCCATTTCAAGATAGTAGAAAATTAAAATATCAGATAAAAATACAGTCGTTCACTATCGTGTACATTTGTACAAACACTCCAAAGACTATGAATATTACATGTCATGCCTTGGCTGGTAGGAAGCCATACCAATTAAACCAGTGGGGTGACTGTGGGTTGATTTGGCAAATGACTAGATCTTCAAATGCAGCAAGTCTCGCATGTAGATGACTTTCTGCCACAGCTCAGGTTGATAGTTAATTCTTCCAAATATCCTTTTGTTTTCATTGGAGATTTTCTTTGCTTTAATTCCCTGCATATAGTCCCTAACTTAAAACCATGTATTTAGTGACCATTTGAAGTTACAATGGCACTAAAATGTGTCTTATGACAGGTCCTCGTACTTATGACCATCATAGCATCCCCATAGGCATATGATCATGCTTTGGGAGTTTGGTAACTGGCATGTATTTTCAATAATTGCAGTGTCCTGGAGTCATCACCATTTGTGACCTTCCTGTACCGTTTCCAACAAGCCAGGTCAATGAGGGAAGCCAGTTTCACTTAACAAATAGGTGAATATTTAACAACTGCAGTGATTCACTTAGCAACCATAGCAAAAAGGTTGTAAAATCAGGCATGACTTACTTAACTATCTTGCTCAGAAACAGAAATTCTGGTCCCAGTTGTGGTTGTAAGTCAAGAGTTACCTGTAATACTCTCATACATATTAATCTATATCAGTGGGACTTCCTCTGATGCATGATTTTCTAACCTTGATGAGATTATGAAGTCTCTTTGGTCTTCATTTCTATTTTATCTTGTGCTATATATTGTTTTACCGTAGTTTATTCCATACCTCTTTTACTCTGATTTTTGTTCTTTATGGATTCTGTCTTTCTTGGATTTGGTAATAGTTTCTGTGTTTCTTTTCTTTTTATTGTGCTGATCATTGACTATAATTAAAGTAAAATTGGTTTGATGGTATTTTTAGCCTAATTCTACACACACACACACACACCCCGAGGCTTAGAATCAAAATCACATGAATTACTAGCTAGTACTGATTTATAAATCCTTAGTAAGATCACACCTGGAATACTGCATCCAGTTTTGGTCACCACATTACAAAAAAAGGTGTTGAGACTTTGGAAAAAAATGCAAAGATGAGCAACTAAGATTATTAGGGGCCTGGAGACTAAAACATATGAAGAACGGTTGCAGAAATTGGCTATAGCCAGTCTAGACAAAAAAAAGGACTGGCAGGACAAGATCGCAGTATCCCAGTATTTGAGGGGCTGCCACAAGTAAGAGGGAGTCAGCTTATTTTCCACAGTACCAAAAGGCAAGACAAGAAAAAATGGATGGAAACTAATCAAGGATAGTAGCAACTTGGAATTGAGACACTTCCTAACATAAGGACAATTAACCAGTGGAACAGCTTGCCTCCAGAAGTCATTGCTGGATATTTTAAGAGAAGAGAAATGGTATAGATCTATACCATCTGAAATGGTATAGATACTCCTCCTTGAATATGGGGTTGGACTAGAAGACCTCCAAGGTCCGTTCCAACTCTGACTGACTGAAGATAAAACAACCTCCACATAGCTTATCAGATTCCTGTCTCCCCAGAGCTTTCAGCCAACATGCAGCTTTCTCTGTTTGGTTTATACCAAAAGAGGAGAAAAGTGTTTCTTGGTTCCTTTCTCCTGAAACAGGAGGTTGGTACTTTGCCAAGAGCAAGCACCACATAATTTGTAGGTTTATATGTTTTTCCATTCTAGAGAATGGACAAATGAAGGAAGGGGATCTGGTAGGTAGTCTCACCAATGAAATGTATAAGAAAAATGCATATTCAAGCCACTGACATAGCAATGGAGGGAAAAGCTGGTTTTATCAGAGTGCAGGGAAAGGAAAGCTCAGCCTTTACCACCTCAGTCTTTACCACAGTGAGACCACTGTGCAGCATAGGTCTAGGTATTACGTCCTTCAAGAAAAGAAACGTAGGGCTCAGCTACCATGGCAAGTATGTTTAGTTCAGAAGTTTGCACTTGATCTGAAAGGCCAGCTTCATTATCTGGAAATGTGCATAATTCTAATGTTGCCTCCAGTGGCTGAAAAAGTAGCCCTGATGGCTTTTAATCAGTTTTGAATGACATGTTAAATATATCTATATTTTGATGGCAAGGACTATTTTGGCAATACTTATCTATGTTTCAGTTATTTTTATTTCACCTGTGGCAATACTGAAAGCTTTCTTTGCCCAACCCTCATGCAGCCAATATCCCTGTTTTCCCACTATTAACAAAATATGGAAATGGCAATCCTGAGTGAGCTCAGGAGGTTTGCATATGCCCTCTTCCTGAAACCAAAATGCAACCAAGACCAACTACTATTTAAGTTACTTTGTGAGTGAAATAGTACAGTACCAGAATATAATTGATTGCAATAGAATTACAGAGAACCACAGAGAATTTAATAGTTTTTATATTCTTCCACCCCCAGATCACTTGCTTTGTTGAAGCGGTGGGGGGGGGGGATTTGTATTTCTTTCTCCTGAGTTGGAGGACCTTTTTATGTTTATAGGGACCTCCATAAGAAAATGATTTATTTCCGCCATAATAACGTGGAACCAATTATTGAGCAGAATATGTAGCTATTAGAACCCAAAGATGCTTCATGGTGGGCTGATGCTATCTAGAATGTGTTTTATCACCCTGTGAGTCTTTCTGAGCTCTCCAGAGAATGGTGGTCCTGGGTGGTCAACATTTAACACCACAGATAAATGGGACACTTGCCATTTGGTATTGCCACTGATACTTCCTGTGACCATTCACTCCAATAGCCATCATAGCTGACTCCATTAGGCTTGGCCCGAACAGCCAAAGTGTAGTGAGTACCCCCTTTGAGATTCAGGAGGTAATATGTCTGCCCACTGGTACTTTCCACCTGAGGAGAGGAGAATAAAAACTGAGTTGAGGAGGAAAAAAAGCACTGTGTGTGTGTGTGTGTGTGTGTGTGTGTGTGTATTAGAGTCCAAAAACAAGAGGTCAGAGACTTACCCGTTGGGGTCTGTAGCCCTCAGGGGAGATGGACACTTCATAGCGGATACTGTTTTCCATGTATGCAATGGGGGGTGATTGCCAGCTCACATTCAGCTGTCCAGAGGATTCCATAAAGTGCACTGTCAAGTTAGAGGGGGGGTCCAGGAAAACTTGGGACAAAAGAAGAAGAAGGTGAGAGCAGGCAAACAACGTTCATTTCTCCAGTTCAACAGATACATCAGGCAGTGGCCCTGCAGCTCCTATTTCCCATCTAGGACAGACCACAATTTCTAGATCGATTTCCTCAATTAATGTCACTCTAACGTTCCACCCTAACCCAGATATGCTGTTTAGGACAATGGGAAGCTCAGGACACCTTCATGGGTCACCTTGTCATGCTAAGTATAGATGTCTTCTGACCAAAATGTAACCCAAACCCAAACCTAAGTAATAGCTTAGTGTGATGCAGGAAATTAATTCACTGTATTGAGCCTGGAGTTTTTCCCACCAGAATATGTTGGTTCATTTAATAACTACCTGATATATGAATATTCAATCACTGAATCTTTTCTTGATAAGGAGACAAACAGATGGAAAACTTTGATTTGTCTGGTTATACAATAGGGTAATAAGGACTCTCTTACAAGCAAAATTTAAGAACGTATTCCTTGAAAGATAAAAATGCTTAAAAGTGCTTCCAAAAAGTCATATTATCATCTTTTAGTTGTAACCTACCATGCTTTCCTATTATTCCTTTTTCTTATAACAAAAATAATCCAAGGGGAGAAAGAACAAAATAGCTCACCCCACTGAGCTCCTGGAAAAAACATGGGCGATCCAGCTAATAGGTAAATAATGCTGGAAGCTCCTATTTGCAAACAATGGGAATCTCAGCTTGGCGACATTCACTTGTGGGAAAAAATGTTTTTTTACCACTCATATTCTGCAGCATGTGTCTATTGTATGAGAAGAAACCTGCAGAGGATGAAGCAGTTCTAGTCTTGCCTCCAAATTTTGAATGCACGAAATATGGATTCTTTCTATTTCTGGATTAGAAAGGGATCAGATTCAAACACACATGAACATACACAGAGACATACAGACAGACACCCAGCCATCTGCAGAGGGCTTACCAAGTCTTTCCACAAATATTGTTCTGGTGTAGAGGGTGTTGTTGGAGGACAGCCCTTCAAAGACTTTGATCTCCAGGGGACTGAAAGCTGAGATGTCCCGCCTTTGAAAGAAGCAAGTGTAGAGTGTTGTATTCCTGGATGTGTTCTCCACAGTCAAATTACAGGACTGCAAGAAGTTGTCTTCCCTGGGTGAAATCAAGGGGCAAAATAGGATTAATCTTGGGAGGAAATTATTATGAAGCCCCCCCCCCCCATTGTTCCCAGCAGAAGCCACAAAGTCAAAGTAAGAGGATAGATTTCCAGTCTTGAGGTTGGAAGGTTGATTGCTATTACATAATGTTTGCTATCTGGCTTTTTAAAAGCTCTGTGTCAACACTAATTAAAGTAGGGGTCTTCAAACTTAACAACTTTAAAACTTGTGGACTTCAACTCCCAGAATTCCTCCTCCAATCATGGGAGTTGAAGTCCACAAGTCTTAAACTTACCAAAATTGAAGACCCTTGAGTTAAAGCATGGAACTGGCATCTGCAAGTATTTTAATAAGGACCTAGATGATTGTTTCAAATTCACACATGAACTCTTCCTCATTTTACAATTCCTGATTGGGGCTTTTCTCCTGAATGTCTAGCAAAGGATTTATCAAATTGAGACTTAGCTGGCTGAAAGGAAGTTACTAGTCTGCTCCCTATATTAAGATGAAAATAGGTCTGATGTGGCAGGAAGTACAGATCACAGGAAGGGATCAGAGTCAGATGGGGCAAGAATTTGTCAGTAGCATTTGACATTCTTAAGAAAAACATTTGGAATGAGACCATGGCCTGAGACAGGCTGACTCTACTACAGTGTATACTACAAGAGCACTTACTCAAATTTGTAGCCAAAACTATACATGCTCTGGTTTTTTGGTTCCTTCAGAAGGTCTGATACTTCCCAGAAACAGGCCAGATCTTCTAGCTGTTGGGTGAAGCACTTGGGGTTCAAGAGCTCTTCTGTTAACAAGCGTGCAACTGGATGCAAAGCAGAGAGACTCAAGTTTAATGTTACCCATTGATATGGCACAGCAGGGATCACAACATAACCATCGCTATTTGATCACTGTGCAGCAAAATTGTATCTTCTGAAGGTCACACAAAAGAATGTTGTAGGGGGGTTGCCAATTTTGCCAGTCTGATATGTTCCCCCAATTAATATGATCCCCCAATTTTGTTGTTGTTGTTTTGCCTCAGGCCTCAGGCAAAACAACAAAAACAAATAGCCTAAAACTAGTAGCATTAATTGATTTAAGTCAGAAAAAATAAGTTGGTTATTTGAAATGGAATGACCGGAAATGTAAGAAACTATGTAAGTTACAAAGATTTGTAAAAAATGAAGAAAATACCCCATTATAGCTTGGTTAGGTCACATCCACGTTCATCATGAACAGTTATTTTAAAATGTCTCTAGGGACTGAAGTGTGAACTGCTTATAAAAAAAACTAAAGAAATTCAGTCTGCAAGACTGTGCCGCACAAACACATTCAGAAAGACATAAAAGGGAGGGGGCCAGTTCCTGCTGTTTCTCATCCAGATGTGGTATTCAGCAGGTTCTGACCAGTTCTGGAGAATCAGTAGCGGAAATTTTGGGTAGTTCAGAGAACAAGCAAATACCACCTCTGACTGGAGATTTTACAGTATCCTTCCCCTGTCACGACCACCAAGCCCACAGAACCGGTCATAAAATTTTTTGAATCCCACCATTGTTCTAATCCAACCCTTATTTACTATGAACTGCAATTCTCCTAATATATGATTCCAGGGAAATATACTCCCTATATGCTTGGGAGAAAGCAGCTACTGCTACCAGATACGGGCTGTAAAACCCCAAACAACTACAATATTAGGGGGTAACAGAGAGATAAAGAAATCTCTGACAGGTTTTTATCTCTCTCCCAGGCCATCTCGTGGCCATCTGATCTTTGCAGCTCAGCCTTGAGAGCCCTGCAGTGTTGTACTGCATAGATTCCTCATTGACTATTCCTGGGTTGGTCTTTTGTGGGTTGGAGTGAAGCTGAAAACTAGTTTATAGTAGCTCTGTGCAAATCCTATCTATTGTCTTCCTTTCCAAATGTAGGTTGAACTGTACAGCATACAGTATACAATACAATAACATACAGCATACAATAGCATCCAATGTAATACATTGTAAGGCTGAATTGAGAAATAACTTAACAGTAACCCGCTAGTGCAGTCCCTTGCTAAAGTTATAGGCTACAGATGAGTTTGGTTCAAAATCCCAGTAAAACATCGCTTGCAGCTTGCAGGGGGTGTCATAGCAAACTTTGATCTACTTAAATTTTATTTTTTTCTGGCTGAAATAAGTTCCTACTTGCATGACAGAGCTTTCTGCACTGGGCTAAAACTAAAGAAAATAAAAACTTTTCTTCCCAAACAGAAATTATAGCGCAGTCTTGACTGTAATTTTCTTTTCTTTAAATTCCTTCAGCAATATGTATATGTCTTAGGGCCATGTAGCAATGTGTTTTGGATTCTAGCTGGTGGCAGTGGATCATAAAAACAATATATTGTTTGGCAGAATCACATGATCCACAATACTGTATGCATTGTACGACTCTACTTCCTTATGAGTACATATGCCTACACACACACAAACACACACACACACACATAACAACCATCTCCATCTGACATGTGTTTCCTGAGATAAGGGACTCTGTCCCTGCTTTCTGTTCCCGCCAAAGGTAAATTCACATCAACCAAAAGGTTCAGTTACACATAGGAATGCAGTAAATAAATGAATACAAATAGTAAGGAATCGGCACATAGCATTTGGATTTTTGTTGGTTTTGTCTTACATTCCTCATGTTTTTCTATATACGAAATAACCTGCACAAGCATAAGTAAAAAGAACTAATATACATGCTAGAAATTAAGTAAAGTGAGCATTTTCTTCTGGGATTGCTGAACTGGCTAGCAAGATCTGACTATAATTTTTTCACCACTTGTAGCACAGGGTTGTTGGTGAGGAAACAGGAGTAAACAACAGGACTCCAGAGATGCAACAGACTATGTAATATTTGTGCCCCAAGTTTACACATAGATTCCTCTAGAAGCTAGCTGCATTAGTTCATTTTAAATGAATGGGATCTGGACAAAAGGCTTCTTTTGGGTAGCTTTGAATTCAGTCTGGAGATTCACAAATCAAACACACGCACACACATGCACACTGATGCAAACACCCCCAAGAAAAAGTTCAAGTGCTCTTAGAGAGTATACTTGAAGTGGGGGGAGTGGAGGATTAAAAGATGGAAACCTAAACACAATAGCTCCATTCTAGAGAAAGCAGATGTAAGAGAGAAGACTTGTGATGAGTCTGATAGATATTTAGAAAAATATTTGCTAGAGAGAGGACAAGACAGAACAAGATGGAGCTTGAATATCCCTTTAATTAGAAGCAAGTTTTTAATTCCTTGGCAAGAAATCTGCATGTTTTGAGGCAATTTTTTCAAAGATCCCTATGGGACAATCCCTGTGCCCTGTTGCAATGCACAATGTACTTGAAAAGAAGAGGCTGAAGTAGCACGTGCTCACCAGTTTAAAAAAATACCTTCATTTCCGACTGTTAGATTGGGATCATATGATTTGAGGCTATTTTCAATGGAATCTTTGGTTTAAACAAGTGTACTCTGACTTAATTACCCAACCCACGACACTTTGCAGCCTACAATGTAAACTAAAGCAGAGTTTAAAGTAGCACAAAGATTTGCTTTATTAGCAGAGATAGATCTGTCAGGATTTATTTTTTATTACAAGTTCTTACTGGATCTTGTAGTCATGAAATTAAATTGTGAAAGATCCTTACATACACAAATGCATAAAGAGTGACAATTCACATGTGCTTCACAACCTATGATTATATTCACCCATACTTCTGCATATTTATGTAACTTAGGTCATGTTCTTCTATGGTCAGGGTGAAACCCTTTTTTAAAGTAAGAATTTGTTCCATGTTATAAATTCCATATGTCTAACTGTTGTTTTAACAAATCAGTAACAAGTATCAATCCATGACCATATAGATAAAATGAAACAAAAATTAGACAGCACTTTTTCTATTGTCTTTGTATAAATTAATATTTTTGGATTTCAGAATTTTAAGACAACCATACCAGGGAGAAACCATCTTGAGATGGAAAATATATGGTGATAATGTGCCTGGGCTCTTATACCTGATGTATGCAACACAAACCAAAAAATATTGGAGTTGCTACTAAAGATCTCTGTCACTTTGTGTAATGTCTCTTTGTGATCCACCCCTCACCCCACTCTTGCTTAAATGGCTATAACTAAGCACCAGCCTTTTCTAACTTGATGTTCTCCAGAGAAAACATTTCTTAAAGCCTGTAGCCAGCATGGCTTTTAGCACTACCGGAAAAGTGCTAAGTTAAATCTGAAAGGCTGCTGCAAAGTTGCCAGCTTTGGAATATCAAAGCATGAAAGGAAGGCTCAGGTTGTCCCAATCAGTCTCCAGGGATCATCCCTTTGATGCTGCAGAGCACTGTTGATCTCTGCTCCTCAACAAAAGCATCCCTCAGAAGTTTCCTCTCTTGACCCATTTTGACTGTTTTCCCTTGCTCCATGTTAACAGTGCAATGGCATGTTAACCTGCATAGGGAGGGATTTTTCAGATCCATGTGGCCTTACAAGAAGCTACTCTCAGACTGAAAAGAGACCAAAATGGTTTCTGCAACAATATTGCAGGAAACCATTTTTCAATCTGCCAACCTTTTGGAAGTCTGGTAAGAGTTTTTCTGACTTGCACATGTTATTAAAAGGCACATAATTTCATGAGTTCCAGCTGACTTTATTCCATGCATAGAGTGGCTTTTCCTCTCTTGACCCCTCATGATTTTTCATAAACTAACATGACTCTCCTCTTCTTCCTCTGTCTGCCAAAAGTGTACAGGCTTACTTTGACAACAATAGTATATAGTAAGAGAAATAAAATTACAAAGAAAGATACTTTGGACATACTTCAGATAAGACAGGTTAGATCTGATTTGATTCAATCAGTTTTGCATAGGGTGACTCTCCTTTAAAAAAAAAATCTTCCCAGTAGCAGTGTTTGCTAAACCCCAGCATGGCTGGCTGTGGAGTTCTGAAAGTTGAAGTCTACATATCTTAAAGTTGTTGGGAACACTGCTGTGGCCCAATATGAACTGCATGAATTCAAAGGTGCTAAAAGCCATGGCGGGCTGGCCTCAGATGCCACCTCTTGACAACATGGTGCCTCTGACTCTTCATTCCTTGACACTATCTCTTCTGCTGCCGCCACCCTGACACCCTGTGATGACACTCACCTGCTTCCCTCCCCTTTGCCCTTATTGGCCCCATTTAGCCCACCCTGCTCAAGAAGGGTACCTTTGTTATTGAAGTGTGCACCAAGATTCCTTGGGCCCTCCTGAAGTGAGCCAGAGGCCCAAAACACCAGGATCAAAAAGGCAGCAATAGACCTCCAGTCCTGCTCCATGCTTTGGTGGGGGGAAGGGCAGCTGTTCTGCCAGAAAAGACTTTTCACCTGCTCTGCCAGTTGGTAACTGACTGCAGAAGCTGATGCCTGGGTCTTTGCTCCACAGCTGGAGGCTGCAGATAAGAGGGCGGGCTCTGGGTTGAGAGAGGTAGTGGCAAAGCAACAACAACAAATTGCTGAAACTGCAAGCAGATTGGAGCCCCCTCTTCACCTGAGGATTTCTCCTATGCATGAGAGTACTATCTTCTTATATTTAGAGTATGGCTATGTCAAAGTTATTATCCACCAATAGCAGCTGCAAGTGAAACTCCAGGCCCAGCATGCTTCCAGTCCACCTCAAGTTTGAAACCTGCTTACTTTCCCCAGATTCTTGGGACTATCTGTCCTGGGTCTGTGTATGTCCAATGCCATGCTAAAGGTGTTCCTTTTGCTATTCAGTGTGTAGTGCAGGTTGTTCCTAGTTCAGAAACAGAATGCCCCAAAAGCAAAAGAGAGAGGAAAAAGATTGTTAAAAATCTGATCAACAAAATAGGGGTAGACATAAACATTATGCTAATATCAGGGAGCCATAAACATTATGTTAATGTCAGGGAGAATTTCCCAATTCCAGGAATTCGCAGGAATAGAATCTTTCATTGTTTATGTTGCATACATTCATTATTATTTGGGACCTCACATTGCACTAAAATACAATTGTGACATATTTGGATTTAGCTCTGATATTGTAGGAACTCAGTTACTGGAGCTTCTGTCCCCCGATTTATGCCTCCCAGTGGCTGTGGGAATAGAACATAGGATAATAGGATTGGGAGGGCCCTTAGAGGTCTTCCAAACCAACATCCTGCCTGTGGCAGAAGATTCTATTCGTTCCAGACTTTTTTTGAACTTGATGGGATGTATACACAAGATCACAGAAAGAATAACAGAACAATAGAGTTGGTCCTCCAGTCCTGCACAAAGCCATTTGAGACTAATCGTTCTATCTGTCAAGAAAGTTCTCCTTATTTCTAGGTTGCTTCTCCCCTTGATTAGTTTTCATCCATTGCATCTTGTCCTACCTTCAGGTGCCTTCGGAAAATAACTCGATTCCCTCTTCTTTGTGGCAACCTCTGAGATACTGGAACACTGCTATCATGTCACCCTTAGTCTTTTTCATTAAACTAGATATACCCAATTCCTGCAACCATCTTTCATGTCTCTTTGCTTCCAGCCCCTTAATCATCTTTGTTGCTCTTCACTGCACCCTTGCGAGAGTCTCAATATTTTTTTTATGTTGTGACAACCAAAATGGATACAATATTCCAAGCGTGATATAGTATCCTCTTTCAAATCATCAAATCATCTTTAAAGGAAGTATTTAGATATGCAGAGAAAAAAACATATGTCTACCCAAAGACTGGGGGATAAAGACATGATACAGATTATGCCCTCTGACTCTTCTTAATGCTGTAGGGGAAAGGGCCATTCTTTGGGGATTCAACTGGGCATCTTCATGTGATGATTTCTGATGGCATGGATAGCACAGAGAGTGGAAAATAGGAAAACATATAGAAATGATTTCTTTCAGTTCTGAATCAATTTGGAAATGATTTCCCTTTGCATCCTTCACCTTTTGACCAGACCAGTGGCCAGTGGTGAATGTGCAGTCTGTTAGGTGAGAAGGTGTGGAGCTGAAGGCGAAAAGGAGGAACTATAAACCGAAAGTTGTTTAGGGATGATAAGAGGACTTCTTCTGCAGAGGACTTGTTTATTTCAGGCACTTGTACTTTTTGAAAACAGATATAGCAGAGCTGTAATCCCTTATCTGATCTCCCCACTCCCCCCAAAATTGGCTGTTATTCAGCTTTTTAAAAAAACTTATTTTCAAAGAATTTTTTCTCTTTATAAATACATAATATATTTTGAGGACTAAAACTGAATGGAGGTCACCAGTCTTCCACCAAAAAAATAAAATGAAATGAAATCTTAATTACTAGATTTCTACTTATTCCAGTACAATTTTCATCATTTCAGTAGAATAATTTATGACACCAGAAATCTATTTTACTGTTGCAGTTGTTAAACAAGTTGGGTTTCTTGCACTCTCTGAACTTGTTTGTTTTCTTGCAGATTTTATTACCAGACTAGGTAGCTTCAGAGTGAGGGAAAGTGAGTTTGCTGGATATTTATAAGATAAATTATCAGATAAACTATCCAAGAAGAATCAATATCTTAATGAAGGAAACTTTAAGGAAGAAGTGACATCCTTATCAAGACTGGCAGGGCAAGCTACTCTCTATAAACAGCCAGCAAACCCCATTCTCCAACACACTGATGGTGTTACTCAGGTGGATAATAAAATGTGTCTGCAAAACAAAGCTCAGAGAACATTTCCTAGTCTATTTCATTACCATGTCTTTTTATCTAACCATTGATAAAATAAGTCCCATATCATATAAAATTGTTTATCTTCTTGTTCTCTAACTTCAAATGTCAATTTACTCATTTCAGCACAGTCCATCATTTTCTTAATAACTTCCTCCTACATAGGTATTTTTTCATTTTTCATTCAATTCTAGCCACTGTTAAAACATTTACAATCAAATATTTCAATTCTTTATTGTATATTTCCGGTATAATTCCCAGTAAAAATATATCTGGTTGAAAGTCTATGTGTTGTTTTATCATTTTTCCAACCATGTGTGGATTTTAGTCCAATATCTTTTTGCATCCAGACATGTCCACCACATATGGTAATATGAACCAGGTATCTGATGACATTTCCAACATTTATCCGATTTGTTCTTAAACATTCTTGCAATTCTCATTGGAGGTAAATGCCACCTGTAAAACATCTTATACAAATTTTCTTTATAAGCAGTTGACATTGTCATTTTATAGTTTTGAGACCACAATTTTTGCCATGTCTCTAAATCAATTCCATATCCAAAAATTTTCCCCCAAGCAATCATTGTTTCTTTAACTTGTTCTTCCTCTAATTTAAATTCTAATAAATGTCCATAGAGTTTTTTAATTACCTTTTCATTAGTACCTGTCAAAATTTTATCTAAATCAGTCAATTTATCATAGAAACCTTCTGTTTTAGGATCTTTATCAAATCTAGATTGTATTTCTACATATGAAAACCAATTCATTTTTATATCTATTCTTCCAGTGCTTGCATAGATTTAAGTTCACCCTTTTCATTCAATATCTCACCATATGTTTGTTCCTTTTTATATCTTATTAGATAAGAAAAAGCTTCGATAGTAGATAACCATAGTGGAATTTTTAAGTAATATTGTTTTTTTATCTTCTCCCAATTTAAAAACAGTGTCTCTCGAATATAATGTTTTCTAAAATAAATAAATAAAATGTTTTAGTTCCCTTATATCAGAGCAAGGCATGTCATCCCAACAGCAAGTCATGTCCTTCTTAGGTCAATAATCTACTGTTCCTTAATATTATCCATTCCTTTACCCACATCAAATTTGTCACCTGGTAGTATAATTCCCAATTGGGCAGAGCGAATCCTCCTCTTATACTTGCATCTTGTAACAATTTAAGTTTTATTCTCACTTTCTTTCACTGCCAAATGAATTTTAACACCATTTTATTTAGATCTTCAAAAAACTATTTCCCTAATCTGATTGGAATTGTCTGGAATAAATATAAAATTCTAGGCAATACATTCATCTTAACTGTAGATATTTTCCCAATCAATGATAATTGTAAATTTTCCCATTTTTTCAAATCTGTCGCAATCTGTTGTTTGAGTTTAAGATAATTATCCTCCTTTAGTGTACTGCATCTTGCTGTTATATATATATCCCTAAATACTTAACCTTATTTGTGACCTGGATTTCCAGAACTTCCTCCATCTCTTTCGTCTTGCTGATATGTTCTTTGTTAATAACTTTGTTTTATCTTTATTTATTTTCAAACCTGCTACTTTCCCCTACTCTTCTATCTTTTCTATTAATTTAGGTGCTGTTTCCAGTGGATCCTCTAATATAAATACCAGGTCATCTGCAAAGGCTTGCAATTTGTACTCTTCCTTTTTAATTTTCATTCCTTTTATTTCTTTTTCATCTCTAATGTTCCTGTACAACACTTCCAATGTTAACATAAACAACAGAAGTGACAGTGAACAACCTTGTCAAGTCCCTTTTCTTATGTCTATAGCATCTGTTAACTCTCCATTTATCATGACCTTTGCAGTTTGCTTATAATATATCATTTCTATGGCTTCAATAATTTTTTTTACCAAAGCCCATTTGTTTCAATTGTAATAACATAAATCGCCAACTCACATTATCCAAGGCTTTCTGTGCATCCAAAAACATCAAAGCCATTTGCTTTTCAGGATGTGCCTCATAATATTCCAAGGTATCCAGAATTATTCTCATATTATCTTTGATTTGTCTCTTTGGCAGAAATCCATTTTGATCAGAATGAATAAAGTTATTTAAATATCTTTTCAGTCTTTCTGCCAAAATTGAAGCAAAAATTTTATAGTCTGAGTTTAGTAGGGATATTGGTCTATAATTTTTAACTTGCTGTGGGTCTATGTCTTCCTTCGGCACAAGTGTAATATATGCTTCCGACCACGTTTTTGGGTATTCTCTTCTTTGACATAACTTCATTCATAACATCTAGTAATTGAAGATTCAGCGTTTCATGAAATGTCTTATAAAATTCCGCTGGTAATCATCCGGACCTGGTGCTTTTCCCATATTTTGTTTTTTTTTAAGCTTCTGTTAGTTCCATCATCATTATGTTCCCTTCTAACATTATTTCAATGTCTTTGGGTACCTGGGGTAAATTTGTTTCCTGTAGATATTCTTTGATTCTTTCTTCCTGAACATTATCTTGATGATACAATTTTCCATAATAATCTTGTATAATTTTTTTCTTCTCTATATTTCCATAGCAGATATGTTCTTGTTCATCTGTTAATTTATTTATCCTTCTTGATTCTCTTTCCTTTCTCAATTTATAAGCTAACCATCTTCCTGGTTCATTTGCTTCTTCAAAATAATCATGTTTAGCATTTTTAATTTTTTGTGCTAATTCCTCTTTTTCCATTAATTCCATTTTATGTCCATTTTAATTTTAATGTCTTTTTTTGTGGAAATTTCTGTACCTCTTTTTCCAGTCTCTTATAGTCGTCTTCCAGTGTTTTAAAAGGTTTTTTTTTTTGTTTTCTGTTTCTTTTTCTTGCATCTTTTAAGTTTA
The DNA here is from genome assembly GCA_015471245.1 of Laticauda colubrina. Taxonomy (NCBI): domain Eukaryota; kingdom Metazoa; phylum Chordata; class Lepidosauria; order Squamata; family Elapidae; genus Laticauda; species Laticauda colubrina. Next base: position 33,138,467 of record BLBF01000021.1, on the reverse strand, counting down.
TTTCCTCTGTCATTCAAAAGAAGGATTCTGGTAATGTCCTCCTTATTTTCTTTGTTGTTTTCTGTGCTTTGTAGTCCAATTTATCATTAATTATTTCATTAAAATCTTCCATTATACAAATATTAACATAGTCCAGTTCAATTATTTTCATGTGTAATTTCCTATAAAATTCTTCTTGGTTGTTATTTGGAGCAGATTCCTATTAAAAGTATTTTTACATTATTGTCCATTATCTCCACCATCAAGATCCTTCCATCAACATCTGTATAGATTTGTTTTGCAGGGATTGTATCTCTAAAGCCACTCCTCTCTTTTTACATTGTGTCAACGCTATAAATAATTTCCCTAATTTTTGGTGTTTCAATAAGTGTTCGTGTTTTTTAATGTGTACATTTTGTATGCAGATTATATCAAATTTTAATTTCTTTAATTTATGAAATACTTTTCTTCTTTTAGTAGCTAAATTAAGTCCATTTATATTAATTGTAATCAATTTTCTCTCATCCATTATAGACTTTATAAGAAGGATTTGTTGCTCTAGTAGATCTTGTTTCTCATTGCTCTCTGGGTCCACCACCTACAGCTCCTTCTTCTTTTTCACTTGCTGTTATATACTCCTCTTGGAATTTGATTAGTGACTCTTCTTTTCTTGTATCTTCCTCTTTTCCTCTAAAATATTCTAGATAGAATAGCTCAGCTTTTTCAACTGTATCAATTCTGTGTCTTTGTTCCTGCCAGGTGAACATGAGACCTTCTGGTATCAACCATCTGTTGATGATACCAGTTTACTCCTCTGTTAAGTAATTCTTTAGTCAAAAATAGGTATTCTCTTCTCACTTCTCTCACTCTTCTTGGTACTTGCTTCAGTATCACAATTTCTTTATCTTTATACTTTAACATTTTCACTCTTGCCACCTACAGTATCTGTGTTTTAAAAGTTTTCTTAAGGGCCTGTCACATAGGCCGACGGATGCAAAACGTATGTAAAAAGGACAGAGCGGACGAGAAAATGTTCCATCCGTTGTTATCCGCTCTCAAAAGTGCCCCGAATTTGCATAAGCAGAGCGGACAACAACAGAAAGGAACGGACAGGGAGAGGATGTAGCCAGGATGTAAAGCGGATGCTCCACGGAAGCCTAGCAGATGGAAGCGGATGGAAGTGGATGGCACATCCGCAGGGCTTCCGGGGGAGCACAGCGAAGCAGATGCGCAACAGAAGGAACGGATGCAGAGCGGATGCCAAGCGGATGAAGCATATGCATCATGGACGCCTAGCAGATGCCTAGTGGATGCAAAGCGTTCATTGTGCATGCGGGGAGGATGCATTGCATCAGCCCCGCGGATATAAAAGGATGCAGCTCGCAAGCAGGTCACCATTCAGAGGAAAGACCTGCTGCCAGACACAGCTCCAGCCAGCCAACAACCATGGGGAAGAAGAGGAAGCCTCTGCCATCTGCTGCCAGCCCTGGCAAGAAGGACAGGGCCACCATCCCACCCCCTGGCCCTGACTCTGCTTCTGCTGGGGCTTCTGCTGCTCGGGCTGACTCTTCCGGTGCTGGAGCTTCTGCTGGTGCTTACTCTGCTGGCGCTGCTCCTGGTGCTGGTGCTTCTGCTGGTGCTTACTCTGCTGGCGCTGCTCCTGGTGCTGGGGCTTCTGCTGGCGCTTACTCTGCTGGCGCTGCTCCTGGTGCTGGGGCTTCTGCTGGTGCTGCTGGTGCTCCTGGTCCTGCTGGTGCTCCTGGTCCTGCTGGTGCTGCTGGTGCTTACTCTGCTGCTGCTGATCCTGGTCCTGCTGGTGCTGCTGGTGCTGCTTTTGCTGCTACTGTTGTTGCTGCTGCTGCTGCTGCTGGTGTGGTGGAGCAGCCCCTAGAACCTCGAAGCCTCTCTGATGAGGACCCAGATGGCCCTGCCAGAGGGAGGAAGAGGCATACGTGTGAACGGGAGAGGAGGCAATACTCCATCGAAGAGGAACATGAGGATGAGGTGCTGGAATGGCTGAGGGAGAACGAGTATCTATGGCGGAAGGGACACAGGCTCTATCGAGACACCAAAAGGAAGCAGGCTGCTTGGAGAGAGAATATAGAATATAGCCTGGGCTATACTGCGGAGGTCCTCCTCGGCTGGTGGAAGCACATGCACACCGGGAGACCTACGTGATGGCCAAGTGCAGCTTCTTGGAGGGTGAGATCCGCCACTGAGGAGCAGCCCCTCTGACAACCCTCTCTCTCAGGCAGCCCACAGAGAGCCAGTCTTCTTCTGGACAAGAGTCAGCTCCTGTGTCCAGGCAGGTATCTGTGGAGCGTCCCACGACGGAGACCCCTCCGACAGCTGCACTCCCCATGGCAGAGCACGTGGAGGACCCCCTGACGCAGTGGGAGCAAGGAGAGGGCACTTCCACCAGAGAACAACCCACATCCACCCCCAGCTCCACCTCCACAGAAAGCAGGCAGAGAGCCAGACCGGAGGGGCAGAGCCACACTGTCCTGCTGGAGATCAGGGACACCATCAAAAGCAGCGTAGATTTCCTCTCTCAGCTGGTACACACCGACATACCATCCTCAAACCGCAAGCCCTTCCTCACCTACGTTAACCAGACCTTCCTGGACATGTCCGAATCACAGTACCAGGTGATCAAGGACAGGATCACCGGTCTTCTTCACAACCCTCCAGACCAAGATGAACCTGCTCCCACTCAGTCCAGGTCTGCTTCTCCAACCCAGGTGATGTCACTGCCCTTCCAAGGCTTTCCACAGGCCCTCACCTACCAAGGCTACGGCTACCAGGAGCTCCAGCAGCACAGGCAGCCCAGTCCAGGCAGAGGTACATCGAACGCCAACGGTGCCACTGATGCCACCGATGCCAATGGTGCCGATGCCACTGATGCCACAGATGCCACCCACGCGACAGATGCCACCCATGCCACAGATGCCACCTACGCCTCACCTTGCTCACCTGCAGACGGGACATCCCCACTACACTCCTCCTTCCTCCACCCCACAGCCAAGCCCGGCCTCAGAACATCTGTCATCGGTCTTGGGACTGACACCCCATGTCCTGGAGGAAGGGGCTCTCAACATCACAGGACTGAGCCAGCTGTCTGAGAGCTTCCTCCACACACCATCCCCTGTTGTCCTCTCGGGGCCAGGCACCACAATGGCGCCTCAGACCAGCACTCCAACAGCAGCCACCTCCACAGCACCTGGACCCTTCACCCCTGAGACTATGGGAACGCCTCAGAGTGATTGAGAAGAGTGCCAGAGACTGGGTTGTTACCTGATGACTTTATCTTTGCTTGCGACACTTGGGTCATTTTCTTTTACAGTTTGTTATTAATAAAGATTATCTTTGCTTCACACACTTGCTTCAGTTCTTTTAGTCAATAAAGTCTTGGTGGAAACTTTTAGAAATGGTTTAAGCCTTTGCATGCTTGTGGGATGGGTTAAGATAGCAGTGGGATGGGCAGGGATACCTTTGGGATGGGTAACAGCTGTGGGATGGGCAGGGATACCTTTGGGATGGGTAATAGCTGTGGGATGGGCAGGGATACCTGTGGGATGGGCAGGGATACCTTTGGGATGGGTAATAGCTGTGGGATAGATAAACCTCCAGTGCAAGCATAGTGGGACAAACATAGTGGTCCACCATCCCAGCTGCCACACCTATGGCCCTTTATTATCAATAACAATATAATCATTGATCCACACATTTCAACATAAACACAACTCTTTAATAAATGCCCTGTTCATTGTAGGGCCACTCAACATACATGGCACAATCTCATCAGTGTGATGAGACAGGCTGAAGGAAGCATCCATTAAGCATCTATCATCCTGTCTTGCCACTCTACTGCTCCAGTTGGGGAGTTGCACCAGTGTTTCAGGAGGTTGCGCTGCTTCTTCCCTTCATGTGAAGCTCTGTTGGGGCCTTGCACATCCACAGTGTCTATCAGGTTTCGCCCTTGCCTCCATTCCCCAGGCTCCATGTCCCCATTGCCTTGTTGGAGGTCCACGAGCCTGTTCTGCAAGACTGGGTAGCGGGTGCACATGAGATTGTGCAGGATGCAGCAAGCTTCCACGATCCTCCTCACGGTCTGTGGGCGATGCTGCATGGTGGTGAGAAATATCTGAAACCTGTTGGCCAGGGTGCCAAAGGTGTTCTCCACCACCCGCCTTGCCCTGGACAGCCTGTGGTTGAAGATCCTCTCTTCACGGGTGAGGCATCTGGAAGTGTAGGGCTTCATGAGGTAGGTTCTGAGGGAGAAGGCGTCATCCCCCACGATGAAGTAGGGCACATCTTGTGTGTCATTGGGTAGGGGGTCTGGATCTGGAAAACCCATGATGAGGTTGTGTTCCAGTCCATCCTTGAGGTCACTGACGTTGTATACCTGGCTATCTGAAGCTGACCAGTTGCCTGAAGCATCGATATACATGAACTTGTAGTCAGCATCGACCATGGTGAAGAGGGTGATGCTGAAGAAGCCCTTGTAGTTGTGATAAGTGGACCCTGAGTTGAATTGAAGTTTGCAGGCCACGTGCTTGCCATCTATGGCTCCAACGGTGTGGGGCAAGTTCCACCTCTGATACCACTGCTCTGCAACTTTCTTCCAGCCTTCTTCAGTGGAGGGGCACTGGAGGAACTTCTCCAGGTATTCTTCGATGATGGCCTGCACCACTTCTCTGACCACAATGCTGATGGTGTTGTGTGGCACCCTCCTGTCCTACTGCATGCTCCTGTAGGTGGTCCCTGAGGCCAGGTGGTGCAGAGTCAGTGCCACCTTGAGCCCAGGTTCCAGGCTGGGCCGGAAGTTGGTGCTCTGCTTGGTCAACCTGGGTCTCTGCCGCTCCACAACTTCATCAAACATGGCTGGCAGCATCCTCATGAAGTTCTGGAATGCACGAGTGTCTTCATTCCTCAGCTCCACCATCAGCTTGTTATACAGTCCATACTCTGCTCTTCTTGCGATCCATCTTCGGACCCAGACACTTCTTGGCCACCTCCTTTTCTTCGCGTAGAACAGGTGAAAGAGCCTGTAGATGGCTTCGCACTGTTGTAGAACAATGGTGGCTACCAAAAGGAGTGTGTGATGATCCATGGTGGAGATTACTGGATGCTGTGGAAGAGCAAGAGCTAGATGAAGGCTGAAGAGGTCTGCACTGCAGGGCTGCTGGACTGAAAGTGAGATCCAGGTGAGTTCCTCCCCCTTTTTATAGGAAATCTAAGTTTTCCACTAGGTGTCCTTTTGCATCCTCTATACATCCTGCAGACATCCTCAATATCCGAGATACGTCCCCTATGCGAATGCTTTTTCCGTTTTAATGCTTTGTATGCGAGCTGCATCCGCTTTCATCCTTTCTCTGTCCGTGCTACTAATGCTGCGTGTCCGTTCCGCGTCCATTTCGCTTCCTCCCTGTGTCCGTTTTCCGCTGGAGCGGATTTGAGTTGCGTGAATGCGCAGTGGATGCCTAGCGGATATAGCGGACACGTAACGGATGACGACGGATGTCTAACGGATGTTTCCCGTATGCCTAGCAGATGTCTAACGGACGCGTTGGATACATTTTCCGCTCAAAAAGTTTTGTGCAGCTTAAAACTTTTTGAGCGGATGAAATGTCAGTAGATGGATGCTGGACGGATAGAGAGGATGAAAAACAGACTCAGTGAGTACAGAACGGAAGCATCGCGTTAACCAACGGATGGCAAGTGTTTCTCTCCGTTTTATATCCTCTTTGCATCCGTTGGTGGTGTGTGACAGGGGCTTTAGTGAATCTAACATGAACTTCTCTTGGTAATTTATTTCTCATTGCGTATCTTGTATAGATACGGAACATCATCCATCATCTTCTCTTTAGTTATTTATAATGCTTCTGCCAAGATTTCTGTTATTATTTCAACAAGGTTTTCACCCTTTCCTTCTTCTATATTTTGGAATCTAAGATAAAATTCTGACCTGCCAATTTCCCATCTGCTCTTGTCTCTTTCAACTTCATTCAATCGAGCATCAAAATCTCCAATTTTCTTATCTCTTTGTATGTCTTGTTCTTCAATTTTCTTGAATCTATCCTCATATTTCATCATCATCTGTTGGATATTCTCAACTTTCTCATCTGTCTTTTCAGTTCTTTGCTCAATATTTTCCATTCTTTTTTCAATATTGTTTGTTTTTGCTCGTATCTGGTGAAGAGGAAGAAATTGGCATTGAGGAGGCTGAAGCTGCTGTCTTTCTACTCATCTTGTAGTGCTTGATAAAAAGAGAAAAACAAAAGAAGAAACAAGAGCAGACAACTGCCACCACAAGAAATATTAAAAATTAAAAAAAGGGAAGGAGAAAAAATCTTCAGGCACTTGTATATCTTTATCCACTTGGTTCCAATTATAAGAAAAAAATACAAAGAGAAGAAAGGGTGGAGAATAAAAAAAAAATTAAAAAAGGAAATTAAAAAAATAAAAATCTATGTATTTCCCTTAATAATGAAAAAGTAAAACAAAAGAAGAGGAGGGGGGAAAAATATACTCTAATTCCTGAGCCAAAAGCCTAAAGTCCAAACATAAAAATCCAGCTGGAGGGGAAGTAAAAAAAGGAGGATAACAAACAGTTCTGTCAGAAAGTAAACCACTGCTACTAAATGTCTAAGGCTCTTTAATGAATCAAAACAGAACTTCCAGTTCTCTTTTCAAGGACATTTCAATCTTCTTTCTTTCAATTTCAATTTCAACTCCAGACTCCAGCTATCAATAATTTTGCAGAGGAGCAACTATATAAACAATCTGCCATGCTCATCCCACTATCTTTTCAGTAAAAAGCTCAAGAGTCCTTGAATGTAACTTCAATATATAAACAAGCAAAAAAGAAAACAATGTGTCCAGGCCTCTAGATGGCAGTGTTACTTAATTCCCTTCACTTTCACTTCCTCTTGTATATCCAAAGCCAGGAATAGATAAAAACAAAAGTAAAGTCATTAGAGAAAAAGAAAAAAATAGACCCCAAATGAACAAATTAAAACAAAAAAAAATTCCTCATCAAAAGAGACTTCCAAACAGGTTATTTAAAAAATGTAAAAATTAGAGAAAAAGACCAGTCCAGTTTAAAGTTGAGAAGCTTTTACCAAATTCCAGGTTTCAACAAAAAGGGGGAAAAAAACTTCCATTTAATTTAAGCTTAATCTTGCCACTTAACCTTTTTTATCTTCGCTTTTAATTACACTTTAAGTCTTTTAGGGTGTTCTCTCCAAAAAAATAGAAAGTAGAAATTTATCTCACCAAACTGACACACTTTCTTTTCAGCTTTTCTTCTGTTCCAGAGCTGTCCCAGCTTCAGCAGCTCCATTGGCTGCCTCTCCACCATCTGAAAAAAGGGCTTCTCCTGGATATACCAGGGACTTTGTGGTGTCTCTGGGATCGACAGGATGTGCCCTTCTCTGTCACTGTCTCCATGGGACGGTTTAGGTCCAATAGGACTGTCCAGAAGCTGAGATATCAGCGGCGATCTTGGAGGTTCAAGATCGCACGTCATACCGCCAAGACACCAGCTCCGACCTCCAGAAAATAAAATTTCTAACATAAATAAAATTTCACACTGTTCTCTGAGTGAAAATTTAGCTTATTTTCCCTTCATCTGAAAACGAAATGAAAGTACTTTTTGCTTTAGGAAGTGAGTAGCAAGAACAGAGAATGTAGAGCCTGCCAGATAAATTGTGGGAGAGGGAAACTCTCTCTAGACTACAGAGCAACATGCATTTCAAGTATAAAGTCTCAAGTATCAACAAAGGAAAAGAATCTAACAGCTATGTATGACATGTTAAAGTAGCTACTTCGGCCTGGATAATAGATCACAAGGTAACAGGTGAACCTTTGGGGATCTCCAAATTGTGCTTCCCGACTGTGATGGAATGAAGGCTTGATTCCCAGGAGGGAGGGGGTACATTTCAGAGGAATAAGAGGCAGCTCTGTCCAGCTGGAGAGAAAGAGGGTGAGAGAAAGAGGTTGACGACAGCTCCTCCCTATTAGTTCTCATTGTATATGCTGGAGGTAAATAGTAGGATGATTCAGTTTGGCAAGATTCTGTCTTGTGTGGAACAATAAAGAAATCTGTTTGGAAGACCCACCATGTGTCTTTCTTTTTTGGTTTCTTGACCTGACACATTTAAGTTTAAGACAGGAAGAATAACAGTTCTTGTTTTGCGGCCTACAGGTAATCCTTTTTTGTTGTTGTTGTTGAATCAGGGAATGAGTTAAATGATTGAATTACACCTATGGGGATGGTATCTTCAAAGCCTCAAGGGAGTTGGGCAGGCTTGCCTTAGCACTTTTATGGATTACTGCTTGGTTCTTATATTAGCTGCCTCATGTATCTTGTTCATAAAGTTATTCCAACCCATTACTGAGAACTGTGATTGAATTGAGCACTAAATAATTTTCTGGCATTTTCTGGATATTCAGAGAACCTTGATTAATTTAATTAAAAGAAGATTTGTACTTGTCAGATCTGTGTAGCTGCCATTCTTCCATGGAAGAAAAGGGGAGGGGGGTTGGATTTGATACATTTAATTATTTTCCTCTCCACGTATCTTAAATACCTTATTTCTTACATTAGCTTTGTATAATCTTTTACACAGGGACGGGATTCAAATATTCTAACAACCGGTTATGTGGGAGTGACTAAGTAGGCATGGTCATGTGACTGGGTGGGTGTTGCTTTTTGGCAGCAAAACAAACCCCCCCCCCCATTTTTTGGGCCTTCTGGGCCTCAGGGAAACCTCATGGGGAGGGCATTTTTGCTCCCAGAAGGCTTCCCTGGGGTACAGGAAGAAAAAAACCGGAGCCTGAAGGGGCATGCAGCATTCCCTCTATGCTTCATTTTGGGGACTCCTGGGCCTCAGGGATGCCTCTTGGGGGCCTTTTTTGCTTCCAGGAAAGCTTCCCTTAGGCCCAGGAAGGAAAAAAAATGAGTGTATGTGTGCTGCACCCCCCTCCATTTTTGGCTTTCCTGTGCCTTAGGTAAGCCTCCTGGGTGCAGCAGTAACCAAGCGAGGGGAATCCCGGCACAGCTGATCATAGAAACAGCTGATCATCAGGAGGGGAAAAAAAGAAATACCTTAAAGAGTGACTGGGCAGGGAAGAAGAGTCAGCAATGTCAGGCATGTGTGCAATGTTGCTCATGCATGATAAGGACTGACTGGGAAAGGGGGGTGGGGGTGGGCAGAGAGGGGCAGGGCCAGCCAAGTGCACAATTTGCCAGTTCTCCGAACTGCACAGAATCATAACAACTGGTTCTATAGAACTGGTCCGAACTGGTAGAATCCCACCCCTGCTTTTACATGATTTATAACTATTGCCTGGTGTCCCTAATGCCTGGAAAAATCTTACCTCTTTGAGGGATTTAAGGGGAGAAGGGCCATGTAGATTGCATCATCAGAAGATAACTTCTGGGAATCTTTCCTTCATTGCTTTCTCAGAGACGGTGTGATATCCTGTGGATTGGTGGAATCCACATCGGACTGAGGGGAGGGGTTCTAATTCCCTTTATCTTAGTTGCATGCCCTGAGGGACCCCAGACTTTGAATTTTGACCTGCTTTACCCCTCTTCAATAAAACGATTCCTTTTGAAATACAAAGTTTTCAAGAGTTCATACTTATATTTTGAAGAGGGGGAGGAAGAGGCTGGTCCTTACAGTACTGCTGTATGAAACATGCATACATTCTCACAGTAACTGAAATATCTGGAGAGCAGGAAGAAAGAAGGCTTAAAGAGTACAGCACAGGTTTATTGAAGCTTGTCATACCTGCCTACCACTGTGTTTGGGGTTTGGTGGGTCTCTTCAGCAAAGCTAGGATAGATTGCGTGGACTCCACATGATATTTCCACAAGCAACGAAAATGGGAAATATTACAGAATCATGTAAAAAATGTATGCTTTCACAGAACATCTATCTATACAGGTCTGCCCATGACTACACTATTAAATTTTGTAGGTCATGAATATGTGAACATTACTTTCCCTTAAAACCAAAGATTAGCTCAGATTTTTGAAGCAACCAGGCAATATCATTTGGGGACTTCTCAAATTGCTACTTGTTACCACAGATGGCAAGTCATCTTTTTGAAATTGATGATCTTTCGGAAGTATGGCTGTAGATGTCCCAAGAGTAGACAAAGCAGGATCCCACAGATGACCAGTTCAGAATAATTACAATCTTTCATGGGTTCTTCGGTTCCTTAGTTTCTTGCATGTGTTATAATCAGACAAACTATCTCTGGCTTTGAAGATCTGTTCCTATGCTGTTCAACCCTTGATTGTGCTGGATTTCTAGAGGAGAAGTTGGTGGGGATTCTGGCCAAAATGATGTCTTCTTGGAGGCATAAGAAGGTGATTGTGGCACAGAAGGAGGTGTCAGCCATTTCTGCACAATATGAGGGGGAACTGGGCTCCTGGTTTCCAAGGGAAGTGGGTGTTGAGGAAGAGAATAGGGAGGAGGAGAATCAGGGGTGGCTATTGCTGACTGATTTTTCAGGAACCAGGAGGAAGGAGCTGGAAATGGGTGTGTTGAAAGACATGATCTAAAGTGTGGGTCCTCAGCAGGAAGTGATGGAGAAGGGGAAACTGGGCTATTTGGTGCACTATGTGAAAATATGAAGCATGAATTGGCAGCAAGGGCACTGGTGCTAAAATCTTTGAGAGAGGGAATGTGGAAAAGAGCAGCTTTGCTCCCAGGCTTTATCCTCAAGTGTGGTTCGCTGGTGATTCCCTTTTTCTGGAGCAAGAAGAAGTCATGGGGTTCAGCAGGATTCATAGCATAAAAAACATTTGCACTGTCAGGAATCAGCAGCTCTTTGGGGGAGAAAAAGAATAAAACACAAAGAATGAGAGAATGTGAGCAAGATTTCCAGCATCTCCCCTCCTATCTTAACAGAATAACAGAGTTGAAAGGGACCTTGGAGATCTTCTAGTTCAACCCTCTGCTCAAGCAGGAGACCCTATACCATGTCAGGCAAATGGCTATCTTAGTCTCTTTTTAAAAGCCTCCAGTGATGGTGCTCCCACAACTTTTTTTTTCCCCACAACTTTTGCTCCCACAACTTCTGAAGGCAAGCCATTCCACTGGTTGATTATTCTCACTGTCAGGAAATTTCTCCTTAGTTCTAGACTGGTTCTCTTCTTGATTAGTTACACCCATTGCTTCTTGTCTTGCCTTCTGGTATTTTGGAAAATAGTTTGATTTTCCCCCCATCTTCTCGGTGGCAACCCCTCAAATATTGGAGCACTGCTATAATGTCACCCCTAATCCTTTTTACTAGATAAACTAGATAAACTAGATAAACCCAATTCCTGTAACAATTCTTTATGTTACCCTCTAACCCCTCTAAAACTTATTTTTTTATATTGTGATGACCAAAACTGAATGCAGCATTCCAAGTGTGGTTTTACCAAGGCATTATAAAGTGGTACTAACACTTCACATGATCTTCATTCTATCCCTCTATTAATGGAGCCTAAGATTGCATTGGCTTTTTGGGTGGCTGCAACACACTATTGACTCATATTTAGGTGATTGTCCATTAGGACTTCAAGATCCCTCTTGCAGTTACTGCTATTGAGCCAAGTTTCATCTAATAATCTAATTTAATTATATCTAATTAATTACTTTAATGTACTTACATCTAATTTTCTGTACATATCTTTCAAAAATCCTGTGCTCCAAGATCTTTGAAAGATGATTCAATGGCTCTGAGATCACATCTGCCAACTCCTTCAGAACTCTGGAATGTAATCTGTCAGGTTCTGGTGATTTGAACTCATCTAGAGTGTACAGATGTTCTCTTACCATTTTCTTGCCTGCTTTAATTTGAATTCCTAGTCTGTCTTTTATGGTTCTTTCTTTGGTAGGTTGGGCTATTTTTTCTTTCTGTGCCTGAAGATAGATGCACAGAAAGAATTAAGCAGCTGTGCTTTCTTCCTGCTACCTGTCACTTCCTTGCTATCTTCTCATATGAGTGGACCAATTGTTTCTTTGACTTTTTTCTTGGTTTTTTAATATGTTGAAAGCATTGTTGTTGTTGTTGACATTTGTTGCAAGTCTTAGTTCATTCTGAGTTTTAGCTTTCCTGACTTCATCTTTGCCGATTCAGGCTATTTGTTGGTATTCTGCTCTGGTTAGGTGTTCCTCTTTCCATTTTTTATCCTGGTTTTATACAGTAAATATCAGGTACTGGTTTGATTATTTTCTATTGCTTATGTCTGCCTTGTGTTGAACTCTAATATGACATGGACACTCTTGCCCAAAGTTCCTGCAACTTCAACCCCCTCTATCATTTTTTCTTTATTAGTAAAATTTGGTCCTGTATAGCTGTATCGCTGTCCCTCTAATTCCTTCTTCTGTCTTTTGAATGACAAAGTTGACAGCTAGGTTGGTCAGGAACCTGATAGTAGAGTTTGTCAGGGTAGTTAAAGGCTACCCTGGTGGTGTTAGAATACCCTAACTGGTGGGATTCTACCAGTTCTCTCTGGCTCTGTAGAACTGGTAGCTCTGAAGAGCAGCAGACACAGAACGGATTTTATGTCTGCTGCTGTTTTGGCCCACCCACTCGCCTGAGTTCTTACCTGACTTTATTTCCTGGTTTTTCAACTGCATCTGCTTTGTGTGGCACAATTGCAGTTGAAAAAGCAGGAAAAAAGTGCTTTTTCAACCGCTGCACATCCGTGTGCAGCGCTGCTCAGCTCTCCAGGCAGCAAGCTGATCACGATTAACATGCGCACAAATCGTAAATCACCGAACCGGATGTTACGCCGGTCTGATCCCACCCCTGGTTAAAGGCCCATTACTATTGTTGTGTGTTTCCTATATACATTTGTTAACTGATTAAGTAAAGGTAAAGGTTCCCCTCGCACTTACATGTTAGTCGTTCCTAACTCCAGGGGGCAGTGCTCATCTCTGTTTCTAAACCAAAGAGCTAGTACTGTCTGATGATGATTCCGTGGTCATGTGATCTTCATGACTAAATGCCAAAGGTGCACAGAATGCCGTTACCTTCCCACCAAGGTGGTCCATATTTTTTTTACTTGCATTTTTACATGCTTTCAAGCTGCTAGGTTGGCAGAAGCTGGGACAAGTAAGAGGAGCTCACTAGGGATTTGAACTGCTGAATTGTTGACCTTTCTGATTGACAAGCTCAGCACTGAGCCACTGAGCCACTTGTATCCCTTCGCAGTTAACTATTTCTTCTGCTTGGTTGGATGGCCTGTAGTATATACTAATGGCAATATCATTCATTTTTTCTTTCATATTAACTGCATTCTAGGAGGCTTTCATCCCTGGTTTTAGCATTTTTGTAGAGATGTAGTGATCTCTTACATATATGTAATAATAGGTTGAGGAAGTCAGACTATTCTCCAAAGCACCTGAAGTCAGGACAAGAAGCAATAGATCAAGGAGAGAAACAACCCAGAACTAAGGAGAAATTTCCTGACAGAACAATTAATCAGTGGAACGATTTGCTTCTAGAAGTTATGGATGCTCCAACAATGGAGGTTTTTAAGAAGAGACTGGACGACCATTAGTCTGAATGGCAGTGATGGCGAACTTTTTCAGCACTAAGTGCCCAAAACGCATGTGCACCCCCAAAATGCAATACATGCATGTCCCCCGTGCATACACACCTCCCCTGTGTATGTGCTCCCTGCACATTTCTGTGCATCCCCCATGCATGCATGTCCCCATGCATGCACACGCATCCTCCATGCATGCGCCCCTCCCCTCACGCATACATGGAAGAAACCTGAAGACCAGCTAGCTGGCAGGAGGCATGCGTGCGCATGTACAGCACAGCTAAGCTGGGGCAATGGCTCGCGTGCCCACAGAGAGTGCTCTACATGCCACCTCTGGCACATGTGCCATAGGTTCGCTATCACGGGTATAGGATTTCCTGCCTGAGCAGGAAGACCTCCAAGGTCTCCTCCAACTCTGTAATTCTGTATTGTGTTATAATGCAGTTCCTCTAGATTCCTCCTCTAACGGAATCTGTTTCTTTGTCCAGTTTATATCCTTCCAATAGTACATTCCAGTTGTGAGTTTCATCCCACCAAGTTTCAGTAATGGCAATTATAACATACCTGCCCTCATGTACTAATACTTTAAGCACTCCCTGCTTGTTCTCTAAACTTTGAGTTGGTGTATAGACATCTGAGTCCTTTAGGGCTGACCATGCCAATCACGTGCTGCACCACTGTTTTGCTGGCCTATATCTGCCAAGACTATGATCTCTTCTAGGATTCTGGAATTCTTACCTTGACCATCCCCTAGAAGTTGCAGAAGTTGGTAGTTGCATGGTGAGTCCTCTTCCAGTTTGTGTTTCTGCAAAGCCCGCTGTACCACAGCTGTGGTCTTATCCTGACTAGTGATCTGTTGGGAGAATTTATCCACTTAAAGGTAACCGCAGTTGAGTCTGATAGATCCAGCTATGTGACAACACAGTGTAAAACATTGTTAAAGGATAAAACAACACATATAAATGGCATATTACCGACCAAATAGAAAAGTGCTCTCAGTGAAGACATTTTGGGCTCTGAATTGCCCATTCTCAATATTTCCAAATGCTCAAAGTTTCAGTGGTATGTATAGATTTGCATAGCTCTCTTCTTTCCCACTCATTTCTCAATCTTGGCAATTTACAGGCATGTAAACGTTAACTCCTAGAAACCCACAGCCGGCATAGCTGTTGATGAGAACTTCAGGAGTTGAAAGTTCACATACCTGAAAACTGCCAAGATTGAGAAACTTTGCTCTAGATACTTTGTTCATTTTTGTTCTAGATTACTTATTTGGTGAGATTTATTCTTCACTTTCTTCGTTCACAGCTTCCATGTACAGAACCTGTTAACACTTGGATTTCCTGATTCTCTTCATCCTCCTGGTGCAATCAGAGAACCCTCATCACTTTAATCATGTACAATCTTTCAGCATGCTTTCCAGTCATGTCCTTAATAAACTTGCCCCAGGTATTTCCTGCAATTCAGAACTTGTAGTTTCCCTTCCACAATCCTGCCCTCTCTTGGTATCTTACCAGAATGCTGCGATAAAGGTTTCCATTTCCACAGATATTGTTCATATGGACACGGACAACACGGGATTCTGATTCTCCCTGTTTAGAGATGGAAGGTGGCACTTGCTGCTCATGCAGAGGGCAGGTTTTCCACTGAGTAACAGGTGGATCCTAAGCAGAGGAAAATGATCAAAAGTGAAATATCATGTCTTTTAAAGTGGCATACTTTTTGATGGGCCACAAGAGACCTTTGTGTATGCAAACTATAACCTATGATGTTGGGGGAACAAATGGTGTATTCTGAGACCCTAAACAGAGAATCAAGTATCAGAATCTAAAGTAAAGCCCAGAATTCAGGATTTCCCCAGGTTTTTTGTGATATTTATTTTTCACTTTCTCCATTTACAACTTCCATGTA